>CM033472.1:133456442-133974332 GCA_019447015.1 Hymenochirus boettgeri | reverse complement strand
GGGCAAGTAAACTGCTGCCCATAAAGGGAGCCAGTAACTGCTGCATAAAGGGGGCCAGTAACTGCTGCATAAAGTGGGTCAGTAACTGCTGCATAAAGGGGGCCAGTGACTGCTGCATAGAGGGTGCTAGTAACTGCTGCATAGAGGGAGCCAGTAACTGCTGCAAAGAGGGAGCCAATAACTGCTGCATAGGGGGAGCCGGTATCTGCTGCACAAAGGGGACCAATAACTGCTGCATAAAGGGAGGCAGTAACTGCCGCATAAAGGGAGCCAGTAACTGCTGCATAGAGGTTGCCAGTAACTGCTGCATAGAGGATTCCAGTAACTGCTGCATAGAGGGTGCCAGTAACTGCTGCATAGAGGGAGCCAGTAACTGCTGCACAAAGGGAGGCAGTAACTACTGCATAAAGGGAGCCAGTAACTCACTGCTGCACAGAGGGAGCCAGTAACTGCTGCACAAAGGGTGGCAGTAACTGCTGTATAAAAGGAGCTAGTAATCTTTGTATAAAGGGAGCCAGTAACTGCTGCATAGAGGGAGACAGTAACTGCTGCACAAAGGGTGGCAGTAACTGCTGTATAAAAGGAGCCAGTAATCTTTGTATAAAGGGAGCCAGTAACTGCTGCATAGAGGGAGCCAGTAACTGCTGCACAAAGGGAGGCAGTAACTGCTGCATAGAGGGAGCCAGTAACTGCTGCACAAAGGGAGGCAGTAACTGCTACATAAAGGGTGCCAGTAACTGCTACATAAAGGGGTTCAGTAACTTCTGCACAAAGGGTACCAGTAACTATTGCATAAAGGGTGGCAGTAACTGCTGTATAAAAGGAGCCAGTAATTTTTGTATAAAGGGGGCCAGTAGCCTCTGTATAAAGTAACAGCTGTATAAAGTATACAGGTGCAAGTAAGCTGCTGTATTTTAGCCTTGGCGAAAATTAATGCTAGAAACTACCTTATTATAAATATGTCTGTAAATAGTCTAGCACCCCTTTTATAAAGATGGCTCTTAATATGCCAGCAAATTCACTGTAATTAACCAGTGTCAGTTTTTCATTATGATGTATTGTGGGGGTTAATGGTTACAGTGGGTTTCTCAAACTCCTTTGTGATAATGTGGGGGTTAATGGTTGATGTGCTTGTTCTTAAACTACTGTCAAAATGTTGGCTCTCAAACTCTTTAAAATCTGCCCCTCTATCCTTCTCTGTACGTTTGCCTATCTATCACATTTAAAA
Source organism: Hymenochirus boettgeri (assembly GCA_019447015.1). NCBI lineage: Eukaryota > Metazoa > Chordata > Amphibia > Anura > Pipidae > Hymenochirus > Hymenochirus boettgeri. Next base: position 133,973,104 of record CM033472.1, on the reverse strand, counting down.
GACAACTATACAGTAAAAATTCTGTAAGGGGCCCCATGATCTATTTTGCCCAGGGCTCCAATTCAGCTGTTCTTGGTGAGTAATGATTGGTCTTGGGTAGAGATGGCCGAACTTTGGAAAGTACGGTACGTTTTCAAACTTTCGAACTATATGGAAAGTTCGAAAACAGACCCATTAAAGTCAATTGGAGTCAAATAGTTCTAAAAGTTCAAACATGTTTGTGCATCTGACAGAAATATGTACAGTGCATAGATCTGAAATTCATTTTCCAAGTTATCCCGCAATAAAATGTTCTGGTGAAATATATAAATAATTAACCTTCGGCACGATTTAATGCAATGTCACTGTGATCTTCCTGTGCATATTATCAGTGTCATTACACAATTTTAAATTTCTGGTCATTGCTCCATAAAAATATCTTGTACTTCTAGGTCATGACACACACTGTAAACTTAAGATCAAATGCAGGGGTTGGTTATATAGAGCATTAAATATAAAAAAATAAATATATTTATTTTTATACAGTGTGTGCATATAAAAAATATGTCCATGCAATATCAATGCCCTAGGCAGGTCTGCCATTTAGGACCCCCTTCTTCACTATGTATATGGTATGGAATTTGGACCCCCTGAAGTTTCCTAGACCCTAGGCTTGTTCCTAGGTTGTCTTGTGGATAATCCTGTTCTATTTTCCACCAGATTTCTTCATATATTAATTCAATTAAGGGCAATCATACTCAGCCACCCCTGGCTCCTCTCCTTCAAGGAGAGGAGCAACTCCTTCCGCACAGGATGAGGGCCTAAACCACTAGGTCCTCAACTTTACAGAATGTCTGTAATACTTAGGGCCGGATTTACCATTTGGCACAGTAGACACGTGTCTAGGGGTGCCTGAGGTTGGAGGGACGGCTGTCAATTTGCTCCCACCATTCCAAACCCTTTATAATCTACATTCTTCCCCAAAAAAAGAGAAAATGCATGTGGTTTGGGGGTGTGGTCTGTGTTTAGGGGTGGGACTTTGGGCCTTCAGGCTACTGAGGTATAAATCCAGCCCTGGTAATACTAGAAGTGCTCCTTCACTGGCCAGCTCCTCTTCCCTTTCTGACTGTAGTCCGTGAAGTTGCAAATTGGAAGACGTGCTCTGCAAGAAGTGTGTCTTCCCATTGGCCCCATCATGGACTGTTTGTTTTATTATACAAGTAATATAAGTATATTGCTGTGTTTATCATAAGCTTGTGTGATGTGTTTGTTTTTTGTGCACCTAGGATGCTGTAGTTGGCATATTTACCTTGAATCTTTGTGTTCTAGGAAATATTATACACAATATGGCATTTTCAAAAAAAACAAACACTTTCTACAGAAGAATTGAGTATTTAAGATTATTAAAGACCGATAATATCAGATATCGGTTCTCCCACAGAAAACCTTTCTAAATTCGTAGATTACTTCTTGGCACCAATTGTCAGAAAAATTCTGTCATATCTGAGGGATACAATGGTATTTCCAGTTTTACTCTGGTCACAATGGACATAACTTCCCTGTACTCAATAATCCCCCATGAGGATGGCAAACAGGCTTTGCAATATTTTTTTTTTAAAAGACGGGACCTTCAATGACTCCCTTATAGAATTTTTGATTGTTTGTATTGATTTTATTCTTTGTCATAACTGTTTTATGTTTGAGGATAATTTTTATTCAGTGGTTGCATCTGAGGTGCCCAGACATATAAAGAACAATGTATTTATTAAGGAGGCACCCCAGATGCACTAGACAAATTCTTGTTGTATATAAATTGATCACATGGATACCTCCATTTCCAAAGTGCTTCAAGTAAATTAAAAGTTGAGTTCTTAGATTTTAAAGGGCATCTATAGTGGGAAAATGAACTTTTTTCCCCTTTATTTCCATGTGTTCTATAATTCCCCCCAACCCCCAGAGTGTCTTCACTTTTTTCAGATTCCCTCTCTGTCCTGAGATACACCAGTTAGAAGAATACGTGATTGCGTTCCTCTACTCCTACTTGGACTGTCAATCAAATCCCTGTGACTAACTTCAGTAAAAGTTCGAAAGTTTGAATTTTGACCCATTAAAGTTAACTGCCCCCCTAGCCCCCTCGATCCCCCCTCAGTTTTGGCCAAATTCGAAGGGGGGATCAGGAGATATCCCTACCTTTAGCCGTGTCCCACCTTTAGCAGCCGGTCCCACGTGGAGTAAGTAGAGGAAGCGGAAAGGGAGACCCCGGTGACGTCACGGAGCTTCCTCCTTCACCGGGGTCTTCCCTAAAAGTTGTAGGAGGCTGCCCCTGGTGGTCTAGTGGAGGTACTGCACTGTGATCTCCATTCAGATCACAGTGCAGTACCTGGTATAGAAAAGCTGTCAATGTGACAGCTTTACTATACTTTTTTTGAATGGAACTCGAAGTTCAATTCACAAATAGGATTTTTTCTAAGTCTTTGCTACTTAGCGAAGACTTAGAAAAAAATGGGGACAGAGATCAAAATTTCGTGATCACTTCTGATCACCAAATTATTGATCTTTGCCAATGAATGAAAAATCACTTCCTGGAAAATGATTTCCGGGAAGTGATTTTTCCGATCGGATTTCGAATTGGAAAACGGGCATTTATGGTTTTCACTAAAATACCACTAAAAGGGGGAGTGGGGGTAGGGGTGGTGGGTGGGTTGTGGCGTTTTTTTATTTTTTCTTGTAATTGCAATTGCGCATGGATCCCATTTGAGCTAGTTGGTGGCCCTGTCTCTGTATGCACCCACACATATGGCATACCGTTTGATTCAGGACATGTGGGAGATTGCCATTTAGTGGGTTTTTTTACTTGCCAAGTGGGTTTAGGTAGGATTTCAACAACTGAGTCCTCTTATTTTATTTTTTCACAAAATCTCCTAAAAGCACGGAGTTCTATGAATAACAGCGTCTGGAATTCTTCATGTATATATGAAAGCATAATACCATCACGTAGCTGAAGGTGTGTAGCTTCCAAAAATATATAGTTTGTGGGGGGTATTTCCAAGTTGATTAGGCTGTTCAAATTACAGAACACTTTGATTTTTTTCTTGTAATTGCACTTGTGCATGCGTCCCATTTGAGCTAGTTGGTGGCCACGCCTCTGTGTGCACCCACGTTCTATGGAGTACTGTGTCTGGAATTCTTCATGTATATATGAAAGCATGACAACATTACGTAGGTGAAGGTGTGTAGCTTCCAAAAATATATAGTTTGTGGGGGGTATTTCGCAGTTGATTAGGCTGTTCAAATTACAGAACACTTTGATTTTTTTCTTGTAATTGCACTTGTGCATGCGTCCCATTTGAGCTAGTTGGTGGCCACGCCTCTGTGTGCACCCACGTTCTATGGAGTACTGTGTCTGGAATTCTTCATGTATATATGAAAGCATGACAACATTACGTAGGTGAAGGAGTGTAGATTCCAAAAATATATAGATTGTGGGGGGTATTTCCAAGTTTCGGGACTGTTTCCTTTGAAAAAGCATAGGCTGTTCAAATTACAGAGCACTTTGATTTTTTTCTTGTAATTGCACTTGGGCATGCCTCCCATTTGAGCTAGTTGTTGGCCACGTCTCTGTGTGCACCCACGCATATGACATACCGTTTGATTCAAGACATGTGGGAGATTGATATTTAGTGGGATTTTTTGCTTGTCAAGTGATTTTAGATAGGATTTCAACCTTTGAATCATCTAATTTTATTTTTCACAAAATCTCCTTAAAACACAGACAGGGAGATTCAATAAAAGTTCTTATCGTTTAAAATGGTGCTAATTTTGCCCCAACCAATCAGAACTTATGTAACATTTGAAAGCTAACATCTGATTGGTTGGGGCAAAATTAGCACCATTTTAAATGATAAGAACTTTTATTGAATAACCCCCAGAGTTCTTTGGATTACTGTGTCTGGAATTCTTCATGTATGTATGAAAGCTTGGCACCGTAACGTAGCTCAAGGAGTGCAGATTCCAAAAATATATAGTTTGTGGGGGTATTTCCAAGTTTCGGGACTGTTTCCTTTGAAAATGCACAGGCTGTTCAAATTACAAAGCACTTTGATTTTTTCTTGTAATTGCATTTGTGCACGCGTCCCATTTGAGCTAGTTGGTGGCCACGTCTCTGTGTGCACCCACGCATATGCCATACCATTTGATTCAGGACATGTGGGAGATTGACATTTAGTGGGATTGTTTGCTTGTCAAGTGGGTTTAGATAGGATTTCTACCTTTGAATCATCTAATTTAATTTTTCACAAAATCTCCTAAAAACACAGTTCTTTGGATTACTGTGTCTGGGATTCTTCATGTATATACGAAAGCATGATACCATCACGTAGCTGAAGGTGTGTAGCTTCCAAAAATATATAGTTTGTGGGGGGTATTTCCAAGTTGATTAGGCTGTTCAAATTACAGAACACTTTGATTTTTTTCTTGTAATTGTACTTGTGCATGCGTCCCATTTGAGCTAGTTGGTGGCCACGCCTCTGTGTGCACCCACGTTCTATGGAGTACTGTGTCTGGAATTCTTCATGTATATATGAAAGCATGACAACATTACGTAGGTGAAGGTGTGTAGCTTCCAAAAATATATAGTTTGTGGGGGGTATTTTGAAGTTGATTAGGCTGTTCAAATTACAGAACACTTTGATTTTTTTCTTTGGAACTGAGGTATAAATCCAGCCCTGGTAATACTAGAAGTGCTCCTTCACTGGCCAGCTCCTCTTCCCTTTCTGACTGTAGTCCGTGAAGTTGCAAATTGGAAGACGTGCTCTGCAAGAAGTGTGTCTTCATTGGCCCCATCATGGACTGTTTGTTTTATTATACAAGTAATATAGTAGTATTGCTGTGTTTATCATAAGCTTGTGTGATGTGTTTGTTTTTTGTGCACCTAGGATGCTGTAGTTGGCATATTTACCTTGAATCTTTGTGTTCTAGGAAATATTACACAATATGGCATTTTCAAAAAAAACAAACACTTCACAGAAGAATTGAGTATTTAAGATTATTAAAGACCGATAATATCAGATATCGGTTCTCCACAGAAAACCTTTCTAAATTCGTAGATTACTTCTTGGCACCAATTGTCAGAAAAATTCTGTCATACTGAGGGATACAATGGTATTCCAGTTTTACTCTGGTCACAATGGACATAACTTCCCTGTACTCAATAATCCCCCATGAGGATGGCAAAACGGCTTTGCAATATTTTTTTTTTAAAAGACGGGACCTTCAATGACCCCTTATAGAATTTTTGATTGTTTGTATGATTTTTCTTTGTCATAACTGTTTTATGTTTGAGGATAATTTTTATTCAGTGGTTGCATCTGAGGTGCCAGCCATAAAGAACAATGTATTTATTAGAGGCACCCAGATGCACTAGACAAATTCTTGTTGTATAAATTGATCACATGGATACCTCCCTTTCCAAAGTGCTTCAAGTAAATTAAAAGTTGAGTTCTTAGATTTTAAAGGGCATCTATAGTGGGAAATGAACTTTTTTCCCCTTTATTCCATGTGTCATAATCCCCCCAACCCCCAGAGTGTCTTCACTTTTTTCAGATTCCCTCTCGTCCTGAGATACACCATAGAAGAAACGTGATTGCGTTCCTCTACTCCTACTGGACTGTCAATCAAATCCCTGTGACTAACTTCAGTAAAAGTTCAGAAGTTTGAATTTGACCCATTAAAGTTAACTGCCCCCTAGCCCCCTCGATCCCCCCTCAGTTTTGGCCAATTCGAAGGGGGGATCAGGAGATATCCCTACCTTTAGCCGTGTCCCACTTTAGCAGCCGGTCCCACGTTGAGTAAGTAGAGGAAGCGGAAGGGAGACCCCGGTGACGTCACGGAGCTTCCTCCTTCACCGGGGTCTTCCCTAAAAGTTGTAGGAGGCTGCCCCTGGTGGTCTAGTGGAGGTACTGCACTGTGATCTCCATTCAGATCACAGTGCAGTACCTGGTATAGAAAAGCGTCAATGTGACAGCTTACTATACTTTTTTTGAATGGAACTCGAAGTTCAATTCACAAATAGGATTTTTTCTAAGTCTTTGCTACTTAGCGAAGACTTAGAAAAAAATGGGGACAGAGATCAAAATTTCGTGATCACTTCTGATCACCAAATTATTGATCTTTGCCAATGAATGAAAAATCACTTCCTGGAAAATGATTTGGGAAGTGATTTTTCCGATCGGATTTCGAATTGGAAAACGGGCATTATGGTTTTCAATAAAATACCACTAAAAGGGGGAGTGGGGGTAGGGGTGGTGGGTGGGTTGTGGCGTTTTTTTATTTTTTCTTGTAATTGCAATGCGCATGGATCCCATTTGAGCTAGTTGGTGGCCCTGTCTCTGTATGCACCACACAATATGGCATACCGTTTGATTCAGGACATGTGGGAGATTGCCATTTAGTGGGTTTTTTTACTTGCCAAGTGGGTTTAGGTAGGATTTCAACAACTGGAGTCCTCTTATTTATTTTTTCACAAACTCCCTAAAAGCACGGAGTTCTATGATAACAGCGTCTGGAATTCTTCATGTATATATGAAAGCATATACCATCACGTAGCTGAAGGTGTGTAACTTCCAAAAAATATTAGTTTGTGGGGGTATTTCCAAGTTGATTAGGCTGTTCAAATTACAGAACACTTTGATTTTTTTCTTGTAATTGCACTTGTGCATGCGTCCCATTTGAGCTAGTTGGTGGCCACGCCTCTGTGTGCACCCACGTTCTATGGAGTACTGTGTCTGGAATTCTTCATGTATATATGAAAGCATGACAACATTACGTGGTGAAGGGGTGTAGCTTCCAAAAATATATAGTTTGTGGGGGGTATTTCGCAGTTGATTAGGCTGTTCAAATTACAGAACACTTTGATTTTTTTCTTGTAATTGCACTGTGTGCATGCGTCCCATTTGATAGTTGGTGGCCACGCCGTGTGACCCACGTTCTATGGAGTCATGTGTCTGGAATTCTTCATGTATATATGAAGCATGACAACATTACGTAGGTGAAGGAGTGTAGATTCCAAAAATATATAGATTGTGGGGGGTATTTCCAAGTTTCGGGACTGTTTCCTTTGAAAAAGCATAGGCTGTTCAAATTACAGAGCACTTTGATTTTTCTTGTAATTGCACTTGGGCATGCCTCCCATGAGCTAGTTGTTGGCCACGTCTCTGTGTGCACCCACGCATATGACATACCGTTTGATTCAAGACATGTGGGAGATTGATATTTGTGGATTTTTTGTTGTCAAGTGATTTTAGATGGATTTCAACCTTTGAATCATCTAATTTTATTTTCACAAAATCTCTTAAACACAGACAGGGAGTTCAATAAAAGTTCTTATCGTTTAAAATGGTGCTAATTTTGCCCCAACCAATCAGAACTTATGTAACATTTGAAAGCTAACATCTGATTGGGGGGCAAAATTAGCACCATTTTAAATGATAAGAACTTTATGAATAACCCCCAGAGTTCTTTGGATTACTGTGTCTGGAATTCTTCTGTATGTATGAAAGCTTGGCACCGTAACGTAGCTCAAGGAGTGCAGATTCCAAAATATATAGTTTGGGGGGTATTTCCAAGTTTCGGGAATGTTTCCTTTGAAAATGACAGGCTGTTCAAATTACAAAGCACTTGATTTTTTCTTGTAATTGCATTTGTGCACGCGTCCCATTTGAGCTAGTTGGTGGCCACGTCTCTGGTGCACCCACGCATATGCCCATACCATTTGATTCAGGACATGTGAGAGATTGACATTAGTGGGATTGTTTGCTTGTCAAGTGGGTTTAGATAGGATTTCTACCTTGAATCATCTAATTTAATTTTTCACAAAATCTCCTAAAAACACAGTTCTTTGGATTACGTGTTGGGATTCATGTATATACGAAAGCATGATACCATACGTAGCTGAAGGTGTGTAGCTTCCAAAAATATATAGTTTGTGGGGGGTATTTCCAAGTTGATTTGGCTGTTCAAATTACAGAACACTTTGATTTTTTCTTGTAATTGTACTTGTGCATGCGTCCCATTTGAGCTAGTGGTGGCCACGCCTCTGTGTGCACCCACGTTCTATGGAGTACTGTGTCTGGAATTCTTCATGTATATATGAAAGCATGACAACATACGTAGGTGAAGGTGTGTAGCTTCAAAAATATATAGTTTGTGGGGGGTATTTGAAGTTGATTAGGCTGTTCAAATTACGAACACTTTGATTTTTTTTGTAATTGCATTGTGCATGCGTCCCATTTGAGCTAGTTGGTGGCCACGCTCTGGTGCACCCACGTTCTATGAAGTACTGTGTCTGGAATTCTTCATGTATATATGAAAGCATGACAACATTACGTAGGTGAAGGAGTGTAGATTCCAAAACTATATAGATTGTGGGGGGTATTTCCAAGTTTCGGGACTGTTTCCTTTGAAAAAGCATAGGCTGTTCAAATTACAGAGCACTTTGATTTTTTTCTTGTAATTGCACTTGGGCATGCCTCCCATTTGAGCTAGTTGTTGGCCACGTCTCTGTGTGCACCCACGCATATGGCACTACGTTCCAAAAACATTTGGAAATCTGCTGTGCCCTAAAATCCATGTAAACACACATTAACCCGATATTACTTCAAGGTTAATGTTGTGTTTTTACATGATTTTGGCCATATGGAATCTCCTGATAATTTTAAATAATCACGTCCTCCTTGACTGGCTTCCGTCGGCATTTGATCGATTTGGGATTCCCAAGCTGAGCTGCACTAAAATCTGCAGATGGGGGTAGTTTTCACTTTAACATAAAAAACATCAGCCTGTAATGTAATAGGAAGCAATATACAGATGCAGCACCTAACTAATTTCATCAAGAAAATGAAAGTTATATTGATCACTTACTGTTAACTGCAGCATTTACAATGGCTGAATGGTATAAACTGAATCTCCTGCTGTAAACCAACAGTGGTTGGTATAATGTATCTATGCTCCCCTTACATCAGTGCTTGGGCATATTGTCCTACCACTCCATTGAGAAGCTTGTTCAGCAATGTTTCTGACCACATGTGTCTCTCTCTGCAGGCTCATCAGTGCCTGAAATAGAAACAACGTTGGATCTGCTTTTTTTTAGTAATTTTAAAATGTCTAGTAATTTGTCTAGTAAAGTCTTAGTTCGAATATTGTTAAGATATTAGTAAATTAATGCTAAAGAGTGCTAAAATCTTACATTTTTGTAGCACTGTAAATATATCAGAAAAGTCAAGAATTAAATACAAATGACACAAAATTTGTCAGTCATCACCTACCCGAGTTACATTTTTCATTGTTGTCTCTTTGTCATTTCACAAGAAGGCATTTCTTCTTTGGCCAAAAACCTTGATAAACCAGATAACATTGGCACCTGTTGGAAGCGCTTTAAATCCCAACAGCTGAAAGGAGAAACATGAAAAGTTTACCAATCCGGAAACATGTTAGGATACAACTGGATAGAGGATGGAAGGACAATCTTACAGTTTTTCACAATCTGGAGATTTTCTTTGCGCTATGGGAAGTCATCAAACTGAATGTCTGTTTTTCTAAAACGCCTCAAGTCCTTCTCCTCTAATACCGATCTATATAGAAAAGGATGAATATAATCTTTAAATTTTCAATTACAGTTTTACAAAACGTACAAGAAACTGGCAAATTTGGTTTTCCTTAGTTAAAGGTAACTGTGGTCCTCAAATTCTTCCAAACTAGTAATATTTATATAAAAAATCCTTCCATCACACCTTCAAAATAAACCTAAATCAAATTTCTAGATAAAATTTGTGAGGTGAAATTGCTGGGAAAGGTTCAAGCAATGTAAACTGGCTGACCTTTTTTAGCTATGTTTTCCAGCTTGTAGTCATGTGACCAGCCTGTCTGCATTAATAGCTCCCCCTTCTCAACTGTCAATTTTGCCCCCAGGTACTTCCTGATTTCCCCAGAATTAATCTTAACTGAGCATGCTTCTCCCCTGGGGCGGACGGCGGGGCCAAGTCATATGATGTCAACCACCTCCTGGAAGCAGGAAGTTTGAACATTCACCCCATGTAATTTCTCACAGGCTCCAGGCCAGAGAGGTTGATTGGTTGCTCAGTGTAAAGGATATACGCAGGGTTTCATTTACCCTAACTTGTTTTGAGCCACATTGCCCTTTAACTGATCGCAATCCTATTGATTACATTTACCTCTATGGAGTCAGTTTCCATTCCAGCCACATATTGCGGATTTTAGCATTACGAAAACTGGGAACATTGTATTAGCAGTTTCATAATAAGACTTTAGCTGCAGCGCAGCCCATCGATTGTCTGTGAGTGATGAGAAATGAAGATTTTATATCTCTATTTATTGATCGTTGTTACCAATAAAAACAATTTGAGACTAAGATTTTATCACTAGGTATTCAAATGAATAAACTTACATTTAAATGTATCCACACCATTACTTTTGCTGTATTGGTATCCCAGGTTGTCAAGACTTGGATTTAAAATCTTAAGTGCAACACTGCATGCTGCAGCCCTAGATAAAGAAATGTGGTATTCAATAGTCACATGTAATATTGTAACCGTTGCCACATGTATATTTACTTTTTTGTTTCCATTTTCTTCTACAGTCCACCAACATGGAAGGTTAAAATCAAAGACAGGAGGAAGAACAGGTCATCCCCATTTGTAGCAGGGGTCTCTGAGAAAATTAAAAGACTTTTCAAAAAAACCCTGTGATCCCTGTCTGCTTAAAACCGAACAACACACACCAGGCAGCAATTGTAATCCGAAAGAACCCAAGCTAACACAAGAAAAGCAACACCCATATATGCAGTGCAGTTAAGAATGCTCTGATTTGTATGGTGGGGGAGACCAAACACACTGCCATCTATGTATGGCCCAGAAGACAATACCTTGGGTCAGGAACTCAGCCCGTGTACCTGCATCTTCTGAAAAGGGACATACCTTTCAAGATTGTTAATGTTAACAATTGGCAAAGGAACATGACAAAGAGAGGTGTCAAGGAGGCCTTTATGTCCAAAATAAAGAAACCAAGCCTGAATAGAGGTGGGGGGGTTCGACACAACTGTCTGCCTGTAAACAATTGCTGTTTTGACACCTTACTTTGGGGCGTTCCTATAACACCTCTTAGCCACTATCATCTCACGCCTTAACACCTGGCTGTGATATTTAATTGGGATTTCCAGGGTACATAATTGCCACAGATTCTTGTACAAGTCATTCTGATTGAGAAAGCCAGTCGGATGACTAGCGAAACGTCTTCAAGAACTAAACTTCAAGTCCAGTGATCTAACTGAATACACCATGATATTCTACAATTTTAGTTTTAAAATGGTTCAAAACGGGAATTCTTACTTACAATTGCTCCATCTGAGCTACACCGCTTGATCCAGTGCCTCATCTGTGAGTATTGGAAGCTTGCCAGCTGCAGGTTTAGTTTGCTCTCCCTTGCTGCCACATTTGCAATGGTGGTACAAAGCCTGTCCAGGTCTTGGTCTCAAACAAACCAACAGGCCATCATGCGAACTTCAGTACGAACATCAGGTCCATGTACACTTGGAGAAGGATTTCCTGAATCTAGAAATAATGGTGATTTTTATTTTCCTGACAATAATATTCACACAGAAACATGTACTAAATTAGGTCCATTGTCTTTAGGTATATATTTTAATATACAGTGTAAACTTACTTGTGTGGTTCCGCTGGCATGTTCCTTAGCCAAACAGCATCAGTTTGAAGTCTGACAGGAAGTTGAGAGGCGGCTGGAGGAAAATCCTGGCAGAAATTTCTGGTATACCTTAATACTTGCAGGTTTGTCCCGCATTTCCCATAGCCTTCAGGGCCAGAGCAATGTCCCTCATAGCCCTTGTTGCAGCCTCAGCAGCTAATTCATGAAGAGGGCTGCAAAAATTTTTTTTTTTGTTTTATTTGATTGACTTTAATGCAGAGCAAGACACACCAAGTTTGTCAATTAAAAACAAACATTACAAGCACGTTTTTATTGAAAGTATTTGTAAATGTAGGCATATCGTGGTCTTGTAAGACTCTATACATTTCAAAAGTAACTGAACTGTTGCCCCTAATGGTGCCAACATTATGACAACTTTTTTCTTTTAAACGAAGATGGCTTAAGGATGTCTTTTATGGCAACCACTATAAGTTTATGTTATGAGTAGATCCCTGTATTTTTCCTAGTTGAACTTACCGCCAAGCCTGCTCAGGGCAGCTTGATAACTGTTCGCATATCTCTCACCATGGTACCAAGGCGAGGATGACAGCTTTGTACACTGTACGGTATTTCTGCACTTAGAATCTTGAACTAAATCCTATAAAAAAATACAGTATAACAATCAAATAATATTCCCATTAAAAATTTTTTTTGTTTTTTAAATATTATTTTAGTTAATTTTTTCTGTATCAATGCCCATATACTTTAAAAGAACCACTAAAATCTTTTTTCATTAAAGTTTCATGTATTGCATTATACCATATATACTCGAATATAGTCGACCCGAGTATATCGAGGTAACCTTTTTTACCTAAAAAATTAGTAAACAAGATTGCTCGAGTAAAATCGAGGGTAGAAAAATGACCACTACTGCCCTCCTGATTCTGTATTGTTTTAAGGCTTTAGTTGCCCTTTAAATGGTATAGCAGATGTCCCATACAATGCCACCCTACAGTAACAGCCAAATCCATATGCTATTACTTTATGGGACTACAGTATGGGAAATCTGCTGTCCATTTAAAGGGCTAAAGCCTCAAAACAATACAGAATCAGAAGGCAATCTTCAAATCAAAAATACATACCATTCTCCTGATTCTGTATTGTTTTAATGCATAGTCGCCCTTTAAATGAAAAGGAATACCCCACACTGACCCCCAATTCCTTGCCACTCCAGATGTTTGGAAACTACAACTCCCAGCATGCTTTATTGTGGAAGTTGCAGTTTCCAACATCTTCAGTGGCAATACTGCACTACCTCCCCCCCACCCCCAGTGGAGTAGAGGCATTTACTTACTTAACATTTGGATTCAAAATGTCCCAAAACGATCCAAGCCAGACAGATTACCAATCCTGAATTCACTACCTGACTCCGGCAGCACACTTCCTCACTAACCTGAACTCCGGCAGCACACTCCTCACTAACCTGAACTCCGGCAGCACACTCTCCTCCTAACCTGAACTCTGGCAGCAGCACAGCTTCCTCTGTCTTCCCTTTTCCACTGGGCTGTAGCGGACGTCACTACTCGGCGTCGGGTAACACTGGCGCCGAGTATGACGTCAGCCACAGCCCATTGGAATGTGGAAGAAGGAGGAAGCGTGCGGCTGCCGGAGTTCAGGTTAGTGACTCGAGTATAAGCCGCGGTAGGATTTTTAGGCTTTTTTTAAAGCCTAAAAAACTCGACTTATACTCGTATATACGGTACTAAATGAGAGCACACTCCAAGGACCACATTCTGGATATGCTGTAAGTATTTCTTTTCAGCTTACTGGAAGAAAAAAGCATTCTCAGAGCTTTGCTATAATTTCTGTTGTATACAAGTTATAGAAATCACCTGCACTCTTTTTTATTTGGTAAAGAAATGTACTAAATTGTAAATACTGGGGTAAGGTGATGGTTAAATAACTATTCAATAAAGGTACTGAATGGCGTAAACCTCTCTGTAAGAGAGAGAAATCTAGATGGGTTTATGTCTCTTACTCTAATAACTTAAAACTAGCATATACAAGTACAATGCACTGAAAACGAGAGCTTACAGCAGAGATCTGGAATGCCCGTTGATTGGTCCTAGCTGATCGCATACAAAGGTGATGGTCATGCTGCCTCTAAGGACTCAACTCCTGCTGTGAGATGCTGCTTGATGAACTTTAGGGAACGACTGTCCCAGCCATAGGGATGGCATCCAGTAACCAGCGCCTGCAAACGAATAGAGTGGTTATATAGTAGTTTACAATATTAGGAAAAGTAACTTGTTTAGTAATTAAGCCGTTTAACCACTCATCTGGGTGGCTTCCTTAGTTCAACTTAAATGAGTAGTGAATCATTTTCAATTCCTAAACACATCCATTTAAATAGACTTAATATTACCTGATAGTTGTTATACTACATATGTCACAGATTGATAATTCTAACAAATGTAACTAAAAACAGTAATAGTAATAACCTGTGTTATCTCTTGGTGCAATTGCTTCCAAACTGCCTGGAAATTTTCAAGTGCAACCGCCGGTACTGGACCAGTTGTAGGAATTGGCTGGGGCGTCCCATGAATTTGCTGTTGTGTGTCCTGATTAGATGCTGCAAGACCTCTCTGTCTGAAATGGGGATGAGGAAAAAATATTATACAATCATTTTTTCATTAATCTTATTTTAACATTAGAACTTATATGACTTGGGACCACGAGCAATACAATACCTTGATTTCAGAGCTATCCTCTATAATTGACCATTAACAATCGCATTGATAAACCCTTCATTAAAATAGTGTGCCTGAAAGCTTGAACTATGAAGGGAGTAAAGATATACAACCTAAACGCAATTATTATGTATCACATGATTTTTAAATTGTTTCCAGCAAGCTCACAGTCATTTTTCATTGCTTCTTTACCTATAGAATGGTTACATGTGCAGTGCCCTTGGCCCGAGGAAAGAATAATTAGTTATTGGAAGCCAGATACATCATCTTTTCATCTTTGAAGAAAAAACAGCTTTCCGCAACCTTCTCTGTCTCCTACTAAGTTTAGGACATGGGAGCAAGAGGTGGAAGATATGTTCTTCATCTTACAACCACTTTAAGAACCCCTTTGGAAGATTAATGAATCATTGTTTGACTATAATAAAAATAAAATGTGTTTTTAGGTTGTAAACAAAATTAGTGATAGGCTCGCACTGATATTAATTGTGATTTAACTCTATTTTCACAGTTATAAGGTAAGCTTTTATAGCAGTAAAGAATATATTTGTCACCTAATACACCATGATCATTCGGGTCCTCACTCCCACTGCTCTTACCCAGCAGTATACAGAATATTGACCATATACGATTTACATGAATGGGACACTACACAGTGTAGCTACTGTATCAACAAGTACTCTTTATTGCGCCATGTTTCAGATCTTGGCAGGGTCCTTTTTCAAGCAATGAAAAAAGCTTGAAAAGGGACCCTGCGAAGGTCCGAAACATTCGCAATAAGGAGCACTTGTTGATGCAGTAGCTACACTGTGTATTGTCCCACTCATGTAAATTCGTATATGGTCAATAGCTTATAAGCAGAACAAGGTAAAAAGGTTAATAGACACATTTATCCATTACATTTTCTGAACTCTATTACTCTGCTGGTGAAATGAACCTGATAATGAACTCAGCAAAAACCTGCAATATATAAATATGCGAAAATGGGCAAGAAATTATATTTGTATATTTAAGACTTATATAGTGGATAATGTACCCCCTACTGTAAATTATAAGGATATTAGAATTCACCGAGGAGTTCCATCACGGAACTCCGAGGTGCCTTCTAATATCCCTATGAATTTACAGTAGGGGGTACCTTATCCGTTATAACCCACCCCTCCCCACCCTCATTTATAAATAAACCCATGGTTATTGTGCAGTCCTACAGGCTGTACAAGTTTACAGGCTAACACCCCCCAACACACACACACTCTGACATTACCACCTCATTCCTCTCCTGCCCCGTGTCAGTGTGTTGTTTTGCAGAAGCATAGGAGGTCAGCTGACCCCTTCTCCTCCTGGCAGTCACGGGTCCTGATTAGACCACCCACCTGCTCCTTTCAGTGTCCCGTATTCCAGCAGCTTAGACCGCACCCCTCCTGCTTCCTCCTGGATTCCCTCACACAAACCCGGCTTCTCAACCTGGTTCCGGCTGATGCGGCTCTTCATAGATGAAAGGGACGGCTTTGAGGTACTTCCGTGTTATTATCGGCGCGCTACTGTGTAGTAGCGTGCCAATTATAAGAATATTATTTACAGTTTATCCCCATAGGGATCAATGGAAGGGTTGGGTTATATTTAAATATTAACTAAATGTTTGCACAGGTTTTACTTGCCTTTCTTGTGGGAGATTAATGAAGCTGATTTAGAACTGAGTTTATTTGTCTAAATCATACCAAATACTGTAAATGGAATTTAAAGCAAAAATACCTGAGCTTCTGGGTTCTTGGTCTTCATCAGGTGGATAGGCATTTGGTAGAACTCTAGAAAATTGGTAAAAAATATTTCACGGTTTTTAAGTTGAATTTGAGGTTGGTTCATTTGGCCACTTTTGCTTCCAACTATGCAAGTACTTGTCTGTGTAATAAAGGAAAACAAAATGAGCTTTCCTGCAACACAACATGTTTACACAACATATTTCCAGCCACACAACATATTAGTCTTTTCATAATGCTCAACATGATGCATAAAATTACTTCTTTTCCCCACATGACTTTAATAATAAAAGTAGCTCTGTGTAAAAATGGTATAAATAATGTACAAGGCCTGTCCTGTGTTTAAAGATCATCTTAAATACCATCTAATCTCGCTCTACTAAAGAGTCTTTAGATCACTCAGTTCCTTAAAGTATTAAGTACAACTAAAGCCTCAAAACAACACTGTAATGAGAAGGCGAGCACCTTGATATAAAAGCAGTAATCTGAGTCTCACTCCTCATTTTGATGTGGGAGCTGGAAAATGTTTTCCAACATGGGGTTTGTGTTTTATTTACCAGCACTGCAGTATCATACAGTGTGGTCACTAACCATTGTGTTCTTTGCAAATGCCCAATTCTAAAATAACTGTTGTAGCAGGTCAAGCCTACTAGTAGCCTCTAGCCATCCATATAAGCATTGGGAGCATATGACTAAAGTCAGACGCATACATATACACATAATTATCTTATCCAGTTCTTAAGTGGATTACATTTACTTTAAAAAGACATTTACTAGAGGGGTCATTTACAGTTTATTGGATGCTTGGGGGACTCCAATTTTGGGTATAACATTTTGATATTCCTTCTTTAAGCAGCATTAGAAAGATAAACCCACCTTACTCCATCGTTGCAGCCCCCTTGCTTTCCAAAATGGTGAAACTGGATCACCTGTCTAGCTGTGACTTCCATGATTACAGCACTTTGCTCATGACCCTTCAGCTTATATGTGTAAGTTGCTGCTCCACGCAGATTTTTGTGCATCTGTAGAAGACCCAGAGGAATAACAAGTTCACATAGGTTTGTATCTTATAAACCCTTTGGGATCAGTAAAAACATATCAAAACAATATACCTGTTTGCAAGATTCACAACGTTTCCCATAATTCTGAGCCTGTGCTTTTGAAGACTTTTTCTTGACAATGTTGAAATCTGTTATTGACATATTGATCTATCAGCTCTGCTATCTTCCTGAACCACATATCTTGTGTGGCAAACTCCACCGACACCAGACTAAGAAAAAAAACCCAATGCATTACATACTGTGGAAAGGAGTGAACAGTAATTTAAAATATTTGAATCGTATACAGGCTTTTTGCTTTGTAAAACAAAGCAAAAAAAAAAACTATCAGCGCAGCGACTGCTGTCGCTGATATGTTCTACCAAATATGAAACTAACCTCTTGAAGGTCATACACATTCTGGGATTTCTTTATGGTGATCTGAAATAGATTGATATTCCTCTATAGATATTGACCACAGTGTCTGAACATCATCAGCAACGAATAGTCTCCAACTCGCCCTTATTGTATTCAAACTTTCTGGCTTGGTGAGCTGTTCGGCAAGAGACTGGGTCAGCTTTGAGGATCGAGTGAAGGGATCCTTGGGCCAAACTCCATTTATTCCTTTATTCTGGAGACTGGATCTAAACAGAGAAAAACACTTTTAATGTTTAGTATTTTATTGGTATTTAGAATAATTTATTTTATTTAGAATTAGAAGTAAATAAGTAATAAGTTAATGTCTGCTATGGTTTCCTGCACTCAGTCAATTCTTGGATAATTTTCATTTTAAAAGCACATTCAAAAAGGGCAATTTGTATAAAAGTGAAAAATTCCATGTACTGTAAAATCACGGTCTTAAAGTTTCTTAAAGTCCCATTTTATATTTATAACTCATAACTATCCTGAGAAATATGTGCATTATCTACATAGACTCGAATACAGGACATTTCTCATATTTTAATACAATAGAGACTTGCATTGTTAAGATTTTCCAATGCCCATTCTTCCCACATTTGTTACTGCAGAAATTCTAACTACTAACAAATGCCTTATTTTATTTTAATTATAATAATATTAGCAGATACCTTTATGAAATACGTTTTCTGTGCAAAGCCACTGATTTCAACCTTGCAGTTAATTAATACCAGCCCGGGACAAACCAGTTTCAGGAAACCATTCAGGATAACAGCTTCATAGTTAAATATAGATGTCTTGCTGTCACTAAACACAGCGCTATAATAGACACATCATATAAACAGTTAATGCCACGCAGTAGTCCATAGTCAAAATACAATAGATTTTTAAATCCTACCTATATGGGTTCTTTCACAGCCTGTAAAAAAAGTACAATTGTGTGAAAAAGATGCTACATTTTAATGTTAATCTATTATTTCTAATTAATGTTTTTTCTTAAAATGTTTTATTTTTTCCATTACTTACCCACTAATGCGAGCAGAATCTAGAATATTCCCCTCATTTTGATGGTGAATGCTGAACCAAGTAGAACAGCCCATATTTATTGTAAGAAAATCTATAGATGTGACTTTAAGGTACGTCATTCAGATCACTTATCAGTTTATTCAAACAGTTACATCACCATATTATATTTACAGTCGTTTAAAAATACGGACTATTAATGTGTTATTGGGTTAATATTTATAAATATTATTTATATAATAATATAGTTAACAAGATGGGTAAATAAAAAAAATAAAATAAAACAAAAAGATAATACTTCTAATTTGTTCTAGAATTTTTTTTCTGATTCAGTGAAATTACAGGTTACACAAACCATGTAAGGTCATTGTGACCTGAATTTTGGAATGGGGATCCGGTCAAAATGACTTGACCACCTGAAAAGTGTTGAAAGTTTATTTTATACTATATATTTGTCTCTTCAGTTTAGTTATTAAATAAGTATTCTAAAATTAAATGAAAATATTATTAAAGGAAACATACCATTTTTTGCTTTTAAAGTATGTTTCAGTCATTAATATGAGAAATAGTTTCATTTCCGTATTCAGAAAACACCAACACAATTGTTGATGTTAAAAGCTAATACACAAAATAAATATGTGAGAATACTTTGTAAGCAATGTTTACAATTTATGCATCAAATTTTAATTAACTTCGAATGTAGGTATATAGAGAAAATGCTACTTTCACAATAGGAAAAGAGCTTTGGTATTATCGATCAGTCATTACACTGATGTGCAGTCTCACAGGAAGAGCTACAAACCTACAAAAAGTGGGTTTTGTGGTACACACAGAAGACATAATGTATCTTCATGCCTTTGGGACACTACTGAATTCTGCATAATTATTCTAACACTGTTAGTTGACAGGTCGTCAACACATGAAAGAAATATTTAGTCAGAATGTAATATTAGGTGCTATTGACTTTGCAGAGAAGGTAAGTAGCTTTGCATTACCTAACACATTTCAAGCATATCAATGCTTATACTCATAGCCTTAAAGGAGAACTAAATTGGAATTTTTGCACTACAGCATCTGAAAATATCCCCTCTAAAAACACCAATAAACTGCTAATTATCACTACAATAAATGACATTAAAGTAAATGTAACCCCTTGAAAAACTGGACGAAATAACTGTTATGTGCAGTGACTGTCCACAGTCCCTAACCTTGTCACATGCTCCCTTGCCTAATCTGTCCTCTAAAGGATTGCTAGAGGCTACTAGTGGGGGTGAATAATTGTACCAACTGTAACAAGCTCCTCAGTATCTTACGACTAAGCATGTGTAATGAACACAATTGTCAGTGACCACACTGTGATACTGAATGTTGGTAAATAAAGCACAAACCCCATGTGATAGGTAAAATTTCCAACAACCATATCAAAATGAGAGGTAAGACTCTGATTACTGATTTTATATCAGATGTTCTACCTTCTGATTCAATGTTGCTCAAGGGTTTAGTTGTCTTATATATACTTTATATAAACATAACTTCCTTTGTAAGGGGTTAAAGCTCAAAACCTGGATACAAGGGAATTATATCCTTAAGAGAGATTGACGTTTCCCTAGTCATTCGACTGGCTTTCTCAATTCAAGGTAAAAAACTCAGCTAAAAAAAGGGTAAAAAACTGAAAATATCCCTGGATCAACCATAACAGCATATTACTGTATGTAAATACCAGTATCTCTCAATATGTTTCAGTTTAGAAACTTATCTAGCCCACTTTCAAAGCTATTCAATGAATTTGCCATGACCACACCTGCTACCATTCTCACTGTAAAGAAACCTTTCCTAACCTAAGATGAAACTTCTTTTCTTCCAACCTTAAAGGATGTCCATGTGTCCTCTGATATGACCCATTAATGAAAAATACACAAGAGTGTTTATTGTATGGCATTAATATTTTATATAAAGTGATCATATCCCCACGCAAATCTGTTGTATTCAGTTAGATCAAATGGGCTTGAAGTTTAGTTCTTCAAGTCATCCGTTTCGCTAGTCATCCTACTTGCTTTCTCAATTCAGAATGATTTGAGTCAAGCCCCTACATTCCCTTTATTATTTTATTGCCCTCTCTGAACTGCTTCCTTTTCCAAGATGTCTCTTTTGTATATGGGATTCCAAAACTGTACGCATGGGCCCATTTATAAAAGATCGGTATCGTTATCGAAAATACCGATCGTTATCGTAAAATAACGACCGGGTTTTTACCGATAACGACCGTTATTTACCGATAACGACCGTTATTTACCGTTTACGGTAATACCAGTCGTTATTTACCGATAACGACCGTATTTTACCGATAACAACCGTTATTTACCGTTATCGGTAATACCGGTCTTTATTTACCGTAACGACCGTTATTTACCGATATCGGTAAATACGGTTGTTATCGTATAATCCGTCGTTATCGGTAAATAACGGTCGTTATCGGTAAATCCGGTCGTTATTTTACGATAACGATCGGTATTTTACGATAACGATCTTTTATAAATAGGGCCCCATATTCCAAATAGGCCTTCCATTGCCTTGTAAGAGGGAGTATAATGTTTTTTCTTTTGAATTTATTCCCCTCTTTATACAAGACAATTCTTTCTAGCTCTAGCTGTTGCTGCCTGGATTGGCATTGTTTGCTACAGCTAAGTCTGTTATCTACCAGAACCCCAAAATCTTTTTCCAGTTGAGATTCACTTAACACAAGTTATTTCCGGTGTAGGTGGCACCAGGAAACCCTAAATGCATCACCTTACATTTATCAACATTGAATCTCATCTGCCATTCTGCTGCCCATTTGATAATCTATCTAGGCCAGCTTGCAGCAAGTGCACAAGTTTCCAAAGTCTGCATAGTTTAGTGTCTGATTAAAAAGAAGTGCCCCAGTACTGAACCCTGAGGCACTCCACTTAGAACTTTAGGCCACATAGATGTAGCTCCATTGACCATCACTCTCTGATCCATAACCATTCTCTTCCATGTACAAAGTTTTTTTTCTATGCAAACAAACCTCAGTTTATACATTAGTTGCCTATGTGGCACAGTATCAAAGCTTTAGCAAAATCCAAGTACCACATCTACTACTATCTACTACTATGCCAGAATCTAAATTCTTACTCACTTTTCATAGTGTCTGGCACTATGGCACTAGTGTCTATTCCTCATAAATCCATGCTGAACTACTACATAAGATCAGTTCTGGAGACAAATTCAATGAAATTATCCTGTAACAAACTTTCCAGCACCTTCCCTACCACTGATGTTAGGCTTACAGGTCTATAGTTAATAGGTTGGGGACGACTACCTTTTTTGAATATTGTGTATTACATTGGCTTTTTACAATCATCCAGCGGCACATCACTAGACAAAATTGAATCTGAAAGATAAGAAACAGTGGTCTAGATAAAACTGGACTAGGGTCTCTTAAGATACAAGGATGTTTTCCAATCCAGTCCTGGGGCTTTATTGATATTAACTTTGTCTAATGTTTCCGTACCATATCCTCTGTCAGTGAATATCTTCTTTTTATATTACAGCCCCTACTACAAGGACTAGGATTCTCTATAGTGAATACCGAGAGAAAAAAATGGTTTAGCGCATTAGCCTTCTTGGCATCCTCTATCCCATCTTAGCGGCATTATTTAATGGTCCCACATTCTCGTTACTCATCTTTTTACTATTGATATATTTAAATAACATTTTGGGTTAAACTTTCTTTGTTCTGCTATCCGTATTTCATTTTCTATTTTAGCTAAATTTATTGTTTTCTTGCACCCCTTATTAGAGCTTCTATACTCCCTGTAACCTGTTCAGTTCCCTCCAATTATAAAATTTTAAAAGCCTTTTTCTTTTTTTCCATTTCCCTTTTTGCCTGGGCATTAAGCCAGTAGGGGGTGGACCTCAATTGTTTTTACACTTGTTTCCTAAGGTATACATTTAGAAATGTAATAGTTTAATATCCCTTTAAAAGCGGTCCACTTCTGCTCAATATCCTTACCTCTCTATGAGCAGGAGTGATTCCTTTAACAGCTTTCCTAAAGTTAAAAGTTTTTGTTAACCCAGTGCACTTTTGTTTTTTCAACCTTTATTAAATGACGGTATATTATGATCACTATTCCATAAGCTTCCATTACCTTCATCTCCAAAATGAGCCACAGGGTTATTAGATATCACTAGATCTAACAACGCATCATGTCTAGTAGGAACTTCTACCATCTGTGAAAGAAATATTCATAAAGAAGTTACAAGAACTCAGTACCTTTTTGTGGCTGGAAGTTCCCTTACTTCAATCTATGTCAGGGTAATTGAAATCCCCCATAACCAGAACATGCCCCATACCAGCAGCCTTCGCCAACTGCATATGGAGATTCATTTCCACTTCCTCACTGGCTTATAACATACCACAATAATTAATTATTTACCTACCTTCTTGCTCCTATACATGCTCCACTTATATTGTTTTTGCCTTATCGTCTATATCCCCATCTATCTCATCTTTTAAATTTGGCTTCATTCTTGTTTAACATACATAAATACATACATACATACCCCCCCTCCTTTCTTATTAACTCATGTCATGTCATGTCTGAATAAGGGATATCCTTCAATATTTACTGTCCAGTCGTGTCAATCAATTGGATGATTAGCGAAATGTCAACAAGTCCAGTTGATTTACTGAATACACAGATATACCAGGACCTGGATAAATGAGAACCTTCCAAAGATACACTTTAATCTACAGGATATGTTTCTTACACGGAATTCAAACTATTAGGTAGTGTGTATCTATTAAAAAATCCATTTTGTTTCTACTTTAAGGAGGGTGTTACCTGACCTTACTTCTTTTATCAGCAAAGACCCACTGTAACCCTTTAACCCTTATCTTGTTACTTCTAAAAGTTCTGTTGTTACATATGTCTTGTTTCAGGGCCTTTTACATTGTTATTACCAATATGTTTTAGGGCCTAGTTTGTACAACCTATTTCTGTATATGGAAGAGGATCCTCGTAAGTCTAAGCAAGGTTCTGGGGCTAAGGATCCGAACCAATACAAGTGCTATGTAACATTACATATTACCGTCACAGTAACTGATGTTATATTGTGATTATAAATCATTATTTGCAGCAGTTAGTTAATCACGGAAGTTATTGACGCAGCTTCTAGCTGATGGCGGCAAACTATTGCAGCACTTTGCAAACCCTAAATTGGCTTCAGCAGTTTGTAAATACATATATGTTGCAAACCTAAGGAGGCATTTAGTGTGTTTTCTTTAGTTGAATGACCTAAGGCTTAGTCCCCACTGCAACGCTCAAGAAATGCATTGCATTAGAGATGTTCAAAACTTTTGTTTTGTTTTTTGTTCCAAAAAGTTCAGAAAATTGGAACCCAATGGAAGTTATCATTGTTTTCTTGTTCAGCATATGAATCAAGTATGGTTGTGTGATATTGAATTTTTCCAGTTCGACATTGAATATGCAAAGTTCAATATAGGATATTTGATGATGCATAATCGATAACGAATATTTGAGTTTGGAAAGTTTTGGTTTTAAACAGTTCTGGTTTCAGGTTTAGCCTGTCCCATATGTTTTTAAAGAGTAATAAAGACAAGATTTTAATGGCTTTTTGAAGAATGTGGTTATAGGACCCTCTTCTCCTTTTATCTACAGTTTTGCAGTTCGTAAATGACTTCCGGATCCTCCCATAGAGGTGTTCTCCCACCCGATGCTTGCCTGGCCATTTTGGTTAGAACTGGGTCTATGTTGTTACGAGGCAGTAACTGCTGCATAAAGGGGCACAGTAAATGCTTCAAAAGGGGACCAGTAACTGCTGTAAAATGGGGACCAGTATCTGCTGCACAAAGGGAGCAAATAACTGCTTTATAAAGGGGGACAGTAACTGCTGCACAAAGGGAGCCAGTAACTGTTGCATAAAGGGGGTCAGTAACTGTTGCATAAAGGGGCACAGTAAATGCTTCAAAAAGGGGACCAGTAACTGCTGTAAAATGGGGACCAGTATCTGCTGCACAAAGGGAGCAAATAACTGCTTTATAAAGGGGGACAGTAACTGCTGCACAAAGGGAGCCAGTAACTGTGTGCATAAAGGGGGTCAGTAACTGTTGCATAAAGGGGCTTGTGACTGCTGCATAAAGGGGCACAGTAACTTCTGCACAAAGGGAGCCAGTAACTGTTACATAAAGGGGGTCAATAACTGCTGCATATAGGGGGCTTGTGACTGCTGCATAAAGGTGCACAGTAACTGCTTCAAAAAGGTGACCATTAACTGCTGCATTAAGGGGCCCATCAATTGATGCATAAAGGGGGCCTATAACTGCTGCCTAAAGGGGCACAGTAACTGCTTCAAAAAGGGGACCAGTAACTGCTGAATAATGGGGACTAGTAACTGCTGCATAAAGGGGACCAATAACTGTTTCATGAAGAGGGACAGTGACTGCTGCATAAAGGGGCACAGTAACTTCTGCACAAAGGGAGCCAGTAACTGTTACATAAAGGGGGTCAATAACTGCTGCATATAGGGGGCTTGTGACTGCTGCATAAAGTGCACAGTAACTGCTTCAAAAAGGTGACCATTAACTGCTGCATTAAGGGGCCCAGTAATTGCTGCATAAAGGGGCCTATAACTGCTGCCTAAAGGGGCACAGTAACTGCTTCAAAAGGGGACCATATACTGCTGGATAATGGGGACTAGTAACTGCTCATAAAGGGGACCAATAACTGTTTCATAAAGAGGACATTAACTGCTGCATTAAGAGCCCAGTAATTGCTGCATAAAGGAGGCCTATAACTGCTGCCTAAGGGCACAGTAACTGCTTCAAAAAGGGGACCAGTAACTGCTGAATAATGGGGACTAGTAACTGCTGCATAAGGGACCAATAACTATTTCATGAAGGACAGTAACTGCTGTATAAAGGGGCCAGTAATTGCTGCTAAAGGGTGCCTATACTAATGTATAAAGGAGGGCAATTGTCTGTATAAAGGGGCAGTATCTGCTGTATTTTTACTTTGGCGAAAATCAATGCTACAATAATGTGCCTTTTTTTAATAAATATGTCTATAAATAGTGTGGCCTTAAATATACAGTGAAAATAGCACTTATTTATAAATATGGACCTTAAGTGTGCAGCTATTCCAGTTTTCCGAGTAATTAACCAGTGTCATTTTTTCATTTTGCTTTGAAGGACAGCTCCACCCTCATAAGAACATCTTTTAGAAGGGATGGCCGCTTTAAAATATGTTGATATTTTGTCCTATGAATTCATTACTGTATGCTTGCTATGCTTCTGGATGCCTCATGCCTGGGCATGCTCAGAAGGGGCAACAGGGATAATATTCAGTCAAGTCAGGCTGTGATGTCAACTGTCAAATCCATAACTGACAGTTACTAACGGGAAGAACCAGGAAGCAGAAACAGGGGAAACAGGACATTGTGCAGGATTTCAGGTTAGACTTATATATTTCAGTTTTCAAACTATTACCGTTTAGGGTTTTGGGGGGGTGATTTACCTGTATGTAAGTTTTCATTTTGGGTCTGGACTTGCCTTTTAATGGGGGAAGGGCGGATTAAGGTCAGCACAGCCAGTCAGGTTGGTACCAGACACAGGAGCCAGTAACTGCTGTATGAAGTGGGGCAATAACTGCTGTATAAGTGCTGATTTATACAGCATTATTGGCCTTTTTCTAAAACGCAGTTACTGCCCCCCTAAAAACAGCAGTTACTGCCCCCCTTAAAAACAGCAGTTAGCGCCCCCTTAAAAGCAGCAGTTCTGACCCCCTTTGTGCACGGTTACTGGCCCCCTAATGCACAGATATTGGGCCCATTTATGCAGCAATTACCGTCAGTAACTGCTGCATAAAGGGGGAAAGTAACTGCTGCATAAAGGGGGCCAGTAATTGCTGCATAAAGGGGGCCAGTAACTGCTGCATAAAGGGAGCCAGTAACTGCTGCATAAAGGGGGCCAGTAACTGCTGCATAAAGGGGGACAGTAATTGCTGCATAAAGGGGGCCAGTAACTGCTGCATAAAGGGAGCCAGTAACGCTGCTAAAGGTCGCCATAACTGCTGCATAAAGTGGGTCAGTAACTCACTGCTGCACAGAGGGAACCAGTACTGCTGCATAGAGGGTGCTAGTAACTGCTGCATAGAGGGAGCCAGTAACTGCTGCATAAAGGGGGCCAGTAACTGCTGCATAAAGGGGGCCAGTAACTGCCGCATAAAGGGGGCCAGTAACTGCTGCTAAAGGGGCCAGTAACTGCTGCATAAGGGAGCCAGTAATGCTGCATAAGGGGGCCAGTAACTGCGCATAAAGGGAGCCAGTAACTGCTGCATAAAGGGGCCAGTAACTGCTGCATAAAGTGGGTCAGTAACTGCTGCATAAAGGGGGCCAGTGACTGCTGCATAGAGGGTGCTAGTAACTGCTGCATAGAGGGAGCCAGTAACTGCTGCAAAGAGGGAGCCATAACTGCTGCATAGGGGGACCGGTATCTGCTGCACAAAGGGGACCAATAACTGCTGCGCATAAGGGGAGGCAGTAACTGCCGCATAAAGGGAGCCAGTAACTGCTGCATAGAGGTTGCCAGTAACTGCTCATAGAGGATTCCAGTAACTGCTGCATAAGGGTGCCAGTAACTGCTGCATAGAGGAGCCAGTAACTGCTGCACAAAGGGAGGCAGTAACTACTGCATAAAGGGAGCCAGTAACTCACTGCTGCACAGAGGGAGCCAGTAACTGCTGCACAAAGGGTGGCAGTAACTGCTGTATAAAAGGAGCTAGTAATCTTTGTATAAAGGGAGCCAGTAACTGCTGCATAGAGGAGACAGTAACTGCTGCACAAAGGGTGCAGTAACTGCTGTATAAAAGGAGCCAGTAATCTTTGTATAAAGGGAGCCAGTAACTGCTGCATAGAGGGAGCCAGTAACTGCTGCACAAAGGGAGGCAGTAACTGCTGCATAGAGGGAGCCAGTAACTGCTGCACAAAGGGAGGCAGTAACTGCTACATAAAGGGTGCCAGTAACTGCTACATAAGGGGTTCAGTAACTTCTGCACAAAGGGTACCAGTAACTATTGCATAAAGGGTGGCAGTAACTGCTGTATAAAAGGAGCCAGTAATTTTTTTATAAAGGGGGCCAGTAGCCTCTGTATAAAGTAACAGCTGTATAAAGTATACAGGTGCAAGTAAGCTGCTGTATTTTAGCCTTGGCGAAAATTAAGGCTAGAAACTACCTTATTATAAATATGTCTGTAATGTCTAGCACCCTTTTATAAAGATGGCTCTTAATATGCCAGCAAATTCACTGTATTAACCAGTGTCAGTTTTTCATTATGATGTATTGTGGGGTTAATGGTTACAGTGGGTTTCTCAAACTCCTTTGTGATAATGTGGGGGTTAATGGTTGATGTGCTTGTTCTTAAACTACTGTCAAAATGTTGGCTCTCAAACTCTTTAAAATCTGCCCCTCTATCCTTCTCTGTACGTTTGCCTATCTATCACATTTAAAAGACAACTATACAGTAAAAATTCGTAAGGGGCCCCATGATCTATTTTCCCAGGGCTCCAATTCAGCTGTTCTGTGTGAGTAATATGATTGGTCTTGGGTAGAGATGGCCGAACTTTGGAAAGTACGGTACGTTTTCAAACTTTCGAACTATATGGAAAGTTCGAAAACAGACCCATTAAAGTCAATTGGAGTCAAATAGTTCAAAGTTCAAACATGTTTGTGCATCTGACAGAAATATGTACAGTGCATAGATCTGAAATTCATTTTCCAAGTTATCCCGCAATAAAATGTTCTGGTGAAATATTAAATAATTAACCTTCGGCACGATTTAATGCAATGTCACTGTGATCTTCCTGTGCATATTATCAGTGTCATTACACAATTTTAAATTTCTGGTCATTGCTCCATAAAAATATCTTGTACTTCTAGGTCATGACACACACTGTAAACTTAAGATCAAATGCAGGGTTGGTTATATAGAGCATTAAATATAAAAAAAAAAAATATATTTTTTTTATACAGTGTGGTGCATATAAAAATATGTCCATGCAATATCAATGCCCTAGGCGGTCTGCCATTTAGGACCCCCTTCTTCACTATGTATATGGTATGGAATTTGACCCCCTGAAGTTTCCTAGACCCTAGGCTTGTTCCTAGGTTGTCTTGTGGATAATCCTGTCTATTTTCCACCAGATTTCTTCATATATTAATTCAATTAAGGGCAATCATACTCAGCCACCCCTGGCTCCTCTCCTCAAGGAGAGGAGCACTCTTCCGCACAGGATGAGGGCCTAAACCACTAGTCCTCAACTTTACAGAATGTCTGTTACTTAGGGCCGGATTTACCATTTGGCACAGTAGACACGTGTCTAGGGGTGCCTGAGGTTGGAGGGACGGCTTTCAATTTGCTCCCACCATTCCAAACCCTTTAAATCTACATTCTTCCCCAAAAAAAGAGAAAATGCATGTGGTTTGGGGTGTGGTCTGTGTTTAGGGGTGGGACTTTGGGCCTTCAGGCTACTGAGGTATAATCCAGCCCTGGTAATACTAGAAGTGCTCCTTCACTGGCCAGCTCCTCTTCCCTTTCTGAGGTAGTCCGTGAAGTTGCAAATTGGAAGACGTGCTCTGCAAGAAGTGTGTCTTCCCATTGGCCCCATCATGGACTGTTTGTTTATTATACAAGTAATATAAGTATATTGCTGTGTTTATCATAAGCTTGTGTGATGTGTTTGTTTTTTGTGCACCTAGGATGCTGTAGTTGGCATATTTACCTTGAATCTTTGTGTTCTAGGAAATATTATACACAATATGGCATTTTCAAAAAAACAAACACTTTCTACAGAAGAATTGAGTATTTAAGATTATTAAAGACCGATAATTCAATATCGTTTCTCCCACAGAAAACCTTTCTAAATTCGTAGATTACTTCTTGGCACCAATTGTCAGAAAAATTCTGTCATATCTGAGGGATACAATGGTATTTCCAGTTTTACTCTGGTCACAATGGACATAACTTCCCTGTACTCAATAATCCCCCATGAGGATGGCAAACAGGCTTTGCAATATTTTTTTTTTAAAAGACGGGACCTTCAATGACTCCCTTATAGAATTTTTGATTGTTTGTATTGATTTTATTCTTTGTCATAACTGTTTTATGTTTGAGGATAATTTTATTCAGTGGTTGCATCTGAGGTGCCCAGACATATAAAGAACAATGTATTATTAGGAGGCACCCCAGATGCACTAGACAAATCTTGTTGTATATAAATTGATCACATGGATACCTCCATTTCCAAAGTGCTTCAAGTAAATTAAAAGTTGAGTTCTTAGATTTTAAGGGCATCTATAGTGGAAAATGAACTTTTTTCCCCTTTATTTCCATGTTTTCTATAATTCCCCCCAACCCCCAGATGTCTTCACTTTTTTCAGATTCCCTCTCTGTCCTGAATACACCAGTTAGAAGATACGTGATTGCGTTCCTCTACTCCTACTTGGACTGTCAATCAAATCCCTGTGACTAACTTCAGTAAAAGTTCGAAAGTTTGAATTTTGACCCATTAAAGTTAACTGCCCCCCTAGCCCCCTCGATCCCCCCTCAGTTTTGGCCAAATTCGAAGGGGGGATCAGGAGATATCCCTACCTTTAGCCGTGTCCCACCTTTAGCGCCGGTCCCACGTGGATTAGAAGAAGCGGAGGGAGACCCCGGTGACGTCACGGAGCTTCCTCCTTCACCGGGGTCTTCCCTAAAAGTTGTAGGAGGCTGCCCCTGGTGGTCTAGTGGAGGTACTGCACTGTGATCTCCATTCAGATCACAGTGCAGTACCTGGTATAGAAAAGCTGTCAATGTACAGCTTTACTATACTTTTTGAATGGAACTCGAAGTTCAATCACAAATAGGATTTTTTCTAAGTCTTTGCTACTTAGCGAAGACTTAGAAAAAAATGGGGACAGAGATCAAAATTTCGTGATCACTTCTGATCACCAAATTATTGATCTTTGCCAATGAATGAAAAATACTTCCTGGAAAATGATTTCCGGAAGTGATTTTTCCGATCGATTTCGAATTGGAAAACGCATTTAGGTTTTCACTAAAATACCACTAAAAGGGGGAGTGGGGGTAGGGGTGGTGGGTGGGTTGTGGCGTTTTTTTTATTTTTTCTTGTAATTGCAATTGCGCATGGATCCCATTTGAGCTAGTTGGTGGCCCTGTCTCTGTATGCACCCACACATATGGCATACCGTTTGATTCAGGACATGTGGGAGATTGCCATTTAGTGGGTTTTTTTACTTGCCAAGTGGGTTTAGGTAGGATTTCAACAACTGAGTCCTCTTTTATTTTTTCACAAAATCTCCTAAAAGCACGGAGTTTATGAATAACAGCGTCTGGAATTCTTCAGTAATATGAAAGCATAATACCATCACGTAGCTGAAGGTGTGTAGCTTCCAAAAATATATAGTTTGTGGGGGGTATTTCCAAGTTGATTAGGCTGTTCAAATTACAGAACACTTTGATTTTTTTCTTGTAATTGCACTTGTGCATGCGTCCCATTGAGCAGTTGGTGGCCACGCCTCTGTGTGCACCCACGTTCTATGGAGTACTGTGTCTGGAATTCTTCATGTATATATGAAAGCATGACAACATTACGTAGGTGAAGGTGTGTAGCTTCCAAAAATATATAGTTTGTGGGGGGTATTTCGCAGTTGATTAGGCTGTTCAAATTACAGAACACTTTTGATTTTTCTTGTAATTGCACTTGTGCATGCGTCCCATTTGAGCTAGTTGGTGCGACGCCTCTGTGTGCACCCACGTTCTATGAGTACTGTGTCTGGAATTCTTCATGTATATATGAAGCATGACAACATTACGTAGGTGAAGGATGTGTAGATTCCAAAAATATATAGATTGTGGGGGTATTTCCAAGTTTCGGGACTGTTTCCTTTGAAAAAGCATAGGCTGTTCAAATTACAGGCACTTTGATTTTTTTTTTGTAATTGCACTTGGGCATGCCTCCCATTTGAGCTAGTTGTTGGCCACGTCTCTGTGTGCACCCACGCATATGACATACCGTTTGATTCAAACATGTGGGAGATTGATATTTAGTGGGATTTTTTGCTTGTCAAGTGATTTTAGATAGATTTCAACCTTTGAATCATCTAATTTTATTTTTCACAAAATCTCCTTAAAACCAGACAGGGAGATTCAATAAAAGTTCTTATCGTTTAAAATGGTGCTAATTTTGCCCCAACCAATCAGAACTTATGTAACATTTGAAAGCTAACATCTGATTGGTTGGGGCAAAATTAGCACCATTTTAAATGATAAGAACTTTTATTGAATAACCCCCAGAGTTCTTTGGATTACTGTGTCTGGAATTCTTCATGTATGTATGAAAGCTTGGCACCGTAACGTAGCTCAAGGAGTGCAGATTCCAAAATATTAGTTTGTGGGGGTATTTCCAAGTTTCGGGACTGTTTCCTTTGAAAATGCACAGGCTGTTCAAATTACAAAGCACTTTGATTTTTTCTTGTAATTGCATTTGTGCACGCGTCCCATTTGGCTAGTTGGTGCCACGTCTCTGTGTGCACCCACGCATATGCCATACCATTTGATTCAGGACATGTGGGAGTTGACATTTAGTGGGATTGTTTGCTTGTCAAGTGGGTTTAGATAGGATTTCTACTTTGAATCATCTAATTTAATTTTTCACAAAATCTCCTAAAAACACAGTTCTTTGGATTACTGTGTCTGGGATTCTTCATGTATATACGAAAGCATGATACCATCACTAGCTGAAGGTGTGTAGCTTCCAAAAATATATAGTTTGTGGGGGGTATTTCCAAGTTGATTAGGCTGTTCAAATTACAGAACACTTTGATTTTTTTCTTGTAATTGTACTTGTCATGCGTCCCATTGAGCTAGTTGGTGGCCACGCCTCTGTGTGCACCCACGTTCTATGGAGTACTGTCTGGAATTCTTCATGATATATGAAAGCTGACAACATACGTAGGTGAAGGTGTGTAGCTTCCAAAATATATAGTTTGTGGGGGGTATTTTGAGTTGATTAGGCTGTTCAAATTACAGAACACTTTGTTTTTTCGGTAATTGCACTTGTGCATGCGTCCCATTTGAGCTAGTTGGTGGCCACGCCTCTGTGTGCACCCACGTTCTAGGAAGTACGGTGTCTGGAATTCTTCATGTATATATGAAAGCATGACAACATTACGTAGGTGAAGGAGTGTAGATTCCAAACTATATAGATTGTGGGGGGTATTTCCAAGTTTCGGACTGTTTCCTTTGAAAAAGCATAGGCTGTTCAAATTACAGACACTTTGATTTTTTCTTTGTAATTGCACTTGGGCATGCCTCCCTTTGAGTAGTTGTTGGCCACGTCTCTGTGTGCACCCACGCATATGGCATTTGATTCAGGACATTTGGGGGAGATTGATATTTGGGGGGGGGGGGGGGGATGGGTAACTTTTTTTTCATTAACTTGGGTTTTGGCAGGGTTTTAACTTTTAAACTTGTTTGTTTCGTATTTTTTTCCGCAGAAAATATGATAAAGTGAAATTCTACTGAAGATCTGCACATCACCAAATTGATGGTATGCATGATAAAATGGCACCGTTGCTTTAGCTGAAGGTGTGTAGATTCGGAAAATCATAATTTTTGTGGGTATTTTTGAGTTAGAGTGGTGTTTAGATTGTAAAAACTAGTTCATAAGTGCTTTATTGGGCCCACTACGCATTGGCTCACTTTGTGACTAGTGGCTTTCATGCCCGTGCTGGTGTAACCATGCATTGGCATATACCGTTTCATTCAGGGCATTAGGAAGATTGATAACTGCAAGTTTTGTTTTACATGACATGGAAATTTGCCATGATTTTTAACTTTGAATTATATTTTTTATAATTTTTCCTGAAATTCTGGTAAAAAGCGAAATTTTACACAAAAATGCGCCCACACCCCCATTGGTGGTAATGCATAAAGGAATCACACCATTGTGGTAATCTGAAGGTGGTGTACGATTCCAGGAATATATAGTTTTTTTGGGGTATTTCTATATAGACGGTGTTTTAGTGAAAAAATGCTGTAATTGGGCCATTGTTCATTGGCTCACCTTTGTGGCTAGTTTGATTCCACGTTTGCGTGTGTAACCATACAAAGGGCATACCGTTTGATTAAGGACATTTGGGAGATTGTATTTGTTAACTTCTTTTTACATTACTTCGGATTGGCATTATTTCCTTTGAGAGTGTTTTTTTTCAAATTTTTTTTGAAATCTTCGTAAAACTTGCGAACTTCTATCACTAAGAACTGCGCCCACACCATTGATGGTACAAATAACAAACTACAGAATTACGTAGATAAAGGTGTGTAGCTTCGAGAAATATATAGTTTGTGGGGTTTGTTTTGTGGGGAAAAACTGCGACGGTTCAAATTCAGATTTGGCTGACTATTTTTGCTGTTTCTGAGCCATTGTGCATTGTCTCACTTCGTGCCATTCACTTCCACGTCGGCGTGTGAACCATGCTCTGGCAGTATTACCGTTTGATTCACATCCCCACAATCAAACTCCATCAATCAGCTCACGATCACATATCCACATCACAGGTCAACACAATCCACACTTTCAAAAACTCATCAATCACATCACACAAAATCAATCATCAAAATCATCACAATCAAATCAATCAAGACATCTCATCATCATCATCAAAATCAAGCTCCAACAATCAATCAATCAAAAAAATATTCATCAATTCCATCAGTCATTTCATCAATTCAAAAATCAATCACAACAGACAGCAATCAATTCACAAATGATCATCACATCATCATTTCAATCATCACAATCATTCAAGTCATCATCAAATCCCATCAATCAGATCAAGAAACGCGGTGGAGGATCATCATCAAAGCCAAAATAATCAATCATCATCATCATCAATCAAAGTCATCAAAAATCATCACACAAAAAAATTCACAACATAACATCCACATCATCATCAATCAATCCATCACATCATCATCAATTCAACAGCATATCAAAATCAAACAGCATTTCCATCACAACTTCAATCATCAACAATCACAAAATCAGTCAAATCAACAATCCTATCATCTCACAGTCATCCCTCACGAATCATTCATCAAAAACAATTCCAATCAATCAACAGGCCCTCACATCATCAAATTCAAAATCCATCATCAACAATCATCAAATTTCATCCAATTCAACATCAATCAAAATCATCATTCATCATACAATCATCATTCAATTCATTTCATCTCAATCAAGACATCAACATCAATCATCAGAGTTCCACCATTTTTCAACAATTCAGATCAAAACAAATCATCAATCATCATCCATCAATCATCAACATTCATCAGATTCAAACAGAGTGCACATCAACAATTCCATCAACAAACACCAATCAGTCACTTCATCACAAAAGCATTCAAAAAAAAATCATCACACTCATCAAAAGTCCATCATCAAATCAAAAAAAAGCCTCATCCATCAAATCAAGTCAAATCATCATCAATTCAATCAATCCAAATCATCACACACAATTCAACACAACAAGCAAAGTAAAGTCAAAGGATCATCACAAATTCAATCAAATCAGATTCCAATCACATCAACAATTCAACAAAACAACAAAACAAGTCAAAATACAATCAAATTCAAAATCAAAATTTCACAACAAATCCAAACATCAATCAACAAACAATCAAGATCAAATCATTCATCATCAATCAATGAAAGTCACAGGATTCAACAATCAAATCAATTCATCATCAAAAACAATCAAAAATCAACATCAATCAAAAACAATTCATCATCACCACACAAAAAATCACAACAAAATTCATTCATCAAATTCAGTTCATCAAATTCAACATCAAAAGAATCATCAATCAATTCATCAAATTCTTCACAATTCTCATCATCAATCATCACAGATTCTCCATTCACATCATTTCAATTCACAATTCAACACAGCCAACCCTTCACAACAATCAGATCAAATCATCAACCGCAATCATCAACATCAAGTCATCAAATTCATCAGCAAATTCTCATCAACATCAACAAATCAATTCAAATCATCATCCAATTCAGAAATTCAAATTCATCAATCAAAGAAGATCATCAGCATCAAACACACAAAATCAGTCATCAAACATCATCATCAAAAATCAAAAAATTCAAAAATTCAAATCACTTCAATTCAGCACAATTCATCATTCATCATCAAAAAACATCCAATTCAAATCAAATCAACAAAAAGAAAAAAAATCATCACACCATCATCAATTCAAGTCAGATCAATTCAAAGAATCCCTTCACCAGACATCAATTCACAATCACACAAATTCAATTCGAAATCAATTAAATCATCAAATCAAGCCCAAATCATCATCACAATTCAATCCATTCAAAATTTCACTCATCACATCATCATCCAAGCAGTCAATTCAAGCAGAACACACATCACAATTCAAAACTCATCAAGTCAATCAAACCCCAAAACAAACACATCACAACAAAAAAATCAAAATTCAAATCATCATCATCAAAAAAAAGTTCAATCACAAACATCAGCACAAATCAATTCAGACAAATTCATCAAAGTCCAAAAGTCATCATCAACAAGATCAATCATCACACAACACAATCAGCAAGTTCCATCAAAATCCACATCAACACAAGGGTCAAACATCATCCAAATCATCATCAAAAAAAACATCATCACATTCATTCATTCCTATATGTCAATTCAGTCCAACAAATCAATCATCACAGAACATCAATTCACATCCAGTTCATCAATCATCACATCACAACAAAAAAATCACATCAAGTCAAGCTCAATTCAATCATTCACTCAATTCAATTCAAACAATCATCAGTCCAAGATCATTCATCACTACATTCCACAAAGTTCAATCAAAAGCTCAACATCATTCATCAATCATCATCAAATCAAGGGCTCATCAGCAATCATCAATTCAAAAATTCATTCAGTCAAACATTCAATCAATTCAATCACATTCAGTATCAAGGGTTCAATCATCAAAAATCAACAGAGCAGATCAAATCATTCAATCCACAAAAAAAACCAAATCAGTCCCCAACATCAATCATATCAAAAACAAATCAAAATATCAAGAAATCCCAATTCAACTCATCACCATCAATTCATCAAATTCATCAAAACATCATTCAATTCATTCATCATCATCATCACATCAACATTCTCAATCACAAAATTCCAAATCAATCAATCAATTCATTCATAAACATCAAACCTCATCAAATCAGATTCAATCAAGTCATCATTCAATCATTCAGTCATCAATTCAAATCACATCATATCAAATTCACAAAAATCAATCATCATCAATTCATCAGTCATTCACCATCCAATCAAATCATCATCAAAACAATCAATCCTCAAAATCATCACATTCAATCATCATCTCAGCTCACCAATCAGATCATCATTTCAAAAGTCACATCACCTCAACAGAACATCATCAAAAAATCATCAGACATCAACATTCATCAATCAAATCATCACAATTCAATCAATCATCGTCATCAATCAAAAGTTCATCAAACATCAACAAATCAATACACTCAAAACCAAGAGAAAAACCAAAATATCACAATCATCAAAGCATCAAAACAGTCCTAAATCAAAAATCAAAAAAGTCAAAAACATCACATCGAGTCAAACACAAACACTCAATCAATCAGGTCAAATCATCAAGAATCATCAAATCCAATCATCAGGGGATTCATCAATTCATCAAAATCATCAAAAAGGATTCATTCAGTTCACCATCACAACTTCAAATTCATTCATCACATCAAAGCAAATTCATCAACAAAAACAGGAGGATCATCAAATTCAAAATTCCAAAACACAAGACGTCAAGCACACAAACAGAAATCATCACAACAATCATTCAAAACATCATCAATTTTTCCACAAAAAAACAAATTATCCAATCACATCACAAATCAAACACACAGTCATCACAACATCAAATCAATCAATCAAAGATCTCATCATCAAAATCACACAGAAATCAATTCAACCTCAATCAATCAAGTGCAAATCACTTCATGTTATCATGCAGCCGTTCATCACATATTCATCATCTGCATCATCCATCGGCTGGTAAATCCCAGATACTGCAAGTCTATCAAGGAACATTTGGGAGATTGATATTTAGTAACTTTTTTTACATTCCATCAGGTTTTGGCATGATTTCTACCTTTGAAGTTGTTTTTTGTTAATTTTTTCAGAAAAGTGCAAACTTCTTGAAGAACTGCGCCCACACCATTGATGGTATGAATGAACAAACTACAGCGTACATAGCTGAAGGTGTGTAGATTTAGGAATATATAATTTGTGTGGGGTATTATTATATGGGGGTGTTTTGTGGAAAAAAATGCAGACTGTCCAAATTCGGAGTTGTCTAAATATTTTTGCTGTTCTAAGCCATTGTGCAATATCTAACTTCGTGGCTTTTCACTTCCACGTCCACGTGTGTAACCACACATATGGCATACCGTTTGATTCAGGACATTTGGGAGATTGATATTTAGTAACTTTTTTTACATTCCATCAGGTTTGGCATGATTTCTACCTTTTGAAGTTGTTTTTGTTAATTTTTTAGAAAAGTGCGAATTTCTCCGAAGAACTGCGCCCACACCATTGATGGTATGAATGAACAAACTACAGTGTTACATAGCTGAAGGTGTGTAAATTTCAGGAATATATAGTTTGTGGGGGTTATTTCAAAGTTACGGGGTTGTTTTGAAAAAAAACATCAGTCTGTTCAAATTCAGAGTTGCTAATATTTTGCTGTTTCTGAGCCATCGTGCTTTTTTCACTTCGTGGCTTTTCGCTTCCACGTCCGCTTGTGTAACCACACATATGGCATACCGTTTGATTCAGGACTTTGGGAGATTGATATTTAGTAGCTTTTTTTTTACATTCCATGAGGTTTTGGCATGATTTCTACCTTTTGAAGTTGTTTTTTGTTCATTTTTTCAGAAAATGAGAACTTCCCCCGAAGAACTGCGCCCCACCATTGATGGTATGAATGAACAAACTACAGTGTTACATAGCTGAAGGTTGTGTAAATTTCGGAATATATAGTTTGTGGGGTTATTTCAAAGTTACAGGGTTGTTTTGTCTGTTCAAATCGGAGTTGGCTAAATATTTTAGCTTATTGTGAGCCATCGTGCATTGTCTCACTTCGTGGCTTTTCACTTCCACGTCGGCGTGTGTAACCACACATATGGTATACCGTTTGATTCAGGACATTTGGGAGATTGATATTTGGTAACTTTTTTTTACATTCCATGGGGTTTTGGTATGATTTCTACCTTTTTGAATGTTGTTTATGTTAATTTTTTTGAAAATCTGGTAAAAGTGCGAACTTCTACAAAGAACTGCGCCCACATCATGATGGTATGAATGAACTAACTACAGTCTTGCATAGCTGAAGGTGTGTAGATTTCAGGAATATATAGTGGGGGGTATTTCTGAGTTGGGGGTGTTTTGGGAAAAACTGCAGACTGTTCAAATTCAAAACTGCTAATTTTTTTTGCTGCTACTGACATTTGGCACTGGTCATGCTCTGGGTTAGTTGGTAGCCATGTCTCTGGGTATACCCATGAATGTGGCATACCGTTTTATTCGGGAGGGGTTAGGCTTTCATATTTGAGATGCGTTTGAACTTTCCTCCGCGTTTTTAGCTGAAATTCGCATTTGATTTTGTCTCTGATTTTACAGTTGAGGAAAAAAAGTAAAATGTGAGAAAATAACTTACAATTGGACGAAGAGCTCGTCCGGGTATCTGCATTTTATTGAAACTAACCTCACTCATAAAATCCTGCGGGTGTGTAGTTTCTAAAAATATCTCACTTGTGGGGATATTTTAGTTAATTTGGTAGATATTCTATGTTAACTGTCATTAGTGGTTATACATTTCGATTTGGTGTAATATTCTTGAAGGTGCAGTTTAGTTTGGGGGGGTCTCCTGTACAGGAAAAGTGGGTACCTACATATATCTGGTATCGTTGTACTCGGGAGTATCAGAGCTTTTAGAAACAGTAAGATTTTTGTGCATAACCTTAAGATAACTATAAATAAAATAGAAAATACATGAAATTTTGCAAATTGTTCATTTTTTTTTACATATTTTACCCATAATTCCAGTAAAATTTCCAAGAAAAGTTACAAATTCTTTTACCATGTTAAAGTAGACTTTGTGCTGAAAAAAACAATGTATAATATTCCTGATTTCTGCAAGGTTTCCTACTGTAAAATTAGTCTAAAGCGATTAAGGGCAAAATCCTGAAAATTCTTCTGGCAGTTAACGCAAAAAAAAAAATTTAAATTCTCCTGGCAGTGAAAGGGTTAAATCAAACTGCAAGTAATTTTACAAAAAAAATAATATATATATATATATATTTTTTTTTTTTTAACATTTTTTTAACAAAAATTTTAAACATGCATTTAAACATTTTTATTCTGCAAATAAATTGAACCTGCTGGTGGCATTAAAAAATGTGCAATTTACTCTCTGATTTAAACCAGGCACACATCCACAGGTATTAGTTTGATCGAGTAATTACTTCTTCATTCACAATAGGTAATATGATCCGCTCCTTTTTCTCTCACAAAATTATGTACAATACATGTTTGCTTTAACTAGCTCAACAGCATTGCGTTTATCCATGCAAATAGCGGTGTGTAGTAAATGCCATTTTTGGCCAGTATACTAAATATATATTCTACAATCCTGTGTGAAAAGGTCTCAGAAGATGCACGAGAGCCTGAAAGCCTTATCTCCGACAAAGGTAAATGGATAATCTGGGGGTTGTGTTCTGGCCATGCTCTTGGATTACAGAGATCCAATTGTCCGTGTCTCAATTTTGCACCATTTTGCAGTATTGAAGAATCGCTACAGCTGCCGTAGGCTCCAACGTCAATGTATGTAAACCGTGTATCTGCATCTACCATAGCACGCAAAGCAATTGAGAAGTATTTTTTGTAATTAAAGTATCTACTCTCACTGTGCAGTCAGGAAAATAATACTTACGGTACTCCAATATTGTTTAATAATATCTTCCCATTTTTGTTTGCTAGGAAAAGACATATACAGGGAGATTCAATAAAGTTCTTATCGTTTAAATGGTGCTAATTTTGCCCTAACCAATCAGATCTTATTTAACATTTGAAAGCTAACACCTGATTGATTGGGGCAAAATTAGCACCATTTTAAATGAAGAACATTTTATGAATACCCCTGATAGTTTGGTTGACATTTATGCCAATGGTGTCTGCAGGTTTCATGAATAATCATTTGTATAGTTGAGCGCCCCATTTAAACTCTAGATGAAGTGAGTGCATGAGTTGTCCACTTGTGAGAAATCTACAATATAAAAAACAAGGCAAA
This sequence comes from Hymenochirus boettgeri, assembly GCA_019447015.1. Classification (NCBI taxonomy): domain Eukaryota; kingdom Metazoa; phylum Chordata; class Amphibia; order Anura; family Pipidae; genus Hymenochirus; species Hymenochirus boettgeri. The sequence continues at coordinate 133,931,891 of CM033472.1, read as the reverse complement.
AATTATTAAAATCCTTCAGAAATTTTAAGATACATACGCTTTTACTACCTTCTATTTCAGACCAGGGGCATCTCTGTGTAAATCCAAGCTCTCTTATGTCACCCACGTCCGTGCCTTTTACGCTTCCGCGCAGCCTTCATGCTCCCTTAGAGGCACAAACAGGAACTCCATATTTGTGATAAATAACATGGTGGGCAAATCTTTTATTAAAAGATGATTTTTAGGATGGACATACCATTTAATTAAACAAATAACATTTACACATTAGATATTACATATCATGCATCCTTACAGTTATCAAACATTTGAAATGAAAAATATATAAATATATCTTAATTTCTATACAAAATGAAATAGCACAAGAGAAAATACTCTCAAAGCAAAACATAATTTTTACGTACAATCAATGTAAGTGCTAATGTTCCTGAAATGTTCAGAAACTGAAACCCTTTCTAAAATGAAAAGATAGACATCAGGGTCTTACTAGATGCTTGACATTAGGTCATCATAGACACCGGCACTGTTTAAGTAACTATGTGTTATTAAAGGGCAACTGTGGTCTCAAAACAGAAAGCCTGCAGTTTTCCTTTACACTGAGACAACAATCACATCTCTGGCTGGAGCCTATGAGAAATTACATTGGGGTGAATGTTCAAACTTCCTGCTTCCAGTAGGTTGAGTGACATCACCTGACCTCTTTTCCCCCAGAGAGCATGCTCAGTTGTTATATAGAGTTATTGCTGGGGAAATTAGGAAGTACCTGAGGAAAAAATTGACAGTTAGAAGGGGAGCGTATAAATGCAGACAGGCTGGTCACATGACTACAGCTGGTCACACGCTAAAAACAGGAAGAATTCATCAGGAAGTTACATTGCGAACCTTTCAGCAATAACTTCTCACACAATTTGTTAGAGATGTGATTTAGGTTTATTTGAAGGTACGATGGAAAGCTTTTTATATAATTATTACTAGTTTGGAAGAATTTGAGACCACATTTACCCTTAAATTTGGCTTGAGAATCAAATTACTGTTCTTTCTATTTCTTCTTTCTTTTCTTTTTCTTTCATTTTATTCTTCCATTTTTATTCTCGCTTCTTTGGACTGTATCTCCTCCCACAGTTTTTGAGCTAGAGACATGAAATTCGGTACAGACGTGCAGGGCATATAGGAGAAGTGTGCTATTACCTATCTAAGAATCAATTGAAGCATTTCGGCGTTATCTGCGAATTACTGGACATTTTGTCCCATAGACTATAATGGTAACAATCCTCAAATGTAAATATTTTAAAACAGTTTGTTTCATGGTCATAACACAAACACTGATACCCTTAACCTCCCCCACACAGACACAGGTGCACCCACCTACTGACTAGAGATGTCCGAACTTCGCAAAATCCGGTCCGCTCGAGGATCCGCAAATTTTCTAAAAAATTCGAATTCGACAATCCGCGAGCGGACCCATTAAAATGAAAAAATCCTCGAAATTACGATATCTCGAGTAATCCTCGTAATTTCGAAAATTTTGGAAAATACGTATTTACGAAAATAAAAATCCTCGTATTTTCAGAAATTTTCGAAAACATGTATTTTTGAAAATTCCCGAAAATACGAGAAATCTCTTAATTTCTAAAATTTCGAAAATACGAGAAATCCGCAGTTCGGGTTCGGAAGGCAGAAAATCCGAAAACCCGCTGTTCGCAAACGGGATAAATCCGCAGCGGATCCGGGTTCAGATCCGCGAACCGGCCATCCCTACTACTGACCTACCTTTCCATTCCCATGGAAGCCCCATTTAAAGGGTAGCTATAGTCAAAAAACTAATTTTGATCAATCATCAATAAGTTAGTTTTATGTCATAAATGCAAAAACACATACCCCAACCTCACACGGTAAACAACCCTACTGGCCTACCCTTCATTTCTGTTGCAGCCATACTTAAAAGGTAAATAAAGTTAAAAAAATAATTTTGATATATCCCAATAAAATTGAAAAAAGACATACCCCATCTACCAGACCCAGATACACATACCTACTGACCTACCCTCCCTTTTGCGTGGCAGCCACACTAGTACTAAATATAGTCAAAAAAATTTTGACGAATCATTAAAAAGTTTGTTTTTTAACCCCAACGCAACCCAGGTACATGCACCTACTGATCTACTTTTCCATTACTGTGGCAGCCACACTTAAAGGGTAACTAAATTTAAAAAAAAATTTTGATCAATAATCAAAAAAATTTTTTTTAAACTTCCAACCTGATCCAGGTACACATGCCTACTGACCTCCCCTCCATTACTGTTGCACCCATACTTAAAGGGTAACTAATAAAAAAAACTAATTTTGACTAATCATCAACAAAGTTTTTTTTTTTAACCCCCAACCCGGCACCCTCCAATACACCTACTGATCTACTTATCCATTACTGTGGCAGCCTACTAAACTAAAGTAAAAAACAAATTTTGATCAATAATAAAAAAAAGTTTGTTTTCTTAACTTCCAACCTGTTTCAGGTACACATGCCTACTGACCTACCCTCCCATTTTCAAGGCAGCCATATTTAAAGGGTAATTATAGTTAAAAGAACAACTTTTTTTAACACCCAACCCGACACAGGTACACACACCTACTGATCTACTTATACATTACTGTGGCAGCCATACTTAAAGGGTAACTAAAGTAAAAAAAAACTAATTTTGACCAATAATCAAAAAAGTTTGTTTTCTTAACTTCCACCTGATCCAGGTTCACATGCCTACTGACCTACCCTTCCATTTTCATGGCAGCATATTTAAAGGGTAACTATAGTTAAAAGAACAACTTTGACTAATCATCAACAAAGTTTTGTTTTTTTAAACCCGACCTGATACACGTACACACACCTACTGATCTACTTATCCATTACTGTGGCAGCCATACTTAAAGGTAACTAAAGTCAAAATTTTTTTTGACCAATAATCAAAAAAAACAACCTGGTACAGTACACACACCCTACTGACCTACCCTTCCATTTTCATGGAAGCCAAAGTAAAGACAACTATATTTTGACTAATCATCAACAAAGTTTGTTTTTTTAACCCCCAACCTGACCCAGGTACAACCCCCTGACCTATCCTTAATTTTCATAGCAGGATACTTAAAGGGTAACTATAGTCAAAAAACTAATTTTGACCAATAATAAAAAATGTAACCCCCAATGCGACACAGGTACAAACACCTACTGACCTACCCCTCCATTACTGTGGCAGCTATACTTTTAAAGGGTAACTAAAGTAAAAAACTAATTTTGACCAATCATCAAAAAGTTTGTTTTTTTAACCCCCCACCCTGACACAGGTACACATACCTACTGACCTACCCTTCCATTTCTGTGGAAGCCATATTTAAAGGGTAACTATAGTCAAAAAAATGTGATCAATAATCAAAACAGTTTCGTTTTTTTAACTTCCAACCTGACACAAGTAAACACACCAAATGGCACCCATTCATTCATGTGGCCACCATATTTAAAGGGTAAGTATAGTAAAAAAACACATTTTGACCAATCATACAAAAAAGTTGTTTTTTTTATTCCCCAATCTGCCACAAGTACACACCAACTGACATACCCATTCATTACTGTGACAGCTTATTTAAAGGGTAAGTAAAACAACGTCTTCAACATTGCCATTATTGAGTTTTAAAATCTGCAGCACAAACACACACATTCCCTTCCAATGTGGCTTTTGAAGCCAAATTCAAAGTTTTTACTTAAACTTTCCCTTTCTAGTTGTTAAGTACATTTTGTACCATATTTTTAGTTGTGGGGAGATTTTTGGGGGACAGAAAATAGTTTCTACAAATGTCAGAAAATATAAACCTACCTTACAGTTGATCCAGAGGAAGGTGTAAAAACCTTTTTGAAGGGGGAAAAATTCCTTCCTGATTCCAAATGGCAATTGGAAAAATCCCTGGATCAACTCCTTTGTTCGTCTATATTTTTATAATTATTTTTTTCATAATTTTTTTAACTTGGGGGGGGGGTGCCTGGTGCTTCGGAAAAGGAGAAATTATTATTTTAACATTACAGAAATGTGCCTCTAGTCTGGCTATTTTTTCTTCAAGTTTAGCTATCCTTCCAGCACTTCTTGATTTTGGCAAAGATGTTGCATCTTCTCAGATTCCTCTGATGCTTCATCTTTGTGTCCGTTTTCTTCCTTTTCCTCCTGACTCTGGAAAATTTCTTTAATTAAAATATACCGTATTGGCAAATCACAATTAAGATATTATCTAAACGTTTAGAAAAAAATCACAAATTATGCTACGTTTTTACAACTGTAAAGGGCAGATACACACCTAATTCCTAGGGACTGTAGACTAATAAATAGCTGGACACACCCAGTTCTTACAACATTACAACAATGTGTTTATTATAAGGTTTCACACATGGTCTGTGCCTTCTTCAGACAAAAATATTCTTCTATTTGACATAATTCATAGTAACATAGTAACATAGTAATTAAGGTTGATAAAGACATTCGTCCATCAAGTCCAACCTATTCACTTTTTTTTTTTTTTTTTTTTTTTTTATTATTTTTTTTAACCCTACCTAACAGTTGATCCAGAGGAAGGCAAAAAACCCCAGTTAAAAAAAGGGGGAAAAATTCCTTCCTGACTCCAAACGGCAATCGGAAAGTATCCCTGGATCAACCAGATCTATATGCATTAATACCAGTATTCTAATATTTTTTAGTTTTAGAAACTTATCCAGGCCTTTTTTAAAGTTATTCAATGAACTTGCCATTACCACCTCTGCTGGAAGACAGTTCCACAGTTTCACCGTTCTCACTGTAAAGAAACCTCTCCTAACTTGAGATGAAACTTCTTTTCTTCCAACCTTAAAGGATGTCCACGAGTCCTCTGATATGACCTATTAGGGAACATGCACCAGAGAGTTCACTGTATGGGCCATTAATATATTTGTATAAGGTTTCATGTCCCCACGCAACCGCCGCTTCTCCAATGTAAACAGCCCTAACTTGTCTAATCTGCCTGCATATTCAAGCCCCTCCATTCCCCTTATTAATTTAGTTGCCCTTCTCTGAACTGCCTCAATTTCCAAGATGTCCCTTTTGTATATGGGATTCCAAAACTGCAACCGCTATTCCAAATGTGGCCTTACCAGTGCCTTGTAAAGAGGGAGAATAATATTTTTCTCTCTGATTCCATTCCCCTCTTATACAAGACAATATCTTGCTAGCTCTAGCTGTTGCTCCCTGGCATTGTTTGCTACAGCTAAGTCTGTTATCACCAGAACCCCCAAATCTTTTTCCATTTCAGATGCACTTAACACAGAGTTATTTATGGTGTAGGTGGCACAGGATTATTAAATCCCAAATGCATCACCTTACATTTATCAACATTGAATCTCATCTGCCATTCTGCTGCCCATTTTGATAATCTATCTAGGTCTGCTTGCAGCACTTGCACATCATTGGAAGTTTCAAAGCTCTGCATAATTTAGTGTCATCAGCAAACACAGAGACCTTGCTCTCAATGCCCCTTCTAAGTCATTTATAAACAGATTAAACAGAAGCGGCCCCAGTACAGAACCCTGAGGAACTCCGCTTAGAACTTTAGCCCACATAGATGTAGCTCCATTAACCACCACTCTCTGTTTGCGGTCCAATAACCAGTTCTCTATCCATGAAACAATGTTTTCTTCAAGGCCAACAGTCCTCAGTTTATACATTAGTCGCCTATGTGGCACAGTATCAAAGGCTTTTGCAAAATCCAAATATACCACATCCACAGCTGTGCCTGAATCTAACTTCTTACTCACTTCTTCATAAAAACCAATTAATTTGTCTGGCATGATCTATTCTCATAAATCCATGCGACTACTACTAATAAGATATCTCTGGAGACAAAGTCAAGGATATGATCCTTAACAAGTTTCCATCAACTTCCCTACACTGATGTTAGGCTTACAGGTCTATGTTACCAGGCTGTGAACACTACCTTTTTGAATATTGGATTACATTGGCTTTTTTCCAATCCAGCGGCACATCCCCAGACAAAAGCGAATCTGAAAAGATGAGACACATGGTCTTGCTAAACTGAACTAAGCTCTTTTAAAATCCTAGGATGCAATCCATCTGGTCCTGGCGCTTTATTGATATTAACTTGTCTAATTGATTCCGTACCATATCCTCTGTTATCCAATTGAAAACTCTTCATTTCCTCCCTGCACATTGTTACAATCCCTACTGTAAGGATTCTCAACAGTAAAAACCGATGTAAAAAAACGGTTTAGCAGATTAGCCTTTTCGGCATCCTCTCAACCACCTCGCCTCATTATTTAATGGTCCCACATTCTCAGTCCTCATTTTTTTACCATTTATATACTTAAAAAACATCTTGGGGTTGGACTTGCTTTGTTCGCAATCCGTGTTTCATTTTCTATTTTAGCTAGTTTAATTGCTTTCTTGCACTCTTTTTACAACTTTTGAAGATCCTAGGGACCAACATTCAATCAAGTTCAATATTTGTAATAGGTGCAAAAAGTCAAAATAATGTTATTTCAGGTCAATTCCTCATGCTTGTATAGACAGTAACAGTAACCCAATAGGTTATAAATGTGTGACTTGGTATTTACACTGTACCATATACTGTGTTTGAGCAGACATTACAGCTTTATGTACCTAGAAGGGTTAAGAAAAAAATTCTAGCCAAAACTATAAAACCAGCCATTTTTCAATGTTACTTTCATTAATTAAGCATCTTTTCATTCATAGGTATATATTTATTACCTTCTATTGGATTATTTTCTTTAATTAACTCTGCTATCTCCATTTGGGTGGAGGATGCAGGTTGCTGAATGAAGGTAAGAACTTACCCTCTCGCTCGCTCCCCCGGCGCTTGGTCTGACAGGTCCCGACAGACCTTGGGGCATATTTATAAAAGAGCAAAAAGTGGCGAAAAGTTTTCGCGTTCGCTTTTCGCATGTTTTTCGCCAAAAAAACAGTTAACGCTATTTATAAAGGTAGCGTTACGAATGGCGAAACCGTTTCCGCATGCTATCGCCAAAACCCTTTTCGCCTTACTTCGCCACACATCGCACGGTAATTTTAGCGAAAAGGAGCGAAAAGACATAACGCTATTTATAAAAGAGCGAAAATTGGTTTTGGTGGTAAAAAAGCGAAAGATTAGCGCGACCCTGAAGGTGGTGAAAAGTCATTGTTTGAGCGAAAAGGCATGTTTGGAGCCTGTCTGTTCGGAATTTGGATTGGTTCCTGATTTTTAGGCAACAAAACTGTAAAAGCCATTTAGACAAATTGTCTTAAATGTTTCGCGTTCGCTTTCCTAATGCGTGTTCGTCTTTTGAATGCGCGATTGCTTTGTAATGCGTTGTTCGCTTTTGTAATGTGCATTCATATTTTGAACGCCCGGACGCTTTATATAATTCGCGTTCGCTTTATAATGCGCGTTCGTATTTAGACTTCTTTGATGTTCTTAATTGGTGTATTGTCAGCTTTAGTTCTATTAATTTTTGGAGCAACAGTTTTTTTTTAAATTTCTTATCACAATTTTGTTTCACTTCAAAGCTACTACAAATGACATGAACAGCAGATAGTCTGGTGACAATGATTCTGGATTTTTATAACTTCTTGGCCTCAAATGTTACCACATTTAAAATCAACAATACTAAAGTTTGTGAGAGGCCACACTGCAACATGCCAGAATTGTGCACCCAATCATGTGTGTTAGTGCATGCAATTGTGTGTGCCCATTCAGACCATTTTGAGACTTTTGTCTGCAGATTCTGATGAGTTTCGGTTCATCTCAATGTAGCAAACTATTTACATCACTAACAACCCTGTTAGCAGAAGTCCAAAAAACTAATCATATGACTGATAGAGATGGCCATTTAGCCACAGGATTGGTTGTTTTGGAGGCAGATCTAAAAAACCATATTTTCACGAATACTTGTCCATCGTGTATTATAACAGGTTGCAAATTTGTATGTGTATTTTTAAGTGTAATGGATAAATACTATTGTATACTCTTATTATTGAAAGATTCCCTGTTGTGCCCTCCCTATACTCTACATGTTGTAAGTTTCACAACATGGAGCTACCATTTTGAATTTGTTTGGTAACTTCTGTGGCGTAGAAAATATTTTCTGCACAAATGCACTCTCAATCCCACCTCATAACTCCTGGATGTGCGAACATGTCAAATTACATGATACATTACCAAGACTATAAACCTGCATTTTTGGAAATGTATCTAGCTACCACATAACAAAAATGCATATGTCATTTAAAGATAACGTATTGACAAATCTGCAATACTGCACCTTTCAAATACTCCCATATGGTATTCAGTATCTCACCAATCCGGCATTTAATGTTGAGTACAAAGTATACCTTATACTCTTTCCCTTACATCTGAATTCTGTAAAGCAACAGGCCCTACGATCTTTCCCATGACAAATATAAGCATTACCTGCCTGCATGTGCATGTGCAGTGTGCTGTCAGGGAATGCTTATATTTTTCATTGTCAACAAAAATTAACAACATATTTGGGTTTACAATAAAAAAATATATCTTCCTAGGAACTTGATGTAATATAAAGCTTATAATCTGCACATAACTAGACAGACATTTCATCAAACCTCTCATCTATCTAAAGCTATCCAAGATCTGTGTCTGACCGACTGTCATTTCAGTGTTTGGTTGGTCGGCAGAATTATTGTATGTCGGCTCTGACCTATCGCCAAAGGTTTTTTTTTCCAATTGGATGAAAGAACAATTGGTCATGTCCACAAATCAGGAGCAATCATGTTGCCCTCTATGGACCACACAATTGGTGCCGCCTATCTGTTGGACGTGTCTTCTTTGGCAGTGACCGACAGTTCCTCCTCCTGCCCACCGTTGAAGCCTTCAATGGGGAGTCAGAGGAAATGAAGTTTGATTAGTATGGCCACCTTGATTTCACAATCAAATGCATTTTCAATGTTATATGAATAAGAAGAGACGGACAACTTTACATTTGTGGCTTCAACTTTTTAAATATGCAGCCTTTTGAGGCCAGAATAAAACTATTTACAGAAAAGTAAAATAAAACAACAATAAAATATAATCCCCATTGTGGTGCATAAAAAGGCATTTCTCCTCTCCAGCCTAGCTAATTTTTTTTTCATATAGGCCATGTCAGCCATAAGTACATCAAAGAGTCCAGTTGCTGGAGCGCAGCAACTGGACTTCCTGCGTTAGCTGGGATACCAGCTCAGTAATTTATCCTGCGTGGCAGGTCCTCTTCTGCAGCTCCTCCTGCTGCTGCGGCGGCAGCTCCTGGTCCTCCTCCTCCTCCGGCAGCTCCTCAGCTGCGGCAGCTCGCTCCTCCCCCTCCTCCTCTGGCAGCTCCTCCTGCTGTGGCAGCTCCTGCTCCTCCCCCTCCTCCGGCCGTCCCCAGCTGCGGCAATCCTGCTCCTCCCCCTCCTCCTCTGGCAGCTCCTCCCCCTCCTCCTCCTGGCAGCTCTGCTCCTCCTCCTCTGGCAGCTCCTGCTCCTCCTGCTGCGGCAACTCCTGCTCCTCCCCCTCCTCCTCCGGCAGCTCCTGCTCCTCCCCCTCCTCCTCTGGCTCCATCTCCTCCTCTGGAGCAGCTGCTCCAACATCATCTGTAAATTCAGCAAAATGTAACTTTGTTGGTAAACTCTAATCTAATGTTAGCTGACATTATGAACATTTAAATAAATTTTAGATTGTCCTTTGTGTTATGTGTTTGTTTAAGGCTGGGTCAACACGAAGGACTTTTGTTCCAACTGAGCGATTGCTATGAGTGAGTGCTCAGCCGTGGCAAATGTCCATTGATTGTTTAAAATGATTCCCTGCCCGATCTGGACAAATGAATTATCGATGTTGGACGCGTCTCTGCCCCACACCAGCATCTATTTTCATAACACCCCAAAAGTGCTGGGAAGTGGCCAGACTCTAATCTCTTCTGATGTGCACCAGAGGGAGTATTGTTACTGAGTAGTGCTTGGCCGGGACAAACGCCTTTGGTCTTGCAGCAATTTTTTGGGGTTTGAATTTGCAAATGCTCAATTGTGTTTTCCATAGGGAATCACGTGATCGATGGGAATTTTCATGCACATCGATCGTTTGTTCAGCCAATTCTGCTATGAACAATCGATTGTGTGGCGGCCGCCTGCTCCACAGCAGCCAAGATTTTGCAACCAAAGTGCTGTGAATCGGCCTGTTGTCTGCAAATCTGGCTGGTGTGATACATGATATGTGCAAGATGTGCAAAATGGAATCTGCATTTAAACATTGGGAAGATTATATTTGCTTAATGACAAATATATAAACTTACTAGTTTCTCTTTTAAACCAGACAAATTACATGTAGGAAATATTTGTCACATATAATATGTACCATGAGACATCCTGCTCCTTATGTCTTGCACATATCTGGGCCTCCTCCTCTTAAGGTCATTCCAGTTTCTCTGCAGATTTTTTAAACATATCAATATATTTTCTGCAACTTCCTCTGCAAGCTCTCCATGATTGCCCTCTTTTTTTTCAACCCTATTAGGGTTCCTACAGGCATGTCATAACCCTTTTTAGTCAGAAACCTGACCACATCTTCAAATACTTTCGGGTCATCTTTGCAATGAAGAGAAAGCGAAAACGTCACGCCCCCACTTCCCAAGCGCCCTCGCGCTCAGGAACCGAAAGCGAACAAAACGCGAATTTGCTAAACGAACAACGCACTCATTCTGACGAAAGCGAAAAGTTTCTTTTTCGCTTTTACTGGTGTCGCGCGTCATAAGAGCGAACTAGAAGGGAGATGACTAGGAGGTACATTAAGATGATGGTTAGTACCTCACCAAAAAAGGTATGTACTATGCCTTTGGGTACAATCATAGGCAAGAAAAAGAGAAGCGGCTAAGAGCGAAAATAAGACAAAATATGGTGTGGATATTTCATTGAAGGACCTGCAGCGCAGCTGGAGCGACCTTAAAAGAAGAAGGCCACAATATGTAGAAGGCATAACGAAGAAGATGCCAGAAGGTCAATTTTTTCCATTATTTATATTTTTGTCATTTAATTTCAAAAGTAAACAAAATTTTGAAACTTGTCACTTTAGCATTATTATTGAGAAAACTAAAAATATAATATGTCATTATGCAAATGCAAGAAAAAAATAAGGAACCAATTGGTTTTTCTATCAAAATTTAGCCTAGGCCACACTAATCGCTTCGAGTCTGAGTAGCCATGCAATGTATTAAGCATGTACGTCCTTTTGGACTTTATTATGTGCAAATCGGGTGCATTTGTGCCTTTCTGCATGCAATTGTGACATTTAATGTTATGCAATGCATGCAATTGTGGACCAAAATGCTGATTGCATGCGCTCCTAAACAGAAACAGATGCTTAATCACATGTGCATCAAACAATTTTGTGGACCCGCTATTTACATGGTAAGAAAGATATGTTTTCTAATGCCTAATAGTCATTAGTGTAGCCTTGTACAAATCGTATTGCCTTTTCAAAATGCACACTAGTGCACTGCCGTGTGCTGCACGTGCCATCCATCAATTGTAGAGCATGCGATACCTATTATCGTGGCCCCCGTTATCGTGACCGCTTACAACGTTCACAGTAATAGTAGTCTGAACTTACTCTGAAGGCCACACTACTCCAGACCAGTGTGTTTAGCATGTGCTTACGCTTGCCTTTGCAAATTTTTATCATGTGACCAATGCATAGAATGCATGTCAATGTGTATGGCTACATTGACATGTGTTGTTGTCCATTGCGCTGTGCTCCCTTTCCTAGTTATGCATTTTGCAAAGGACTAGCATTGCATGCAATGGAAACCATGACGTGTTCTGCCTTTCCTAACCACAGCTGTCTCTTACCAATTGATAAACATTGCTAGTGCTGGTTAGTCTTAGCACGGGACATACACAGCACAAAAGGCTTCCTATCTATTACTTTAAACTCCATAATGTCAGCTAAGATTGCCTTTCAATTATCAACAAATGTATGTTGTCTACATCCCAAATCTGAGCAAAGGGCTGAGGAGGAGGAGGAGGGAAGAAGAGGGACAGCCTGACCCAGATGGTGCTCCATCCCCACCTGCAAAGATCCATCCCACCTGCAGAAGATCCATCCCCACCTGCAGAAGGTCCATCCCCACCTGCACCAGCCCCATCCCCACCTCTATGCTGGACTTTTCATCTACAGCCTCACCCCCACAACGGACAGGTCATGGATATGCTAATATCAATTAGCAATGACCTCCAAATTTTCAAATCCGAGCTGCAGCTGTTAAAGAGGCGCATGACTCGTAGGAGCGACAACGATATTTTTATGTTAAGAAAGTTTAATTTTTTTTTTAATGTTATATTTTTGTATTTTTGTAATTATTATATAATAGAATTTCCGGGGAAAACCCAAATACAGATTTGGATTTGATCTAACAATTGTCATGTTTTCTACCTCTACATCATTTAGCTACTTTTTAAAATGACATTTGATCAAGATATGAAATTGGCGTGCAAAATACTTGTCTATTATAGAGATGAGATGACCAATTGGTGTTTAGAATATATGGGCAGCTGAAACAATATTCTAGTGTATTTTAATCAATATCCAATCCCCACTTCATATGCAGGTAAGGTTAAAAGCTGAGGGGTGTGTGACCATCACAATAAATATTGTAGACATTTTTGCATACAACTTCCTTTGCCTTTGGAAGCCAAAAATCCCTTAAATGTTTATCACAACCAACCTCCCCTTTAATTCTTATCTCTCTTCCCCTTCCCCTTTAAGGAAAAATACCTATACCCACTTAAGACATATCACAAGAACTTACCCTGTGAGGCTCTTCCAAAATTAATTTTGAAGCTTGAACAGTCCAAATTCACATTTAAGACATACGGGAAAAAGACATTAATGGTAAATAAACTATTATAATTTCATTAATGCGTTTCACATAAATTATACTGAAAGATTAAGAAACAACAATTTTTGATTAACACAACTTCTATTGCAGTACAAATCGCATGTGCAAACACAATGAAATCGCATGCGATTCCATGTGCAATAGCGTTTGCAGTGTGGCCTTTCTATTTTGCAAATGTATGCAAACACATTTTTTAATGAATCGCATTATTTGAGCTAGTTGTTGGCCACGTCTCTGTGTGCACCCACGCATATGGCATACCATTTGATTCAGGACATTTGGGAGATTGATATTTGGTAACTTTTTTTTCATTACTTGGGGTTTTGGCAGGGTTTTTAACTTTTAAACTTGTTGTTTCTTTATTTTTTTCCCAGAAAATATGATAAAAGTGCAAAATTCTACGAAGATCTGCACATACACAATTGATGGTATGCATGATAAAATGGCACCGTTGCTTAGCTGAAGGTGTGTAGATTCGGAAAATATATATTTTTTGGGGGTATTTTTGAGTTAGAGTGGTGTTTAGATTGTAAAATGTTATAAGTTGCTGTTATTGGGCCACTACGCATTGGCTCACTTTGTGACTAGTGGCTTTCATGCCCGTGTGTGTAACCATGCATATGGCATACCGTTTCATTCAGGGCATTTGGAAGATTGATAACTGACAAGTTTTTTTTACATGACATGGAAATTTGCCATGATTTTTAACTTTGAATTATATTTTTATAAATTTTTCCTGAAATTCTGGTAAAAAAGCGAAATTTTACACGAAACTGCGCCCACACCATTGGTGGTATGCATAAAGGAATCACACCATTGTGTAGCTGAAGGTGTGTAGATTCCAGGAATATATAGTTTTGGGGGTATTTCTAATATAGACGGGTGTTTAGTGAAAAAATGCTGTAATTGGGCCATTGTTCATTGGCTCACTTTGTGGCTAGTTGATTCCACGTTTGCGTGTGTAACCATACAAAGGGCATACCGTTTGATTAAGGACATTTGGGAGATTGATATTTGTTAACTTCTTTTTACATTACTTCGGATTTTGGCATTATTTCCTTTGAGAGTGTTTTTTTTCAAATTTTTTTGAAAATCTGCTAAAACTGCGAACTTCTACGAAGAACTGCGCCCACACCATTGATGGTACAAATGAACAAACTACAGAATTACGTAGATAAAGGTGTGTAGCTTCGAGAAATATATAGTTTGTGGGGGTTGTTTTGTGGGGAAAAACTGCAGACTGTTCAAATTCAGATTTGGCTGACTATTTTTGCTGTTTCTGAGCCATTGTGCATTGTCTCACTTCGTGGCCATTCACTTCCACGTCGGCGTGTGTAACCATGCATATGGCATACCGTTTGATTCAGGACATTTGGGAGATTGATATTTAGTAACTTTTTATTACATTCCATCAGGTTTTGGCATGATTTCTACCTTTTGAAGTTGTTTTTTGTTAATTTTTTCAGAAAAGTGCAAACTTCTTGAAGAACTGCGCCCACACCATTGATGGTATGAATGAACAAACTACAGCGTTACATAGCTGAAGGTGTGTAGATTTTAGGAATATATAATTTGTGTGGGGTATTTCTAATATATGGGGGTGTTTTGTGGAAAAAAATGCAGACTGTCCAAATTCGGAGTTGTCTAAATATTTTTGCTGTTTCTAAGCCATTGTGCAATATCTAACTTCGTGGCTTTTCACTTCCACGTCCACGTGTGTAACCACACATATGGCATACCGTTTGATTCAGGACATTTGGGAGATTGATATTTAGTAACTTTTTTTTACATTCCATCAGGTTTTGGCATGATTTCTACCTTTTGAAGTTGTTTTTTGTTAATTTTTTCAGAAAAGTGCGAATTTCTCCGAAGAACTGCGCCCACACCATTGATGGTATGAATGAACAAACTACAGTGTTACATAGCTGAAGGTGTGTAAATTTCAGGAATATATAGTTTGTGGGGGTTATTTCAAAGTTACGGGGTTGTTTTGTGAAAAAAACATCAGTCTGTTCAAATTCAGAGTTGCATAATATTTTTGCTGTTTCTGAGCCATCGTGCTTTTTTTCACTTCGTGGCTTTTCGCTTCCACGTCCGCTTGTGTAACCACACATATGGCATACCGTTTGATTCAGGACTTTGGGAGATTGATATTTAGTAGCTTTTTTTTTACATTCCATGAGGTTTTGGCATGATTTCTACCTTTTGAAGTTGTTTTTTGTTCATTTTTTCAGAAAAGTGAGAACTTCCCCCGAAGAACTGCGCCCACACCATTGATGGTATGAATGAACAAACTACAGTGTTACATAGCTGAAGGTGTGTAAATTTCAGGAATATATAGTTTGTGGGGGTTATTTCAAAGTTACAGGGTTGTTTTGTCTGTTCAAATTCGGAGTTGGCTAAATATTTTAGCTTATTGTGAGCCATCGTGCATTGTCTCACTTCGTGGCTTTTCACTTCCACGTCGGCGTGTGTAACCACACATATGGTATACCGTTTGATTCAGGACATTTGGGAGATTGATATTTGGTAACTTTTTTTTACATTCCATGGGGTTTTGGTATGATTTCTACCTTTTTGAATGTTGTTTAATGTTAATTTTTTTTGAAAATCTGGTAAAAGTGCGAACTTCTACAAAGAACTGCGCCCACATCATTGATGGTATGAATGAACTAACTACAGTCTTGCATAGCTGAAGGTGTGTAGATTTCAGGAATATATAGTGGGGGGTATTTCTGAGTTGGGGGGGTGTTTTGTGGAAAAACTGCAGACTGTTCAAATTCAAAACTGGCTAATTTTTTTTTGCTGCTACTGACATTTGGCACTGGTCATGCTCTGGGTTAGTTGGTAGCCATGTCTCTGGGTATACCCATGAATGTGGCATACCGTTTTATTCGGGAGGGGTTAGGCTTTCATATTTGAGATGCGTTTGAACTTTCCTCCGCAGTTTTTAGCTGAAATTCGCATTTGATTTTGTCTCTGATTTTACAGTTGAGGAAAAAAAGTAAAATGTGAGAAAATAACTTACAATTGGACGAAGAGCTGCGTCCGGGTATCTGCATTTTGATTGAAACTAACCTCACTCATAAAATCCTGCGGGTGTGTAGTTTCTAAAAATATCTCACTTGTGGGGATATTTTAGTTAATTTGGTAGATATTCTATGTTAACTGTCATTAGTGGTTATACATTTCGATTTGGTGTAATATTCTTGAAGGTGCAGTTTAGTTTGGGGGGGTCTCCTGTACAGGAAAAGTGGGGTACCTACATATATCTGGTATCGTTGTACTCGGGAGTATCAGAGCTTTTAGAAACAGTAAGATTTTTGTGCATAACCTTAAGATAACTATAAATAAAAATAGGAAAAATACATGAAATTTTGCAAATTGTTCATTTTTTTTTACATATTTTACCCATAATTCCAGTAAAATTTCCAGAAAAGTTACAAAATTCTTTTACCATGTTAAAGTAGACTTTGTGCTGAAAAAAACAATGTATAATATTCCTGATTTACTGCAAGGTTTCCTACTGTAAAATTAGTCTAAAGCGATTAAGGGCAAAATCCTGAAAATTCTTCTGGCAGTTAACGCAAAAAAAAAAATTTAAATTCTCCTGGCAGTGAAAGGGTTAAATCAAACTGCAAGTAAATTTTACAAAAAAAAATAATATATATATATATATATTTTTTTTTTTTTACATTTTTTTAACAAAAATTTTAAACATGCATTTAAACATTTTTATTCTGCAAATAAATTGAACCTGCTGGTGGCATTAAAAAATGTGCAATTTACTCTCTGATGTTAAGACCAGGCACACATCCACAGGTATTAGTTGTGATCGAGTAATTACTTCTTCATTCACAATAGGTAATATGATCCGCTCCTTTTTCTCTCACAAAATTATGTACAATACATGTTGCTTTAACTAGCTCAACAGCATTGCGTTTATCCATGCAAATAGCGGTGTGTAGTAAATGCCATTTATTGGCCAGTATACTAAATATATATTCTACAATCCTGTGTGAAAAAGGTCTCAGAAGATGCACGGAGAGCCTGAAAGCCTTATCTCCGACAAAGGTAAATGGATAATCTGGGGGTTGTGTTCTGGGCCATGCTCTTGGATTACAGAGATCCAATTGTCCGTGTCTCAATTTTGCACCAATTTTGCAGTATTGAAGAATCGCTACAGCTGCCGTAGGCTCCAACGTCAATGTATGTAAACCGGTAATCTGCATCTACCATAGCACGCAAAGCAATTGAGAAGTATTTTTTGTAATTAAAGTATCTACTCTCACTGTGCAGTCAGGAAAATAATACTTACGGTACTCCAATATTGTTTAATAATATCTTCCCATTTTTGTTTGCTAGGAAAAGACATATACAGGGAGATTCAATAAAAGTTCTTATCGTTTAAAATGGTGCTAATTTTGCCCTAACCAATCAGATCTTATTTAACATTTGAAAGCTAACACCTGATTGATTGGGGCAAAATTAGCACCATTTTAAATGATAAGAACATTTATTGAATAACCCTGATAGTTTGGTTGACATTTATGCCAATGGTGTCTGCAGGTTTCATGAATAATCATTTGTATAGTTGAGCGCCCCATTTTAAACTCTAGATGAAGTGAGTGCATGGAGTGTCCACTTGTGAGAAATCTACAATATAAAAAAAACAAGGCAAAAATTATTAAAATCCATTCAGAAAATTTTAAGATACATACGCTTTTACTACCTTCTATTTGCAGACCAGGGGCATCTCTGTGTAAATCCAAGCTCTCTTATGTCACCCACGTCCGTGCCTTTTACGCTTCCGCGCAGCCTTCATGCTCCCTTAGAGCAGCCAAACAGGAACTCCATATTTGTGATAAATAACATGGTGGGCAAATCTTTTATTAAAAGATGATTTTTAGGATGGACATACCATTTAATTAAACAAATAACATTTACACATTAGATATTACATATCATGCATCCTTACAGTTATCAAACATTTGAAATGAAAAATATATAAATATATCTTAATTTCTATACAAAATGAAATAGCACAAGAGAAAAATACTCTCAAAGCAAAACATAATTTTTACGTACAATCAATGTAAGTGCTAATGTTCCTGAAATGTTCAGGAAACTGAAACCCTTTCTAAAATGAAAAAGAATGACATCAGGGTCTTACTAGATGCATTGACATTAGGTCATCATAGACACCGGCACTGTTTAAGTAACTATGTGTTATTAAAGGGCAACTGTGGTCTCAAAACAGAAAGCCTGCAGTATTTCCTTTACACTGAGACAACAATCACATCTCTGGCTGGAGCCTATGAGAAATTACATTGGGGTGAATGTTCAAACTTCCTGCTTCCAGTAGGTTGAGTGACATCACCTGACCTCTTTTCCCCCAGGGGAGAAGCATGCTCAGTTGTTATATAGAGTTATTGCTGGGGAAATTAGGAAGTACCTGAGGAAAAAATTGACAGTTGAGAAGGGGAGCGTATAAATGCAGACAGGCTGGTCACATGACTACAAGCTGGTCACACGGCTAAAAACAGGAAGAATTCAATCAGGAAGTTACATTGCTGAACCTTTCAAGCAATAACTTCTCACAAATTTGATCTAGAGATGTGATTTAGGTTTTATTTTGAAGGTACGATGGAAAGCTTTTTATATAATTATTACTAGTTTGGAAGAATTTGAGACCACAGTTACCCTTAAATTTGGCTTGAAGAATCAAATTACTGTTCTTTCTATTTCTTCTTCTTTTTCTTTTTCTTTCATTTTATTCTTCCATTTTATTCTTCCGCTTCTTTGGACTGTATCTCCTCCCACAGTTTTTGAGCTAGAGACATGAAATTCGGTACAGACGTGCAGGGCATATAGGAGAAGTGTGCTATTACCTATCTAAGGAATCAATTGAAGCATTTCGGCGTTATCTGCGAATTACTGGACATTTTGTCCCATAGACTATAATGGTAACAATCCTCAAATGTAAATATTTTAAAAACAGTTTGTTTCATGGTCATAAGCACAAACACTGATACCCTTAACCTCCCACACAGACACAGGTGCACCCACCTACTGACTAGAGATGTCCGAACTTCGCAAAATCCGGTCCGCTCGAGGATCCGCAAATTTTCTAAAAAATTCGAAAATTCGACAATCCGCGAGCGGACCCATTAAAATGAAAAATATCCTCGAAATTACGATATCTCGAGTAATCCTCGTAATTTCGAAAATTTTGGAAAATACGTATTTACGAAAATAAGAGAAATCCTCGTATTTTCAGAAATTTTCGAAAACATGTATTTTTGAAAATTCCCGAAAATACGAGAAATCTCTTAATTTCTAAAATTTTCGAAAATACGAGAAATCCGCAGTTCGGAAGTTCGGAAGGCAGAAAATCCGGAAAAACCCGCTGTTCGCAAACGGGATAAATCCGCAGCGGATCCGGGTTCAGATCCGCGAACCGGCCATCCCTACTACTGACCTACCTTTCCATTCCCATGGAAGCCCCATTTAAAGGGTAGCTATAGTCAAAAAACTAATTTTGATCAATCATCAATAAGTTAGTTTTATGGTCATAAATGCAAAAACACATACCCCAACCTCACACAGGTAAACAACCCTACTGGCCTACCCTTCCATTTCTGTTGCAGCCATACTTAAAAGGTAAATAAAGTTAAAAAAATAATTTTGATATATCCCCAATAAAAGATTGAAAAAAGACATACCCCATCTACCAGACCCAGATACACATACCTACTGACCTACCCTCCCATTTGCGTGGCAGCCACACTAGTACTAAATATAGTCAAAAACAAATTTTGACGAATCATTAAAAAGTTTGTTTTTTAACCCCAACGCAACCCAGGTACATGCACCTACTGATCTACTTATCCATTACTGTGGCAGCCACACTTAAAGGGTAACTAAATTTAAAAAAACAAATTTTGATCAATAATCAAAAAAATTTTTTTTAAACTTCCAACCTGATCCAGGTACACATGCCTACTGACCTTCCCCTCCATTACTGTTGCAGCCATACTTAAAGGGTAACTAAAATAAAAAAAACTAATTTTGACTAATCATCAACAAAGTTTTTTTTTTTTAACCCCCAACCCGGCACTCCTACATACACCTACTGATCTACTTATCCATTACTGTGGCAGCCATACTAAACTAAAGTAAAAAACAAATTTTGATCAATAATAAAAAAAAGTTTGTTTTCTTAACTTCCAACCTGTTTCAGGTACACATGCCTACTGACCTACCCTCCCATTTTCAAGGCAGCCATATTTAAAGGGTAATTATAGTTAAAAGAACAACTTTTTTTTAACACCCAACCCGACACAGGTACACACACCTACTGATCTACTTATACATTACTGTGGCAGCCATACTTAAAGGGTAACTAAAGTAAAAAAAAACTAATTTTGACCAATAATCAAAAAAGTTTGTTTTCTTAACTTCCAACCTGATCCAGGTTCACATGCCTACTGACCTACCCTTCCATTTTCATGGCAGACATATTTAAAGGGTAACTATAGTTAAAAGAACAACTTTGACTAATCATCAACAAAGTTTGTTTTTTTTAAACCCGAACCTGATACACGTACACACACCTACTGATCTACTTATCCATTACTGTGGCAGCCATACTTAAATGGTAACTAAAGTCAAAAAATTTTTTTTGACCAATAATCAAAAAAAACAACCTGGTACAGGTACACACACCTACTGACCTACCCTTCCATTTTCATGGAAGCCAAAGTAAAAGAGCAACTATAGTTTGACTAATCATCAACAAAGTTTGTTTTTTTTAACCCCCAACCTGACCCAGGTACACAACCCTACTGACCTATCCTTTAATTTTCATAGCAGGATACTTAAAGGGTAACTATAGTCAAAAAACTAATTTTGACCAATAATAAAAAAAATGTAACCCCCAATGCGACACAGGTACAAACACCTACTGACCTACCCCTCCATTACTGTGGCAGCTATACTTTTAAAGGGTAACTAAAGTAAAAAACTAATTTTGACCAATCATCAAAAAGTTTGTTTTTTTAACCCCCCACCCTGACACAGGTACACATACCTACTGACCTACCCTTCCATTTCTGTGGAAGCCATATTTAAAGGGTAACTATAGTCAAAAAAATGTGATCAATAATCAAAACAGTTTCGTTTTTTTAACTTCCAACCTGACACAAGTAAACACACCAAATGGCTACCCATTCATTCATGTGGCCACCATATTTAAAGGGTAAGTATAGTAAAAAAAACACATTTTGACCAATCATCAAAAAAAGTTAGTTTTTTTTATTCCCCAATCTGCCACAAGTACACACCAACTGACATACCCATTCATTACTGTGACAGCTATATTTAAAGGGTAAGTAAAAAACAACGTCTTCAACATTGCCATTATTGAGTTTTAAAATCTGCAGCACAAACACACACATTCCCTTCCAAAATGTGGCTTTTGAAGCCAAATTCAAAGTTTTTACTTAAACTTTCCCTTTCTAGTTGTTAAGTACATTTTGTACATATTTGTAGTTGTGGGGGAGATTTTTGGGGGACAGAAAATAGTTTCTACAAAATGTCAGAAAATATAAACTCTACCTTACAGTTGATCCAGAGGAAGGTGAAAAACCCTTTTTGAAGGGGGAAAAATTCCTTCCTGATTCCAAATGGCAATTGGAAAAATCCCTGGATCAACTCCTTTGTTCGTCTATATTTTTATAATTATTTTTTTTCATAATTTTTTTAACTTGGGGGGGGGGTGCCTGGGTGCTTCGGAAAAGGAGAAATTATTATTTTAACATTACAGAAAATGTGCCTCTAGTCTGGCTATTTTTTCTTCAAGTTTAGCTATCCTATCCAGCACTTCTTGATTTTGGCAAAGATGTTGCATCTTCTCAGATTCCTCTGATGCTTCATCTTTGTGTCCGTTTTCTTCCTTTTCCTCCTGACTCTGGAAAAATTTCTTTAATTAAAATATACCGTATTGGCAAATCAGCAAATTAAGATATTTATCTAAACAGTTTAGAAAAAAATCACAAATTATGCTACGTTTTTACAACTGTAAAGGGCAGATACACACCTAATTCCTAGGGACTGTAGACTAATAAAAGTAGCTGGACACACCAGTCTTACAACATTACAACAATGTGTTTATTATAAGGTTTCAGCACATGGTCTGTGCCTTCTTCAGACAAAAATATTACTTCTATTTGACATAATTCATAGTAACATAGTAACATAGTAATTAAGGTTGAATAAAGACATTCGTCCATCAAGTCCAACCTATTCACTTTTTTTTTTTTTTTTTTTTTTTTATTTATTTTTTTTAACCCTACCTAACAGTTGATCCAGAGGAAGGCAAAAAACCCCAGTTAAAAAAAGGGGGAAAAAATTCCTTCCTGACTCCAAACGGCAATCGGAAAGTATCCCTGGATCAACCAGATCTATATGCATTAATACCAGTAATTCTCAATATTTTTTAGTTTTAGAAACTTATCCAGGCCTTTTTTAAAGTTATTCAATGAACTTGCCATTACCACCTCTGCTGGAAGACAGTTCCACAGTTTCACCGTTCTCACTGTAAAGAAACCTCTCCTAACTTGAAGATGAAACTTCTTTTCTTCCAACCTTAAAGGATGTCCACGAGTCCTCTGATATGACCTATTAGTGAACAATGCACCAGAGAGTTCACTGTATGGGCCATTAATATATTTGTATAAGGTTATCATGTCCCCACGCAACCGCCGCTTCTCCAATGTAAACAGCCCTAACTTGTCTAATCTGCCTGCATATTCAAGCCCCTCCATTCCCCTTATTAATTTAGTTGCCCTTCTCTGAACTGCCTCAATTTCCAAGATGTCCCTTTTGTATATGGGATTCCAAAACTGCACCGCATATTCCAAATGTGGCCTTACCAGTGCCTTGTAAAGAGGGAGAATAATATTTTTCTCTCTTGATTCCATTCCCCTCTTTATACAAGACAATATCTTGCTAGCTCTAGCTGTTGCTACCTGGCATTGTTTGCTACAGCTAAGTCTGTTATCTACCAGAACCCCCAAATCTTTTTCCATTTCAGATGCACTTAACACAGAGTTATTTATGGTGTAGGTGGCACAGGGATTATTAAATCCCAAATGCATCACCTTACATTTATCAACATTGAATCTCATCTGCCATTCTGCTGCCCATTTTGATAATCTATCTAGGTCTGCTTGCAGCACTTGCACATCATTGGAAGTTTCCAAAGCTCTGCATAATTTAGTGTCATCAGCAAACACAGAGACCTTGCTCTCAATGCCCCCTTCTAAGTCATTTATAAACAGATTAAACAGAAGCGGCCCCAGTACAGAACCCTGAGGAACTCCGCTTAGAACTTTAGCCCACATAGATGTAGCTCCATTAACCACCACTCTCTGTTTGCGGTCCAATAACCAGTTCTCTATCCATGAACAAATGTTTTCTTCAAGGCCAACAGTCCTCAGTTTATACATTAGTCGCCTATGTGGCACAGTATCAAAGGCTTTTGCAAAATCCAAATATACCACATCCACAGCTGTGCCTGAATCTAACTTCTTACTCACTTCTTCATAAAAACCAATTAAATTTGTCTGGCATGATCTATTTCTCATAAATCCATGCTGACTACTACTAATAAGATAATCTCTGGAGACAAAGTCAAGGATATGATCCCTTAACAAAGTTTCCATCAACTTCCCTACCACTGATGTTAGGCTTACAGGTCTATAGTTACCAGGCTGTGAACGACTACCTTTTTTGAATATTGGTATTACATTGGCTTTTTTCCAATCCAGCGGCACATCCCCAGACAAAAGCGAATCTGAAAAGATGAGACACAGTGGTCTTGCTAGAACTGAACTAAGCTCTTTTAAAATCCTAGGATGCAATCCATCTGGTCCTGGCGCTTTATTGATATTAACTTTGTCTAATTGATTCCGTACCATATCCTCTGTTATCCAATGTGAAAACTCTTCATTTCCTCCCTGCACATTGTTACAATCCCTACTGTAAGGATTCTCAACAGTAAAAACCGATGTAAAAAAACGGTTTAGCAGATTAGCCTTTTCGGCATCCTCTACAACCACCTCAGCTCCATTATTTAATGGTCCCACATTCTCAGTCCTCATTTTTTTACCATTTATATACTTAAAAAACATCTTGGGGTTGGACTTGCTTTGTTCGGCAATCCGTGTTTCATTTTCTATTTTAGCTAGTTTAATTGCTTTCTTGCACTCTTTATTACAACTTTTGAAGATCCTAGGGACCAACATTCAATCAAGTTCAATATTTGTAATAGGTGCAAAAAGTCAAAATGAATGTTTATTTCAGGTCAATTCCTCAGTGGCTTGTATAGACAGTAAACAGTAACCCAATAGGTTATAAATGTGTGACTTGGTATTTTACACTGTACCATATACTGTGTTTGAGCAGACATTACAGCTTTATGTACCTAGAAGGGTTAAGAGAAAAATTCTAGCCAAAACTATAAACCAGCCATTTTTCAATGTTACTTTCATTAATTAAGCATCTTTTCATTCATAGGTATATATTTATTACCTTCTATTGGATTATTTTCTTTAATTAACTCTGCTATCTCCATTTGGGTGGAGGATGCAGGTTGCTGAATGAAGGTAAGAACTTACCCGCTCGCTCGCTCCCCCGGCGCTTGGTCTGACAGGTCCCGACAGACCTTGGGGCATATTTATAAAAGAGCAAAAAGTGGCGAAAAGTTTTCGCGTTCGCTTTTCGCATGGTTTTTCGCCAAAAAAACAGTTAACGCTATTTATAAAGGTAGCGTTAACGAATGGCGAAACCGTTTCCGCATGCTATCGCCAAAACCCTTTTCGCCTTACTTCGCCACACATCGCACGGGTAATTTTAGCGAAAAGGGAGCGAAAAGACATAACGCTATTTATAAAAGAGCGAAAAGTGGTTTTGGTGGTAAAAAGAGCGAAAGATTAGCGCGACCCTGAAGGTGGTGAAAAGTCATTGTTTGAGCGAAAAGGCATGTTTGGAGCCTGTCTGTTCGGAATTTGGATTGGTTCCTGATTTTTAAGGCAACAAAAATGTAAAAGCCATTTAGACAAATTGTCTTAAATGTTTCGCGTTCGCTTTCCTAATGCGTGTTCGTCTTTTGAATGCGCGATTGCTTTTGTAATGCGTGTTCGCTTTTGTAATGTGCATTCATATTTTGAACGCCCGGACGCTTTTATATAATTCGCGTTCGCTTTATAATGCGCGTTCGTATTTAGACTTCTTTGATGTTCTTAATTGGTGTATTGTCAGCTTTAGTTCTATTAATTTTTGGAGCAACAGTTTTTTTTTTAAATTTCTTATCACAATTTTGTTTCACTTCAAAGCTACTACAAATGACATTGAACAGCAGAATAGCTGGTGACAATGATTCTGGATTTTTATAACTTCTTGGCCTTCAAATGTTACCACATTTAAAATCAACAATACTAAAGTTTGATTGAGAGGCCACACTGCAACATGCCAGAATTGTGCACCCAATCATGTGTGTTAGTGCATGCAATTGTGTGTGCCCATTCAGACCATTTTGAGACAGTTTTGTCTGCAGATTCTGATGAGTTTCGGTTCATCTCAATGTAGCAAACTATTTACATCACTAACAAACCCTGTTAGCAGAAGTCCAAAAAACTAATCATATGACTGATAGAGATGGCCATTTAGCCACAGGATTGGTTGTTTTGGAGGCAGATCTAAAAAACCATATTTTCACGAATACTTGATCCATCGTGTATTATAACAGGTTGCAAATTTGTATGTGTAATTTTTAAGTGTAATGGATAAATACTATTGTATACCTCTTATTATTGAAAGATTCCCCTGTTGTGCCCTCCCTATACTCTACATGTTGTAAGTTTCACAAACATGGAGCTACCATTTTGAATTTGTTTGGTAACTTCTGTGGCAGTAAAATATTTTCTGCACAAATGCAATCTCAATCCCACCTCATAACTCCTTGGATGTGCGAACATGTCAAATTACATGATACATTACCAAGACTATAAACCTGCATTTTTGGAAATGTATCTAGCTACCACATAACAAAAATGCATATGTCATTTAAAGATACAGTATTGACAAATCTGCAATACTGCACCTTTCAAAATACTCCCATATGGTAGTCAGATTCTCACCAATCCGGCATTTTAATGTTGAGTACAAAGTATACCACTTATACTCTTTCCCTTACATCCTGAATTCTGTAAAGCAACAGGCCCTACAGAGCTTTTCCAATGACAAATATAAGCATTACCTGCCTGCAGTGTGCAGTGTGCAGTGTGCTGTCAGGGAATGCTTATATTTTTCATTGTCAACAAAAATTAACAACATATTTGGGTTTACAATAAAAAAATATATCTTCCTTAGGAACTTGATGTATAGTAAAGCTTATAATCTGCACATACACTAGACAGACATTTCATCAAACCTCTCATCTATCTAAAGCTATCCAAGATCTGTGTCTGACCGACTGTCATTTCAGTGTTTTGGTTGGTCGGGCAGAATTATTGTATGTCGGCTCTGACCTATCGCCAAAGGTTTTTTTTTCCAAATTGGATGAAAGAACAATTGGTCATGTCCACAAATCAGGAGCAATCATGTTGCCCTCTATGGACCACACAATTGGTGCCGCCTATCTGTTGGACGTGTCTTCTTTGGCAGTGACCGACAGTCCTTCCTCCTGGCCCACCGGTTGGAAGCCTTCAATGGGGAGTCAGGAGGAAGAATGAAGGTTTGATTAGAGTATGGCCACCTTGATTTCACAATCAAATAGCATTTCAATGTTATATGAATAAGAAAGAGACGGACAACTTTACATTTGGCTTCAACTTTTTAAAATATGCAGCCTTTTTGAGGCCAGAATAAAACTATTTACAGAAAAGTAAAATAAAACAACATAAAATATAATCCCACTATTGTGGTGCATTAAAAAAGGCATTTCTCCTCTCCAGCCTAGCTAATTTTTTTTTCATATAGGCCATGTCAGCCATAAGTACATCAAAGAGGTCCAGTTGCTGGGAGCGCAGCAACTGGACTTCCTGCGTTAGCTGGGATACCAGCTGCAGTAATTTATCCTGCTGTGGCAGGTCCTCTTCTGGCAGCTCCTCCTGCTGCTGCGGCGGCAGCTCCTGGTCCTCCTCCTCCTCCGGCAGCTCCTCCAGCTGCGGCAGCTCCTGCTCCTCCCCCTCCTCCTCTGGCAGCTCCTCCTGCTGTGGCAGCTCCTGCTCCTCCCCCTCCTCCGGCAGCTCCTCCAGCTGCGGCAGATCCTGCTCCTCCCCCTCCTCCTCTGGCAGCTCCTCCCCCTCCTCCTCCTCTGGCAGCTCCTGCTCCTCCTCCTCTGGCAGCTCCTGCTCCTCCTGCTGCGGCAACTCCTGCTCCTCCCCCTCCTCCTCCGGCAGCTCCTGCTCCTCCCCCTCCTCCTCTGGCTCCATCTCCTCCTCTGGAGCAGCTGCTCCAACATCATCTGTAAATTCAGCAAAATGTAACTTTTGTTGGTAAACTCTAATCTAATGTTAGCTGACATTATGAACATTTAAATAAATTTTAGATTGTCCTTTGTGTTATGTGTTTGTTTAAGGCTGGGTCAACACAGAAGGACTTTTTGTTCCAACTGAGCGATTGCTATGAGTGAGTGCTCAGCCGGTGCAAATGTCCATTGATTGTTTAAAATGATTCCCTGCCCGATCTGGACAAATGAATTATCGATGTTGGACGCGTCTGGCTGCCCCACACCAGCATCTATTTTCAGATAAACACCCAAAAGTGCTGGGAAGTGGCCAGACTCTAATCTCTTCTGATGTGCACCAGAGGGAGTATTGTTACTGAGTGAGTGCTTGGCCGGGACAAACGTCCTTTGGTCTTGCAGCAATTTTTTGGGGGTTTGAATTTGCAAATGCTCAATTGTGTTTCCATAGGGAATCACGTGATCGATGGGAATTTTCATGCACATCCGATCGTTTGTTCAGCCAATTCTGCTGAATGAACAATCGATTTGTGTTGCGGCCGCCTGCTCCACAGCAGCCAAGATTTTGCAACCAAAGTGCTGTGAATCGGCCTGTTGTCTGCAAATCTTGGCTGGTGTGATACATGATATGTGCAAGATGTGCAAAATGGAATCTGCATTTAAACATTGGGAAGATTATATTTGCTTAATGACAAATTATATAAACTTACTAGTTTCTCTTTTAAACCAGACAAATTACATGTAGGAATATATTTGTCACAATATTAATATGTACCATGAGACATCCTGCTCCTTATGTCTTGCACATATCTGGGCCTCCTCCTCTTAAGGTCATTCCAGTTTCTCTGCAGATTTTTTAAACAAATATCAATATATTTTCTGGCAATCTTCCTCTGCAAGCTCTCCATGATTGCCCTCTTTTTTTCAACCCTATTAGGGGTTCCTACAGGCATGTCATAACCCTTTTTAGTCAGAAACCTGACCATCATCTTCAAATACTTTCGGGTCATCTTTGCAATGAAGAGAAAGCGAAAACGTCACGCCCACTTCCCAAGCGCCCTCGCGCTCAGGAACCGAAAAGCGAACAAAACGCGAATTTGCTAAACGAACAACGCACTCATTCTCAGAAAGGCGAAAAGTTTCTTTTTCGCTTTTACTGGTGTGCGCGCGTCATAAAAAGAGCGAACTAGAAGGCGAGATGACTAGGAGGTACATTAAGATGATGGTTAAGTACCTCACCAAAAAGAGGTATGATACTATGCCTTTGGGTACCAATCATAGGCAAGAAAAAAAGAGAAGCGGCTAAGAGCGAAAATAAGACAAAAATATGGTGTGGATATTTCATTGAAGGACCTGCAGCGCAGCTGGAGCGACCTTAAAAGAAGAAGGCCACAATATGTAGAAGGCATAAGACGAAGAATGCCAGAAGGTCAATTTTTTTCCATTATTTATATTTTTGTCATTTAATTTCAAAAGTAAAACAAAAATTTTGAAACTTGTCACTTTAGCATTATTATTGAGAAAACATAAAAAATATAATATGTCATTATGCAAATGCAAGAAAAAAATAAGGAACCCAATTGGTTTTTTCTATCAAAATTTAGCCTAGGCCACACTAATGCGCTTCTAGTCTGAGTACGCACTGCAATGTAATTAAAGCATGTACGTCCTTTTGGACTTTATTATGTGCACAAATCTGGTGCATTGTGTGCCTTTCTGCATGCAATTGTGACATTTAATGTTATGCAAATGCATGCAATTGTGGACCAAAATTGCTGATTGCATGCGCTTCCTAAACAGAAACAGATGCTTAATCACATGTGCATCAAACAATTTTGTGGACCCGCTATTTACATGGTAAGAAATATGTTTTCTAATGCCTAATAAGTGCATTAGTGTAGCCTTGTACAAATCGTATTGCCTTTTCAAAAATGCACACTAGTGCACTGCCGTGTGCTGCACGTGCCATCCATCAATTGTAGAGCATGCGATACCTATTATCGTGGCCCCCGTTATCGTGACCGCTTACAACGTTCAACAGTAAATAGTAGTCTGAACTTACTCTGAAGGCCACACTACTCCAGACCAGTGTGTTTAGCATGTGCTTACGCTTGTCCTTTGCAAATTTTTATCATGTGACCAATGCAGTAGAATGCATGTCAATGTGTATGGCTACATTGACATGTGTTGTTGTCCATTGCGCTGTGCTCCCTTTTCCTAGTGTATGCATTTTGCAAAGGACTAGCATTGCATGCAATGGTGAAACCCATGACGTGTTCTGCCTTTCCTAACCACAGCTGTCTCTTACCAATTGATGAAACATTGCTAGTGCTGGTTAGTCTTAGCACGGGACATACACAGCACAAAAGGCTTCCTATCTATTACTTTAAACTTCATAATGTCAGCTAAGATTGCCTTTCAATTATCAACAAATGTATGTTTGTCTACATCCCAAATACTGAGCAAAGGGCTGAGGAGGAGGAGGAGGAAGAAGAGGGACAGCCTGACCCAGATGGTGCTCCATCCCCACCTGCAGAAGATCCATCCCCACCTGCAGAAGATCCATCCCCACCTGCAGAAGGTCCATCCCCACCTGCACCAGCCCCATCCCCACCTCTACTGCTGGACTTTTCATCTACAGCCTCACCCCCACCAACGGACAGGGTCATGGATATGCTAATATCAATTAGCAATGACCTCCAAATTTTCAAATCCGAGCTGCAGCTGTTAAAGAGGCGCATGACTCGTAGGAGCGACAACGATATTTTTATGTTAAGAAAGTTTAATTTTTTTTTTTAATGTTATATTTTTGTATGTTTGTAATTATTATATAATGAGAATTTCCGGGGAAAACCCAAATACAGATTTGGATTTGATCTAACAATTGTCATGTTTCTACCTCTACATCATTTAGCTACTTTTTAAAATGACATTTGATCAAGATATGAAATTGGCGTGCAAAATACTTGTCTATTATAGAGATGAGATGACCAATTGGTGTTTAGAATATATGGGCAGCTGAAACAATATTCTAGTGTATTTTAATCAATATCCAATCCCCACTTCATATGCAGGTAAGGTTAAAAGCTGAGGGGTGTGTGACCATCACAATAAATTATTGTAGACATTTTTGCATACAACTTCCTTTGCCTTTGGAAGCCAAAAATCCCTTAAATGTTTATCACACCAACCTCCCCTTTAATTCTTATCTCTTCTTCCCCTTTAAGGAAAAAATACCTAATACCCACTTAAGACATATCACAAGAACTTACCCTGTGAGGCTCTTCCAAAATTAATTTTGAAGCTTGAACAGTCCAAATTCACATTTAAGACATACGGGAAAAAAGACATTAATGTGTAAATAAACTATTATAATTTCATTAATGCGTTTCACATAAAATTATACTTGAAAGATTAGAGAAACAAAAATTTTGATTAACACAACTTCTATTGCAGTACAAATCGCATGTGCAAACACAATGAAATCGCATGCGATTCCATGTGCAATAGCGTTTGCAGTGTGGCCTTTCTATTTTGCAAATGTATGCAAACAACATTTTTTAAATGAATCGCATGGCCTTCTACCACACTGCACCGCAAACACAATTACACACGGTATCGCATGCTATTTAATTTATTTCATTTGCTAATGCGCGATCGCCTTTTGGTTGCGCGTTCGTCTTCCAAATGCACGTTCGTCTTGCTAATGCGCGATCGCCTTTTGATTGCGTTTTCGCTTTCCTAATGCACGTTTGTCGTGCTAATGCGCGTTCGCCTTTCTGATACGCGTTCGCTTTCCTTATGCGTGTTCGCCTTCCTAATGCTTATTCGTCTTTTGAATGCGCATGCGCGTTCGTCTTTCGAATGGGCGTTTTTTTTCTGGTGAATAGGCATGTTGCTCACTTTCTTGGTTGTTTCTCCAAATTCGCCCAATTTTCGTATAATTTAAATATACTGCCAATAACGTTTAACAGCTGGCTAGTCACTAACAAAGATCGGATGTGGTTTTCCCTTATTTGGACACAAATTGGAGCGACTTTAGAAAAATGGAACAATAAAGTTTGATTGATAACAAACACTATTTAAACCAGCAGATGAAGCTGATCATTGTGGGTAGAGAAAATGAGTCAGGAGGAGATCATTATTGCTGCCTGTGGCAATGTAATAGCCTCAGCAGCTGCTGTGTTGCTGGAGGAACACAGGCAGCGTGGAGTACAGAGGAGCGAACATTTTTCAGTTAGGATCAGACAGACTCGTTTCTTTCGAAGGAGATTTTGTCTTCTGGACGAGCTGTCTGATGAGGAGGTTGTGCGTCACTTTCGCCTAAATCGCCCAGCCATACAGGAGCTGTATGGCAAACTGGGCGATTTGTTGGAGCCAACAACAAGGCGGAATGTGGCATTGCCTGGGATGACAAAGCTTTTGTCTGTCCTTTATTTTTTTGGCAATGCCACATTCCAGCCTGTGACGTCACAACTCCTTGGCATGAGTCAGCCTTCTTTTTCCAGGATCCTCCCAAAGGTTCTGAGTGCAATTTTGCCCTTGTCCAGAGAATATATCCTTTTTCCGTCCAGTGAGTCAGAGTGGCAAAACATCAAATCTGATTTTTTTCAGCTAGGGGGTTTTCCCAACTGCCTAGGAGCCATTGATTGTACGCATATTGCGCTCGCACCACCTAAACAGAGAATGGAAGTGTATCTTAACAGAAAACACTTCCATTCTCTTAATGTTCAGGTGGTGTGTGATTCCCACCTGCGCATTATGAGTATAAACAGTGCGTTTTCTGGAAGTTGCCACGACTCCCATATTTTGCGCCAGTCAGCTCTCTACCGCAAGTTTACCAGCGGACGGATGCCAGAGGGCTGGCTTGTGGGTAAGTGGTTCTTTTCCTCCATTTTCAAGGGAATGTGTATCCAAATGACTTACATCCATTATTTCCCTTTCCAAACAGGAGACGCAGGGTATGGGATTCATTCCTGGCTCATGACCCCCCTGAGGAATCCAAGGACACCTGCAGAGAGGCGCTATAATTTAGCACACCGTCAGACAAGAAACGTGATTGAAAGACTCTTCGGAGTCTGGAAATCACGTTTCCGGTGTCTCTCATCTACCGGTGGGAAACTCCTTTATTCTCCCGGGAAGGTGTCAGATATCATCATTGTGTGCGCTGTGCTCCATAATTTAGCAATAAAGCATGGGGTACAGCTGCACAATGATGATATGCTGGCAGCCGAGGATGAGGGGCCGTCTGTAGATGCTGAGGATTCCTCTGAAGACGGACAGAGGACAAGGGCACAATTAATTGCTTCTTTTTTTCAGGGTAAGTTGAGACGATCAATGTTAAGGTCTTTTACTATGTTATACGTGTCCAAAAAAACATGTTAAATTTCATACGGTATGTTATACTGATTATCTTCTCCCTTTATTAGGAACCTAAAGAAGGCTGACCTGCCCCTAACTGACACTGTTTGACTGCTACTACTTTTGGGTATGGCTGATTTTGTGTAACAAGTGTTTCATTACTTCCTAATGCTATTTGTGAAGGACCAGTAGAATGAATAATCAATAGGAAAGTATTGTTCCCCCCGCCAACTCCCCATACTGGTTGCATAGCTCCCTCACACACCTCCGTTAGGCTGCTCCCCTCTATTACACACAGAGGGTTTGACGCACTATAGCAAGTCACTGTTCCATGTAGTCACGTTTGCTCTCCTTCCACATGCGCCAGTTGAAGCAAGCATTAATCTAGGGATAAACATCAAACAAATGTTGCCTTTCCAAAGAGAAAACCTTCAACAATGTATATAGATTAACTTGGAAGATAGTTAATGATTGTGTGTTTCTTATTATACAGGAACGTAGCTACCAGGGGTGCAGGGGATGCGACCACACCAGGGCCAAGAAGTCCAAGAAGGGGCCCCCATTTTGTGGTAAGTTTCTAAATATAACAGTCTGTGTGCCAACTGTTTTACCAGTGGTCTGTGTACAAAAGCATTTGTTACATTACCTGTGTGTCAAGCATTTAACCAGTGCCTGGCTGTGCAGTGCCAGTTTCCCCAACAATCTATCAGTGTCTGCATGCCAAGCATTTCACCAGCCTTTGTGTCAACAATGTTACCAGTGGTTACATACAAAGCATTTGACCAGTAATTATTTGTTTTGCAGTAACAATTGGTGTTTGTGGCGGTGTTGATGCGCCTTCCTTCCTGGAAACATCATGTGATGGCTAACTGCACCCTGGTTTTGGAATAATAACAACAGACAACTTTACATTTGGCTTAAATGTTTTATCCAAGCCTTTTTTTTTTGAAAATTGTAACCTTTTTCTTTAAAACTTTGTTTTCAACATTATAACAATATAATAAGAATAATAAAAACAAATGAAAAAAAACTATTTACGGCTCAAAAAAGCCATCCTCCTTTCCAGCCTTAACATTCTGCGGCTCATGCCATCCAATTTGGGATTGAGGACCTCAGTCATGTTCAGAATGAGGTCCCTTATCTCCTGTGGTGGTGGTGGTAGAGGGCTCCTCGGTGGTGGTGGGCTTCTCTCTGGGGAGAGCATTGGTGGCGTGGGAGATGCAGCTGCTTGCTCCTGCTCCTCCTCCTCCTCCTCATGCTCCTGTGGAGCTGTTGGTTCCGCTTCATCTGGAAATGAAAAAAAATTGAACAGTGTAATGTCATGTTATGTGAAATCTTTGTTAGAATAGCTTTTGAGTGGCGTAAATAGGAATCCCTGGTCCTCCCAGCAAAAATATGATGTGGCCCCTATCCGTGCTTCACCCACAGTGGTTTTAGGAAAGAAGGCTAGACTTGTTAGAGGATAAATGAGAAGGGGCCCCCTTGGCTCCTGGGCCCCCCTGTTGTTGCTCCCCCTGCAGTTACGCCCCTGCTTTGTGTAATGTGTTTATGGTACATGATATGTACTAAATGTGCACAATGCAATCGGCGTTTAAACCTTTGTAGGATTCTATGTTCTTACTGACACATTATATGAAGTTATCAGATTCTAGTGTAAAACTTCGAACAATACATGTAGGAATATTTATTCATTATTTTCTCACACTAATCACACTAATATGAACTTTGAAAAGTACCTTCATCCATCCTCCTCCTTATGTCTTGGACATACTGGGGCCTCCTTCTCTTCAAATCACTCCAATTTCTTTGGAGCTCCTTCAGGCTCAGATCCACCCCATATCTCCGCAGGATCTTCCTTTGGAGACTCTCCATTATGGCCCTTTTTTTGCCTTCCTGTTGGTTGTGCCAACAAGGAGGTTGTCATACATTTTCTTGGTGAGGTACCTCACCATCACCCTCAGATACCTCCTAGTCATGGTGGCTGTGTATCTAGAGCGAGAACAACAATCCTCCTTGCCTGTGGTGCACTTCCGGCATAAAAAGCGAATGTCGCTAGCGAAAAAGAAACAAAAAAGCGAATAATCAAAAATTCTGGGGAAGGCGAAATTCGGAAAGTGAATTAAAGAGAGTATGCTGTGAAATAATTTTTGATGCACAATATTGTCTCAATGTGTATAAATGAATATTTTTTAATTGTTCAGAACAATACAGCATTGCTGTCTAATTAATGACACTTCTATTTTTCGCATCTTCAAAGTCCGCGTCTTTCGCCTTCCGCTTTTCGTCTTTGGCTTTTAGCGAATAGCGATAGCGATCGCCTTTTGAATGCGCAATCGCTTTTTTTCATGCTATTGGTGTAGGACCAGTAGAATGAATAATCAATAGGAATGTATTGTTCCCCCCCCAACTCAGTTAGGCTGCTCCCCTCTATTACACACAGAGGGTTTGACGCACTATATGAAGTCACTGTTCCATGTTTTGGTTAAACCTCAAACAAATGTGGCCTTTCCAAAGAGGCAACCTTCTAGAATATATATAGATTAATTTAGAAGTTTTTAAATGATTGTGTGTTTCTTATTGTACAGGGGCGTAGCTACCAGGGGTGCAGGAGATGTGAATGCACCAGGGTCCTTATTTTGTGGTAAGGTTCTGAAAATACCAGTCTGTATGGCAACTGCTTTCCCAGTGTTCTGTGTACAAAAGCTTGTTGAACATGATCTGTGTTCCAATCATTTAACCAGTGCCTGGCTCTGCAGTGCCAGTTTTCCCAACAATGTATCAGTGTGTGCATGTCAATGTCCTCATGCTAGCATTGCAATGGTGCTAATTAGAAGGTGAAATGTGGAGTTGTCTTTACCATCTGCTTTGGACCTGTGTGGAAATCACAAAATGGATTTGAGACCACTGCCACTTTAACAGCAGCCGTTAGCTAGCTGGTGTTAAATAGTGTAGTTAAAAGTGGTGCAAATGCTTTCTTAAATACATTGCTCCCGTTGCATAGATATCTTTAGGAATACTCCTTCAGCTGGTGCTAATATGTAATGAAACTTGCAGTATCCAATTTAATCTTGTTTAGCTCAACTTTAACCTTGATTTTCAGCACAGAGCATGGATGCTAATGACACCCACTATCTATTAATGACATATACCTTACGTCCGCTAACATGACATTATACAGAAAATATTGTATTTGCCAAATCACAGAGGATGAGAAGCAAAGAGCTGAGGAGGAAGAAAACACAGATGACATGAACCTGCTCCCTCCACAACAGACACCACTACTACTGCTGAGGACGCCCACACATCCATCTGGACATCGACATTAACAGAAGACAAATGGCAAAGAAATGTTTGATAAAGCAAAAGCACATTTATTCAAGTGAATATATAAAAAAAAAACAAAAAAAACAAAAAAAACAAAAAAAAACAAAAAAACTACTGACTAGAAGCTAACCGACCACTTCTTCTGGGCGGTTTGTCAGTTTTGGGCTGCTTTTTTTTGGGGGCAACCGGACCAGCACTTGCAGAAGACTCTCCCGTCTCGGCCGCAGGTGTAGCATCCCCCACGACTTGCTGGGCCTGGAGTAAATGTAACTTTTTAAGCTTGATCTCTTTAAGATCCTTGAGAAGCTGCAGCTCCTCCCTTTTGATTTTCAACTTTTCTTGTTGATAGATGTCTTGTTGGTGGGTGAACTCAGCCAACTTCCCATATATTTTACTCAACATAGAATATTTTCTCCGTCTTTCCTGGCGTCGTTGCCTTGTCACGCGTCGCAGGAGCTCTTCATTCGCCGACATATGTTGGAGTATTTGCCTCCTTTGAGCTGCAGTAGTTGGAGGGCTGGGAGGCTGATCTAAGGGAGTCACAGCAATAGGGGGAGTCTGCGTGGCTTCCCAAGCCGGTGACACCTGGCGGAGGACGATGGGGGTATCCTCTACATTAAAAAAGAAAAACAAATTAGCCACATTGCTAGATATTATTAAAGTCATAAGTAAAGAGAAATGGGGTTGAATGGAAGCTCACCACAGATGAACAGGACAGAAAGATCATCAACGACACTAACTTAATCCCATAGGACATGTGTGAAGTTGTAGTTGACTTAGGGTTGTGGAAATAGAATCTGTAGTGATCCATGTCTCAGTAATCAGTGTGTCTGTTTTACGGACTAAACTTGTTGTTTCTTTCCTCAGATTGTTTCTCTCAGAAGTCTTTTTTCAACGACACTTACCATTATCTTCAGGTTCTGAAGCCACTGCTGGCAGGTTGAGATGTTCTGGCCCCTCCGGTGTTGCTGGCCTGGCAATTTCTACGGGAGCCTCAGGTGTGGTTGGCATTTGAGGCAGATCTGTTAAAAAAGGAGGAATATTGAAATAATGCAAAGCCAATTACACAATCATAGTCATCAATCTCAAATGTTGATTTTAGCTATAAAGTGTGTGTCTTTGTCCATGTGGGTGTATATTTGTCTGTCCGTGTGTGTCCATCCGTGTGTGTCTGTCCGTATCTGTGTGTGTCTGTCCGTCTCTGTGTGTGCCTGTGTACAATTTCCTTCTTTACTCTTATTTGTGGGCTTCCTCATGACTAATGTCATAATATTATTGTTAGATAACCGATGTAACATTTCACATTTACCTTCTTGGTCAGTGTCGGCAAATGGTCTTTCCAAACCGACCACGACTTCTCCTCCCATTGCAGCATAAAGTTGTTTTTCGTACTCAGTGAGGCCAACCTCCTCATAGGGTCCTCCCCCAGTCCTTTTGCCAAGATTTTTATTTTTGGCCAACTTTTTCTTTATTGACCTAAGTAGTAAGACAAGATTTGGGACAAAGTGATTAATATAGGTACATCACAATTGTATGTTGCTGGACTATATTGTTGCAATCTTTGTACTAAGATACATTATTATTTTTCTAAAAAGAGTAAGATATTCCAATCGCTTCTCTTTAATTGTTTGTATAGTAACAAAATAAACATTTACCCCTTAATGTCACTGAGTCGTTTTTTTACCAATGGCACATCCCGTCTGTACGT
This sequence comes from Hymenochirus boettgeri, assembly GCA_019447015.1. Classification (NCBI taxonomy): domain Eukaryota; kingdom Metazoa; phylum Chordata; class Amphibia; order Anura; family Pipidae; genus Hymenochirus; species Hymenochirus boettgeri. The sequence continues at coordinate 133,894,010 of CM033472.1, read as the reverse complement.
GCTGACGGCATTGACCCTGTTGGCTATTTCTCTCCAAATCTCATTCTTCCGGCCAGCTGAGAGCTTGAGTGACTTGGCCCCAAATAAGATGTCCCATTTGGGGACCACAGCCTCTACAAGGGCCCTATTTTCCTCATAAGAAAATCGTACATTTCGGAGTCCTCCACCTAATATATTACAGAAGTGAAAGCATTTAGAATGTTATTCACATAAATACGGTTTTAAGAGCCAACCTGCATTTATCTTACCCAGTTTTTGCGCTTCCCCCTCTTCCAAAGATGTCTTTCTCTTGCTCCCTTTAGGTGGAGAGGTGGGAGCTGGAACAACCTCCGAAGGGGAGTCAAGCTGAGGCTCGGTTGGGGCCATTGGAGTCTGCTCCAGTTCCTCAGCTTCTGAGCTCAGCTCCAATTCAGAGACCTCCTCCTCCAGCATTTGCTGAAATATGGCTTTCAGCCGTGCAGCCCGCTTGGCCTTTGGAAGTGTCCCATAATGGGTGGGAGCTGCCACATCTGTATATGTTATCAAAAACACATTGTTTTCTGTTATTTTACATCTTTTTCTTTAGAGAGTCACAAACAAAAAATCATTTCCATGGGGTTTGTGTATTTGGTTGGTTGGTGGAAAGTCTGCCTGCAATTGTTTGATGTGTTGAATCCACATTTTAAATGCAGATTAGTTTAAGTTTTGTGTGAATTCCTTGATAGGTTCTCTCATGTTTCCCTATTTCACAGTAGAATTTTGATATCTCCCTGTAAGTAAGGAGGATTGGTGTGTTTGTGCACAAGTATGTTGTATATATTTTTGGGTCAGCATGGACTTACTTCAACATAATTTGTGCAGATACACACCTAAAGCAAGTTCCTGACACTGAAAAGAAGACTCCAAAATAAACAGGGATCACGTATTATCCAGATTATGTGAACATTTCCAGAGTGACTGTTGCATAATGTGTAATTACATTTAGTTAGGGACAATCCTCCAAACTGCACACCCCACACACACCAAGGGTTAAGGTCAGCCAAACAACAAACTAAGTTAGAGGAGTTAACTCCCTGTGTGTTTTCAAAATTCATAGTGCCATTACCTACATACATAGAGGGAGATGTAAGGAAAACAGTTATGGTTCCAAACTTATTTTCTAAACAATCTGATTTTTAGGTTTAATCTCACTAATAGTATGTTAAATGGTTGCCAAAAAGAAGCTAACACATATAGATCATTTCTTGACAAATGTAGGAATGAGATAGCACACTTGTTTGGGTTTAAAACTAACAACATTTCCCAAGGTACTCACCTTCAGTGTGTTTGCTTTTGTGGGTTCTCTTTCCTCCGCCTCGCTGTTCTTTTTCCATTTTACAAAAGAACCTACGGCCACATGGTGTATGTGAAGGGTGTGATCTTTTTAAGGGTTGGGAAATAGGGCGTGTTTGCGCTCATTGGGTCATTTTTCGCGGGCGAAAAACGCGCTAATCGCGCGTCAATATGGATAAAAGTGCGACTTAATTTTGGCGCGCTACACATACGTATTCGCGTTTTTCAATTCGCGCGCATGCGTATTTGCCATTTTCGCGTTTTTCAATTCGCGCGCAATACGTGCACATGCGTATTTGCCATTTTCGCGTTTTTCAATTCGCGCGCAATACGTGCACATGCGTATTTGCCCTTTTTCGCGTTTTCAATTCGCGCGCAATACGTGCGCATGCGTATTTGCCATTTTCGCGTTTTTCAATTCGCGCGCAATACGTGCACATGCGTATTTGCCATTTTCGCGTTTTTCAATTCGCGCGCAATACGTGCGCATGCGTATTTGCCCTTTTTCGCGTTTTCAATTCGCGCGCAATACGTGCGCATGCGTATTTGCCATTTTCGCGTTTTTCAATTCGCGCGCAATACGTGCACATGCGTATTTGCCATTTTCGCGTTTTTCAATTCGCGCGCAATACGTGCGCATGCGTATTTGCCCTTTTTCGCGTTTTCAATTCGCGCGCAATACGTGCGCATGCGTATTTGCCATTTTCGCGTTTTTCAATTCGCGCGCAATACGTGCACATGCGTATTTGCCATTTTCGCGTTTTTCAATTCGCGCGCAATACGTGCGCATGCGTATTTGCCCTTTTTCGCGTTTTCAATTCGCGCGCAATACGTGCGCATGCGTATTTGCCATTTTCGCGTTTTTCAATTCGCGCGCAATACGTGCACATGCGTATTTGCCATTTTCGCGTTTTTCAATTCGCGCGCAATACGTGCGCATGCGTATTTGCCCTTTTTCGCGTTTTCAATTCGCGCGCAATACGTGCGCATGCGTATTTGCCATTTTCGCGTTTTTCAATTCGCGCGCAATACGTGCACATGCGTATTTGCCATTTTCGCGTTTTTCAATTCGCGCGCAATACGTGCGCATGCGTATTTGCCCTTTTTCGCGTTTTCAATTCGCGCGCAATACGTGCGCATGCGTATTTGCCATTTTCGCGTTTTTCAATTCGCGCGCAATACGTGCACATGCGTATTTGCCATTTTCGCGTTTTTCAATTCGCGCGCAATACGTGCGCATGCGTATTTGCCCTTTTTCGCGTTTTCAATTCGCGCGCAATACGTGCGCATGCGTATTTGCCATTTTCGCGTTTTTCAATTCGCGCGCAATACGTGCACATGCGTATTTGCCATTTTCGCGTTTTTCAATTCGCGCGCAATACGTGCGCATGCGTATTTGCCCTTTTTCGCGTTTTCAATTCGCGCGCAATACGTGCGCATGCGTATTTGCCATTTTCGCGTTTTTCAATTCGCGCGCAATACGTGCACATGCGTATTTGCCATTTTCGCGTTTTTCAATTCGCGCGCAATACGTGCGCATGCGTATTTGCCCTTTTTCGCGTTTTCAATTCGCGCGCAATACGTGCGCATGCGTATTTGCCATTTTCGCGTTTTTCAATTCGCGCGCAATACGTGCACATGCGTATTTGCCATTTTCGCGTTTTTCAATTCGCGCGCAATACGTGCGCATGCGTATTTGCCCTTTTTCGCGTTTTCAATTCGCGCGCAATACGTGCGCATGCGTATTTGCCATTTTCGCGTTTTTCAATTCGCGCGCAATACGTGCACATGCGTATTTGCCATTTTCGCGTTTTTCAATTCACACATTTCTTTTTGCACAAAAAACATGCTCATGCATTTGTGTTTTCCCTTAGGAAGGTGGACAACTAGGTGGTCCTTGTTGGTTTCTGCAGCCATGAAAGTGGAATATTTGCCGTGTAGACATTAGGAATCGGACTTTGGGATTACATTTTTCACATTTATCCAATTCCCTCCCCCAAATGCCAGGACATTCTACAAACGGAAAAACAAAAACCAGGCCACTACATGAAAAGGCCTTCCTGCTCTCCATTCTCTTAAGCCTTTTTGGAATGTGGCCCATGTCCACCATAATAACTTTAAAATACTCCGCCATATTTAGCCCAAGTAATTGGAGTTCATTGCTGCTGTGCCTCCTCCTCCTGCTGCAGCACCTACTCCTCCTCCTGTGGCTTCTCCTCCTGCTGCTACTCCTCACCCTATTCATTGTGGTCCATCTCCTCTTACTCTGGAGCAGTTGAGCCAAAATTATCTTGAAATGTGGTAAAGTTCTCCATTTGTTTAGAAATGTATAATCTAATCTTAGATGAGTTTAGGAACGGACAAATCTGGTTTGGAATGGTCTTTGTTGCAAGCACATGATATGTGCAAGATGGGCACAATGGAATCTGTCTTTAGACATTTTGAGCATTATATAGGTTTAGATACATCATTCTAAAATAATCAATTCATCAAATCTATCACATTATATTAGGTTAGCTTTTTTTATAGCAAACATTACTAATTCAACACAGGAATATGTAATACATTTTTGGGACCAAGAATAATGTGTATTGTCAAACTACTACCAGACATCTTGGTCCTTTTGTCGGACACAAATCCAGGCATCCTCGTCTTTCATTTGCTCCAATTGATTGGGAGGTCCTTTAACCAAATGTCCAGCTTAGATTTCATGGAAATGTTCCTATGTAGACTCTCCATAATTGCACTTTTATTTTAAAAAGCGAATAGCGAATAGAGAATAGCGAAAGAGAATAGCGAAAGCGAATAGCGAAAGCGAATAGCGAAATACGAGCATGTATTTTCGCGTTTAAGAGCGTGGTCGTTTTGGCGCCAAAGCAAGGGGGCGGGGCGTTTTCGCTGTATTCAAGATGACTAGGCCATACTTAAAGCTTATGGTGAAACAGCTCACCAAAAAGAAGTATGACACCCTGCCTGTGGGGACCACAGACAAAAAGCGCAAAAAGCGCCTGATTATGGAGAGCCTCCAGAGGAAGATTGGGAGGAAGTATGGGCTCCAAATGTCACTCCAGGACCTGCAAAGAAACTGGAGTGACCTAAAGAGAAGGAGGCCTGCATTTGTGCAGGGCATTAGGAGCAGGATGCATACAGGTACTTTAATAATGCATATTATTATTATCCGAAATAATATATTCCTACTTTTATTTTTTGTAAGTTTGAGAATAGAAACTGATAACTGTATAAAATGTGTCATTAAGCAGATATAATCCTCCCAGTGTTTAAAGACAGATGTAATAATGCAAATTGTGCACATATCACAACACTATAACACACCAAATCAAGCACGCAATTGTGATCATTGTCGCACACGATTTTGTTTGTTTTGCGTTTTCTCATGCTTTTTCCCATTTTCCATTATGGAAACACATGCATTAACACCACAAAAATAGGGAATGCATGTATTAACAAAATGCAAATGGACACGCAATCACTTAGGACTAGGCCACACTTACGCGTTTTTTAATCATTTGTGCATGCGTTTTGCGTTGGCAAAAGCGCATGCGATTTGGTTAGAATGGAAAATGCAGGAACGCAAATATCCACGCAATTTCCCATGTGCATGCGATTGCGCATCCATTTCCGTTTTGGTAACACATGCGTTGCCATAACAGAAAACAGCCAAATCGCATGCGCAAAACGCACGAGCAAACGGAAATCGCACAAGAATGACGCAAAAATGGGGAACGCATGCATTACCAAAATGGAAACGGATGCACAATCGCATGCGCATGGTAAATCGCAGGGAATTTTGCGTTCCCGCGATTTCCATTATAACCAAATCGCATGCGCATTTGCGAACGCAAAACGCCTAGCCATAAATAGCATTAATTTGCGTGTTCCCGACATTTCCATTTTAGGCCAAATCACAGGGACAATCTAGTGCAAGCTAGTGTGGCCTAGACCCCTTAACATGGCATTATAGTTGCCAACTTCTTGAACTTTGTTCTAATTTCAAGGTGACATGGAACGACCAGAGGAGGAGGAGGAGGCCGGACCATCGGCTCCAAAGAGCCTTCCACCACCCACCCTATCCCCAGTCTCCGTAGCAGCATCCCCACCACCCCTAGAGCAGGATTGGAATGGCATTGTGGAGGCGGATGTCCACCAAATTAAGAAAAGGCTGCTCCGGCTGGAGCGCCAAGTGGCTTTTTTAAGGAGCAGAGTTTAATTTCTTTTATTTGTTGTTTTTACCTAAAAAAAAATTTTACAAAATTTTACAAATTTCTAGTTAAATATATAGTTGATATTTAAAATCAAACTGTAAAGTTGTCTGTTTCTTCTTCCCTAACTATTCCAGTTCTATCTTTTTATGATATTAAGGTGACCGTACAGTAGGAAAATATTCCATACATAAGATGTTTGATGTAATGTCTGCCTATTATATGTCCAGATTGGCTTAATTAGTCTCCCCAAATGTAAGATATATATATTCTACTTCAAACACACATAAGGAATTCTGCAAAACAATGTTCCATCCTTGCATAGGCAGGGACACCTATCCACATAACATGCCATATTATTTCTAATGTAAGGCTGGGTACGTATTAGAGTTTTGTTTAAAACGAATGATTGTGCATCATTACGTGGCACAAAAATAGATTAACATGTGTGCAGGCCAAACAAGATAATTCCCCCATTTTTCTGAATTGCCAATCAGGTATGATTGTGCGGTTCCCTATAGGCCTGCATGATGGGTCCTGAAAAACAACAGCCACTGTTGTGGCAACAGACACTCATTTGTCCTGACCAAACGCTCAATAGTATCAAACACTCAGTTGTGTTTAGGTGGTGCGAGCGCAATATGCGGACAATCAATGGCTCATAGGCATTTCTGAAAAACCCCTTAAGATAAAAAACACTTTGGATGTTTTTTCACTCTGACTCATGACTAGACAGAAAGGTGATGTATGCCATAGACCAGGGTAAAATTGCATTCATCACCTTTGGAAGGCTCCTGGAAAAAGAAGGCTGACTCCTGACAAGAAGATGTAAGGTCACAGGCTGGAATGAGGCATTGCACAAAAAATACAGGACAGAAAGGAATTGGGTCATTGTCCCTGTGCCCTGCTGAGGTTGCTGGGACCCACCGTAAAAGCCATTGCACATTAGAAAGGCAATCGTACATTATAATGGGTAATATGCCTTGGAAAAGCGAACGCACATTAGAATGTAATATGCCTTGGAAAAGCAACATTAGAAAGGCGATGGCGCATTAGAATGTAATATGCCTTGGAAAAGCGACCGCGCATTAGAAAGGCGACCGCGCATTAGAAAGGCGACCGCGCATTAGAAAGGCGACCGCGCATTAGAATGTAATATGCCTTGGAAAAGCGAACGTGCATTAGAAAGGCGATCGCACATTAGAAGGGCGAATGTGCAGTGCAAAAGAGAATTGTATTCCAATTGAGAAATTCTAAAAAGATTGACTAAATAAGACATGGCTGACTTGTTGGTAAATGTGAGGTGGCCATTTTGAACTTGACATCATTTCCTAGTGGGCTTTTCTGGTTTCAAATGGTTTTCGCAATACAGTCTTCTTAGATGCGTTAAGTTTTCGCTGCGATACTTTTCGCTCTTTATCGCGCCCGTTCGCCTTTTTCAGATGCGAAGTGATGCGATGTGTGTTTTTTTCGCTTTTTTATAAATAAGGCGAAACGAAGACCCAAATGGCGCTATTTTCGCTGCGATGTGCTGCGCTAATTATTTGGCGAAAAAAGACAATCCTTTATAAATATGCCCCCTTGTCTTCTATGCGCATAGATCGCGCATGCGCATAGAAGACAAGGTCCGTCGGGACCTGTCAGACTACACGCCGGGGGAGCGAGCGAGCGGGTAAGTTTCTTACCTTCTCTCCTGGCTCCTGTTTGTTCTATTGAAGAACGGAAGGTAAGGCACATCTCCTTTACCTCCCGTTCTTCAATAGAATGGGATTCCCAAAACTTCTAAAAACGAGTGGAGATACCCTTTAAAAGATCTTCAGCTGCTGCTCTATTTTCTGGCTCTTTTAATAAGCACATGTTCAAGAAGTTTCTGAATTCATTAGACCTGGAAAAAAATTATTCTGTATCAAACTTTAATTGTCAAGACTAAAACCGGTATATTTAATTTGTAAAAAGCAAACAGCTAAACATCAACATATAAAATAATGATGCTCTATGATATACTCATAATATGTTTGTTTCTAAAGTTTATATGTATAGGAGATAGAACATTTATGGCAAAAGACTAGTTTTTTTTTTTTTAAATCCACTTTAGGTTTTAGAAATCTATCTAATTGTATAAAAAAAAAATCAATTTTTTGTTGTTGTTAGTTGTTTCCCTTATATACATTTTCTAATGTAAAGAGAAACAGTGTATTCTCGATTACACACCAAATTACATACAAGACTATGGGAATATTTGGGAGATATTACATTTATGATCTTGGCTAATGTTCTCGGCATTAACCCTGTGATCTACCAGGTGCATGAGGGAGTCTGAGAGCCAATTGTATGGTAAAAGCTATTAGAAACTTTTAACCAAGACAAATTTTCATCTGTTTTAAGATTTTAACTAAAATCCAAACTTTGGAAAACAGCTTCTTCTAGTAATTAGAAAAACCCCAGTTTAAAAGAAGGTTTCAAAAACTTTTTAAACTAATATTTTGTATAAAACTTTCTATAAAAATATCTCAATAAGAGATATGTATCCATTTAAAGGCAAAGGGACATTTTTATAATACCATCTGAACAAGCTATGTGAAGCGCCAGTAAAACAATCAGATAATAATGTATTTAGTAACCAGAAAAATGGCTTTGAAAAATGACTCACCATAAATCAGACTTCAATTCTGGAATATTCACTTAGGCTAAAGGTTATAAAAATAACACATTAGAGATGGAAAACAATTGAAAATGCATTTTTATATATATTCTTCATGGTATGTGGTCCAAATAAGTGATGGCATATTTATACAGAGATAATGATGCAATGATACATTAGATCGTTCTCAGTACTACAGCAGTCAGTAGACCAATACCACGTGGAAGTTTTGCTGGGGGTCCTGTGATTTCTAGTTACACCACAGAGAGAGACCAGTCTGATAATTTACCTAACTCACTGGGGCAGCTACTCCCACTGCACAGATAGCAACAATATTGAGCTTTACTTACGTCACATTCCTTCAGCAATTTCAATAATGGTAAATCCAAGTGACCACATGTCAGACTAGAAAACAGAAATATAAAAAGAAAATGTAAAAAAAAATCTAATATGTTGAGCTCTATAGTACCAATGAAATATAAAATAATCTTTCTTCTTAATTAAAGTGTGCTGTACAATGGGGAGAAGAGTTGCATAAAATAGAATTTTAAAAGACAATACCAATCCCTACCACCTTGTCCTATTTAAAATACCCAGGATGAGGGACTACTAGGCCCTTCCCTCTAGGTTGGGGCTAAATGGGCTGTAATCAAGCACAGAAGTTACACTCATGTGCATGTATGTAAACACTATATACTTTTAAATGATGGTCCTAATGATATAAGAAGCATCAGAATACAACTTTCTGTTAGCAATTGCCCTGGCTTTCTACATATCATCTTTTACTATTACTCAGAAACATGATACCAATGTTACTAGTAACCCTTTATCATACCTTTGCATTGTATCCATTATTTTTGTCGAAACTGCAGGCATGGACCTCAGGTGCAAAATAATACATTGTCCCAGAGCAGTCGTCTGTTCTCTTCGGTTTCTAACTGAAGGGCCACACCGAAATCAGCTGTAATAAGACATTGTGCTTATAAATAATAGTTTCTCTTTTAGACAGCCAAAAAGGCAGGATTGGTAAATTTCTTTAACATTACATTCAGGGTTATTCAATAAAAGTTCTTATCGTTAAAAATTGTGCTATTTTTGCCCCAACCAATCAGATGTTAGCTTTCAAATGTTAAATAAGATCTGATTGGTTGGGGCAAAATTAGCACCATTTTAAACAATAAGAACTTTTATTGAATCTTCCCGATTGTGTTTTATATTGTAAGCATAATGTAACTTTAAGTATATTGCATAAAGCAATGTTTACAAAAATGTTTGGAAATTGTATATGACCCACATAAATAGTGCAAATATATATATAGCATTGGTTAGCGAGGGTCTAGTATTGTTTTGGGGGATTGTGGCAGATAAAACATCCATGGAAACGTCAGTAGGTAAGAAAGATACTAGAGATTGTTTAGAAACTAAAACAGACACTTCAATGCTTCTTCCCATTTTAGAAATTGGTGCAGTGATGTAGTGTTAGTCTGTCAAAATAAAAGTGCCTCTGCCATGAGGCAAATCCTTCCCCATTAACATCAATGCCCCTTGCTCCTATGTGTGGGACCCTGTGCTCATTGGGGTGGTGATAAGGGAAGAAGCAGAGGGGTCTCATTGCAGACAACTCTGTACCTTGGAAATGCTGCTCAATATAAATTCCACTAAATTTCAATATGTTTGTGATTTGTCACACAAACTGCTTATTTTCAATACATGTTAATGGCTCATGTGACAGTGTAAATAGTTCATTGATAAGGTAGGGAACATCTTTTCATTACAATACTACATTCCCCTTACCTAGTTTAACTTGAGCATCTTCAGTGAAGATGGTGTTATCCGGCTTGATGCCACGATGAATAATGGCCCTTTTATGTAAATACAACAGTCCCTGGGGAGATTAATAAACCAATATTAATAAGTATAATCTATCCAATATCTTTAACAATTGCTGATACAGTACTTTAGCTTAGCAATGACTGGAAATAGATTTTTGTTTAAGATATATGACACCTTGAACTTTAAGATCACAGTTCTTCCCTCAGGACATGAACAGTTAACAGGGACACAGTATCACATGTGTACATATAGAGTAGTGATGAGTCCTGAAGGGAGATTCAGTAAAAGTTCTTATCATTAAATATGGTGCTTATTTTGCCCCAACCAATCAGATATTAGCTTTCAAATGCTACATAATATCTGATTGATAAGGGCAAAACTAGCACCCTTTTTAATGATAAGAACTTTTATTGAATCTCTCTGCTGGTTTCTAAATGAACCTGCTTTTGACTTTTTGAAAACCTGTGGATTGGACAGAATTTTCAAAACTTATCATCAAAAAACGAATATTAGGAAAACGAAAATTTAGAGAATAAGATAGAAAAATGCAAAAATGTTATTAAAATGTTTTTAAATTCTGATAGAAAATATAAAAATAATCTTGATTCAATTGGGTTTGAATTGGAATTGGAGTACCTTTCATTTTAATCAACTACCAAGTATTCCCTGTTATTAGTTACAGTATATAGTTATGATTTTCAATATTGTCCCTTTCATTGCAATAGGAATTTCTAGTTGGTGTGACACAGACATACTACTAAATGATGTGAATGAATATATTGTAATAGGAGGTAGAATACTATATTAATTATATTGAAATTATAGGATAATATAAATAATACAGGTGTGCAATATTAGGAATCCCCACAGTGACATCCACTGGTATATTCATTACACAAATGAACATGGAGTCAGAACAATATCCTATTTAGCTCAATAATACAAAGTGTGATAAGACAAAGTGTGATCAAACAAGTTTACAAGTTAAACACACAGAAACATGTTGCTTTTTAAGCAATACTTTTCTGTGTGTTCTTGTGTATTTCTTGCATTCCTGTCTACAACTAAGATTTAACACTTGTGATCATGTGTCCCAAAATGAGATAGGAACAAAACACATAGATGTTGTAGGTCCTAATGTATTGCAGAGCACATTCACCATCGGACTGCAAAATTGCATAAGTGGGGCCAAGTACTTTTTTTAAAACCAATTTTGGTTTCTAGTCTTTGCTTTCATTCTTTATATTAAGTATTGTAGTGTGTTACACAAAAATGCACATAAACTATACGCAGATTTTTACCAGTGTATTTGGGAGATATTAGATATTTCTATACTACAAACAGTATACAAACAGTATATTACAGTATAGCTTTAACTGACTATTTTAAGGGAACACATTAAATTAAATTAAATCTTACCCATAACTACTCGGTTTCCGTGTCGGTATAATATATGCAGGCATCATAACACAAAACCTACGTATTTATGGCTTAATTTCTGTAGTATGTAGATCTCCTGCAGTTGAGATTCTTTTTCATCCTGATGATATATAGCAAAAAAATAAACATATTACAAAACAGCACATATAATTATTAAACAGTTTATAAATATATTGCATTACAGTCGAAAGGGCTTTGGAATACTAGGAAACCAAATCATGGTATAGACTAAAACTTAATAGAAAACAAAACTAGTGTGTAGAACATAGTTTATAGTATAAAAGATAATTATAGTGTTGCTGGCCAAAAAAGTGGAGTTTTAATTGTATAAAATCAAATCTGCTGCTCAAAACCTTAATCAAAATCATAAACAGTCTCATTTAAAAATATATTTAAAACTTATATTGCAAAGAGTCATTATAACGATTTCTTATCCTAGTTTTTGCAAAAGAATATGTCCATTGAGATATTAACATCTTTGCAATATTAATTGCCTTACAGAACTATTGTCTAAGACAGATACATTACCTCTTCAACATCTACAACTTTGACGGCGACATCCAGATTTCGATCTTGTAGTCAACACTTTAACAGAAAAATTATGTCATCAATTTTTGACTGAACCCAGAAAATATAATTTAATCAAAGCTATCAAAAAAGGCTTCAAATGAGGAAACTGGAAGTATTAATATTTAATTTGATATTACCAAATAAAACTTACTTGATAAACTTTTCCAAATGCACCTTTACCGATGAGTTCAAACCCGTCAAAACTTTCTTCAGGATTCTTAAACAGTTATAACAAGAAATTTATTATACTTCAGCTATATGATTTATTACATTTCTAACTTGTATAATAGTATCAGCATACAGATTTTAAAATAAGGGGCATGTCTCCCCCAAGAACAAAAATCTACACTTACCTTTGCAACTTTTGTTATAATTACTTTTACTCCATGGTCCTTGCCTCCTCATAAAGGACTAAGAGAGCTTTTACAGAGGAGGAGCGAAGGACAAAAGGGGTGCACTGGTATGCAGAGTGAGTCATTGGGTCACAATGTCACCATCACAGCAGTGACTGACTGCTACAATCTGGAAGTAGGTAAGGATTATGGGCTTCAGGGCCCACGGAGTGGTAAGTAAGTATAAAAATATGGGGGTTGGGGGTGAAGAAGGTGGACATGCCCTTTAGGAAAATTAATTATCTTAGAAATGGTGCAGTCTTGAGAATAACCTGTATGTTTAAATGGAACATTTTTTTCAAGTTACAGAAGATGCTATTGGGATTTCTTCTTGGTTCATAAAAAATGAAAAACCATTGATGATATGAATGAACAAACTACAGCGTTACATAGCTAAAGGTGTGTAGATTTCAGGAATATATAGTTTGTGGGGGGTATTTTTGAGTTGGGGGGGTGTTTTGTGGAAAAACTGCAGACTGTTCAAATACAAAACTGGCTAATTTTTTTTTTGCTGCTACTGACATTTGGCACTGGTCACGCTCTGGGTTAGTTGGTAGCCATGTCTCTGGGTACACCCATGAATGTGGCATACCGTTTTATTCGGTAGGGGTTAGGCTTTCATATTTGAGATGTGTTTGAACTTTAATCCGCAGTTTTTAGCTGAAATTCGCATTTGATTTTGTCTCTGATTTTACAGTTGAGGAAAAAAAGGAAAATGTGAGAAAATAACTTACAATTGGACGAAGAGCTGCGCCCGGGTATCTGCATTTTGATTGAAACTTACCTCACTCATAATTTTCCTGTGGGTGTGTAGTTTCTAAAAATATCTCACTTGTGGGGATATTTTAGTTAATTTGGTAGATATTCTATGTTAACTGTCAGTAGTGGCTATACATTTCAATTTGGTGTAATATTCTTGAAGGTGCAGTTTTAGTTTGGGGGGGTCTCCTGTACAGGAAAAGTGGGGTACCTACATATATCTGATATCGTTATACTCGGGAGTATCAGAGCTTTTAGAAACAGTAAGATTTTTGTGTGTAACCTTAAGATAACTATAAATAAAAATGGGGAAAATCCATGAAAAATTGCAAATGTTTAATTTTTTTTACATATTTTACCCATAATTCCAGTAAAATTTCAAGAAAAGTTACAAAATTCTGTTACCGTGTTAAAGTACACTTTGTGCTTAAAAAAACAATGTATAATATTCCTGATTTACTGCAAGGTTTCCTACTGTAAAATTAGTCTAAAGCGATTAAGGGCAATATCCTGAAAATACTTCTGGCAGTTAACGCAAAAAAATTGAAAATCTGCTGGCAGTGAAAGGGTTAAAGAGCAAGTTCTCCCCATATGAAAAATTGTATAAACCTAAATTAAACTGCAATACTTACAATGCCAAAAGTTGACAGGCTAAGCTGCTATTTTCCACAATTATCTCCTCCTCCTATTTAAAAGGAGGTGGCATCCTTTTGAGAAAGCAGAGCGCGTGGGGTGGTGGTGGAACGGATCATAGGGAGAACTGTAATCTTTCAGCAATATAAGTATTGTATGATCATCTCTTAAATGAAAAATTACATATAGGTAAATGGTCCCAAAAACTTCAATAGTTAAAAAGCTGAGAGATATAGGGCTAACCAGTTATGCAGCAAAATGATGCTCTCCCTTCCCTCTGCCTCTCAAAATTTTCCACCTCCTCTTCAAGATCTCTAAGATTTTTTACATGTTTTTACATGCTCAGAAGAGGCAACAAGGGGACGAGCATTCAGTCATTGGCTGTCATGTCATCTGTCATTTCCATGAATGGCAGCTGCTAACTGGAAGAACCAAGAAGCAAAAAGAGAGGAAACAGAACATCAGACTTACATCTCTCATATTTTAACTATTGCAATTTTGGGGTTTGGTGAGTGATTTACATATATACAATTTTTCATTAGAGGGGTGAACTTACCCTTTTACTATATACAATTATTTTGGGGTAAAAAGGTGCTTTAATACAAGGCATGCAACAAGGCTTACAATAGCTTTATAAGTTAATAAAAGGGTAATTGTACACAGGAAGATTTTTTTAAAAATGAGTAGATCAAAGTTATATTTTAATTTTAACACATTATATTAGCTTAAAATTGGGCCACCCAGTTAATCGCTGTAATGTTTACGTCAGTACATGGAAACAAAGATTAGGGAATCTACTGTCTAATTACAATGTAGGAGCACCAAACTTATGACACACAATAAACACGTAATGCTAATTAAAAGCTAATTTCTTTTAGATGGTTCCCCCCAGTTTGATGCCCAACATTATTTGTATGTTGAGTGGTTTACAATGTTTTTTTTTTTATTGATCTTCCTACTATTTGATTGCATTGAGATACCCCAATCTATGTATCGATTTACTGCACTTTATTATGTATGATGTAAACATTATGGAGATTAACTGGGTTTACCAATTTCCCCGGTATGAACGAGTTGACATAATATTGCAAATTCAAAATATAACCTTTTAAGTTATACAAGGATAGTCTTTTTCAATAACTACCTCATACAGTGCTTTACTGTCCTGCTGCTTATATACTGTATGTTGTATATTAACAATATGTGTGCCGTTTGTTTAAATATCTCTACTATATACTGTAGGTTTTTATTACTTTTTATTAATTTGACTTGAAGAGCCAAATTACTGTTCTTTCTATTTCTTCTTCTTCTTCCATTTTCTTCTTTTGATTTTTTGGACTGCATCTCCTCTTACAGTTTTTGAGCTAGAGACATGAAATTCGGTACAGACGTGCGGGGCATATAGTGTGCTATCTTCTAGCTAAGGAATCCGCTGAATCGTTATGGCGTTATCTGCGAATTTCATTTTTTCCCTTAGACTTTAATGGTAACGATCCTCAAATGTGGATATTTCAAAACAGTTTGTTTCATGGTCATAGACACAAACACTGATACCTCCAACCCCCACATAGACACAGGTACACCCACCTACTGAATAAATAGATAATAAAAAAGAGGACAGAAAAACAAAGAACAGAAACAGCCAGAAAAAACAGCAGAAAGGTCAAGCTAGGTAGTACAAGGGCACAGAACCCAAGAGCACTCCAACTGCATATAAATACAATCCAATAATATACAAAAAATGGAGGGCTAATACACACCTCATCAATAAATAACGGTCTGGAGGTGGACACAACACTATATATATTAAAAATATCAAATAGTTTTTATTGTAATTTTTTCACCATGAAAATAAAAACATATAGGCACATCAGTTCCATAGAGAACAAGAAATAAGTATCGTCAGAATAACCCCTAGCAGGAATTTACAGGGAACAGTTACTATGAATCGATTGGCAGCCCATAAGTATGAATATGGAACATATCCAGTCCTGATTGTATACCCCAACACAAAAGCCCAAAAAATATGAAATAGGGCTAAGATGAAGGACAGTCAATAGGTAACTGGGCTCAAAAGTCTAAGGAATGGTCTCACCCAAGTAGTGATCAAGTCCCACAAAGTCCAAGTCGAGATCCACGAAAGATGACAGCCATCCGGAATGTCCGTTGGTAAGCTAATCAGAAAAAATCTGTTACTTTCACTGCTGGGTAAACGCCGTCCTGCTCCGCATGGCTGATGTGCTATCTCAAGAACCGACCGACGCACGTTTCGGGACTAACACGTCCCTTCTTCTGGGTCACATGACCTACTGACCTACCTTTCCATTCCCATGGAAGCCATACTCAAGTTTCTAGTTTCATTAGATACTATTATGGTTTGGATTATAATGATTCAAATTGTTAATCTGCTTTAACTTCAACAGATACATTTCTCTGGCTGGAGTTGGTTGTTGTTTTTAATATATGCAATGTATTATGTGTTAATTGTATACTTACCCTTTGAATAGGAGGGAACCTTACACTCCTATTTAAACTTGTAACTGACCAGCTACACCTGGCCTCTGATGAAGTGGGACATCACCCCGAAACGCGTCAGGCAGGTGAACTGACACCATGTATCCATGGGCCCTATTTATAAAAGATCGGTATCGTTATCGTAAAATACCGATCGTATCGTAAAATAACGACCGGGTTTTTACCGATAACGACCGTTATATACCGATACCGGTCGTTATTTTCCGATAACGACCGTTATTACCGATAACGGTAAATACCGTTCGTTATCGGAAATAACGACCGGTATCGGTAAATAACGGTCCGTTATCGGTAAAAACCCGGTCGTTATTTTACGATAACGATCTGTATTTTACGATAACGATACCGATCTTTTATAAATAGGGCCCCATGTTTTTAAAGTGATGTGAATAAACCTTGGATTTTATCTTTTTCACACCTCTGTGAGTAGTGCTGTTTTGTTCCTCTTACTCCTCAAAGAGTAACTATAGTCAAAAAACTAATTTTCATCAAACATCAATAAAAGTTTTATATGGTCATACATGCAAAAGCACATACCCCCAACCTCACACGGGTACAAACACCTACTGAGCTACCCTTCCATTCCTGTGGCAGCCATACTTAATTTATCCTGTAAATAAAGTAAAAAAAACTAATTTTGATATATCCTCAATAAAAGTTAGTTATATAGTCATACATGCAAAAACACATACCCCCAACCTCACACGGGTACACATACCTACTGACCTACCTTTCCATTTCCGTGGCAGCCATACTTAAAGGGTAAATAAAGTAATGAAAAATAATTTTGATATATTCTCAATAAAAGTTAGTTTTATGGTTGTAAACACAAAAAAGACATACCCCCTCAACTAGACCCAGTTACACACACCTACTGACCTACCTACCATTTCTGTGGCAGTCATACTTAAAGGGTAACTATAGTCAAAAAACAAATTTTGACTAATCATTAAAATTTTTTAGTTTTTTAACCCCCAACCTGGCACAGGTACACACAACTACTGACCTACCCCTCCATTACTGTTGCAGCCATACTTAAAGGGTTACTAAAGTAAAAAAAACTAATTTTGACCAATCATCAAAAAAGTTTGTTTTTTTAAACCCCCAACCTGACACAGGTACACACACCTACCGATCTACTTATCCATTTCTGTGGCAGCCATACTTAAAGGGTAACTATAGTCAAAAAACACATTTTAATCAATAATCTAAAAGGTTTCAGGGAGATTCAATAAAAGTTCTTATTGTTTAAAATGTTGCTAATTTTGCCTCAACCAATGAGATCTTATTTAACATTTGAAAGCTAACATCTGATTGGTTGGGGCAAAATTAGCACCATTTTAAACAATAAGAACATATTGAATAACCCCATTTGTTTTTCAACCCCCAACCTGTCACAGGTACACACACCTACTGATCTACCCCTCCAATACTGTTGCAGCCATACTTAAAGGATAACTAAAGTTTGTTTTTTTTAACCCCCAACCTGACACAAGTACACACACCTACTAATCTACTTATCCATTTCTGTGGCAGCTATACTTAAAGGGTAACTATAGTCAAAAAAAACTATTTTGACTAATCATCATTAAAGTTCTTTTTTTAACCCAAAACCTGATCCGGGTACACAAACCAAATGTGCTACCCATTCATTCATGTGGCAACCATATTTAAAGGGTAAGTATAGTCAAAAAATACATTTTGACCAATCATCAAAAAAGTTAGTCTTATCCCCCAACCTGAGACGAGTACACACACCAACTGACCTAACCATTCATTCCTGTGACAGCTATATTTAAAGGGTAAGTAAAAAACAATGTCCTCATCATTGCCATTATTGAGTTCTAAAATCAGCAGCACAAGCACACACATTCCCTTCCAAAATGTGGCTTTTCAAGCCAAAATAACATAGATTATTAAAATCTGTACACAGCCAATACTTCATTCTAACATAAAACAATTATAGTTTACTAGACGTTAAACTTATTGTCTTTCTAATGGTAAGTCATCAGGAATTGCAGTGACACACACAACACACACTGATTACTGTATAATATAAGGATATAAAGTCAACTTTGAGTTCCTTCTCCTGTATAAAAGCACGTGGCCTGTTGCCTTGTGCTTTAAAATGGCCAATGCACTCCTCGTTGACTTTATATCTTTAATACATAAATCTCTGGAATTTCAATGGGGAGGTGCTGTAGAATATATATTTAAAGGATAAGTACACTGTGAAAACAATTTAGGTGTAATTAAAAGCAGCAGCTTTAACTAATCATTTCCCACCTTTTTTTCTAGGTCTCTCCTAAGCCTACCTGTGGCAATGGAAAGTTCCTGACATCTTGGATCTGCAGTCTCTTCTCCTTAGCTCCGCCCTCCGTGATTTCCTGTTTCTCCTCATTCTTCAGGTCCCAAAAAACACTTTCCATGTGCTCCGTGCGCGCCTTTGATGTCACTGCGCACACGATGTGACATCAGCACATGCACGGACGCGTGTCCGTGGGAGGAAATTATTAATGAAGCCTCTTTTAAATTGATGTCTCTGATTGTACAGGAAAATCAAACACAAATGGTAGAGATTGAAATGGAGGTCAATCAGAGAGCAGACAATTTGGGGAAATGGAAAGATCACAAAGATTATAACACTTTGAATGAAAAAGTCAAAGGTGAAACAGATAAACTATAGAGCAGTATTAAAAAGAAATTACCCCCCCCCCCAAAATGAAATTTACGCTGGTCCACTTAGATTATGAACAGGGTATGGTTTACTCTTTTAGATATAACAATAGCTCTACTAATGGGTCATCAGAATCTGAGGAAAGTCCTCTTAAAAATAGGAGAAAACTGTATAGGAATAAACCCCAGAAAGATGAAAGAAACAGTGGCCTGAGGTTTTATTTACACATTTGTAAAGGATTTACATTTATTTACGCAAAAACTAACCCCAGAAATAGGGAGATTAGAGATACTATTAATGTAGATACCCTTATGTCGTTATCTGAAACATCTAGGGATATATAATGGGGACCACCCTGGAAAAAATGGAGGAACTCCTCCAGGAGGTGGAAGGGAATAAAATCGGGTACTTGGGATTAAAGGGAAAATCAAGTACTTTCCACCAATATCAAGTTATCCTGTTATACAACTCTTCTTTAGGAGTATTGAAAATGAAGTAAGGATGTATCAATTCACACATAACAAAGCAAGAAAGACTAGCTTTAAAAGAACTGGCTAGCAGTACGAATATTGTAATAAAAACGTACGATAAAGGTGGAAACATCATGGATCTGAGTAAAAACAACTATGTCAAGGAAACCTTAAGACAGTTAAAGGGCATGTCCACCCTTCTAAAAAAATTTTGATATAATATGCTCCCTGTCCCCCCAGCCCCAACCGCTATAGTGTTAAGAAAGTGCCCCAAATATTACTTACCTTTCCTCTTTCCTCCGCCGCACTGCCAGGCCCTCTGCTTGCGAGAAAATGCAAGCAGAGGGGCGGGACCGGCAGTCGCGTCTGTGATTAGCTGAGCGGCAGCCAATCACGGACGCGGCTGCCGGGAGTTCAGTGCGGCGGAGGAAAGAGGGAAGGTAAGTAATGTTTGGGGCACTTTCTGAACTTAGTACTATAACGTTTGGGGCTGGGGGGACAGGGAGAATATTATATCAAAATGTTTTTACGCTAGGGGGAGGAAATTCAAAATCGGGAGGGAGAGGGAGGGGGAGAAGGGCTGCAGTGCTCATGCCAAACTTCTCCCGGAGGGGAGACAGGAGGCAGAGTCCTATATGGACTCTGCAGTACTCCTGGTGGGCGTTTTTTGGGGGGGATAGCAAAAGAACCCTATGGAGCTGGGATGTAAGGTAAGTATTAAACTACACTACACAATGGGGCCAGTAATGGGGGGATTATAGTTTTGGGGGTGGACATGCCCTTTAAGGAACCACACACAATATCAAATTCTGGATAATAATCCAGAAGGTGAAATAAACAAGAAAATAGAAAGCTGTCTAAGAAATGCTTTGTTGAATCATGTGATCTCTAAAAGGGAATACGATCATCTGTTCATACAATATCCCCATATTCCATGTTTCTATTGGATTCCAAAACTCCATAAGAACTTTAAACACCCACCAGGACACCCAATTATTTCGAGTATCTGGCCCTACAGACAACATTTCTAAATATGTAGATCAAGCCCTAAGGCCATTGGATAAAATATATCCTTAATACTGATATATTTTACAATCTGATTAAACTGTCTGAAGCAACATGGGACAGAGCTTTGGTTACTGCAAGATGGGCCCCACCAATAGGGCAAAGATTGGTTAGGAGTGAATATAGATTTAAAGGGGAGTCAAGTGAAATTAAAGGGATCTTATAAATGTATGTGTTTTGGTGGAACCCTTCTAGATCTATGTTATTTATTTACATATCTCCTAGGTATATGTGGAGTGCCTCCTGGAGTGGGTATCACTTGGTCATATCTTTGACCATTTTTGCTTGCTTTAGGAAACATACAGGGAGATTCAATAAAGGTTCTTTGCCCCAACCAATCAGATCTTACGTAACATTTAAAAACGAAATTCTGATTGTTTGGGGCACAATTAGCACCATTTTAAACAATAAGAACTTTTATTGAATCTCCCTGATAAAATCTTATTAGTTGGGGCAAAATTATCCCCATTTTTCACAATAAGAACTTTTATTAAATGTCCATGTATGTTATGAAGATCCAAGCATTAGTGGGCAGTGGCCACTCTAAAGACTATTGAATTAACTTCTTACATTTTCTTTATATAGGAGTTCCATGAGAGAAAGAATAAATTGACAAAGAGGAGGGGATGCATTCAAAAAAGCCTGAATTATTATTAGAAAATGAAAAGTTTAAAGGAAACCTAAACACAAATTTTGACACTCCAGAACCTGAAAATATACCCTCTAAAAACACCAATAAACTGTAAAATCCCACTACAGTAAATGGCATTAAAGTAAATGTAACCCCCTGAAGAACTGGATGAAAAATTGTGTGTATGTACATTGACTGGCCACACATCTGACCTCAGTCACATGCTCCCTTGCCTAATCTGTCCTGTAAAAGGATTGGCTACTGGCTAGAGGCTACTAGTTGGCATGACCAAACTGTAACAAGTTCCTGCAGTATCTTAGGACTGAGTGTGTAAAGAACACAATGGTCAGTGACCACACTGTGTGATACTGGGTTGTTGGGAAGAAAAAACAAACCCTATGTTAGAAAATTAAATTTCCCAACAACCATATTAAAACGAGAGGTGAAACACAGATTTCTACTTTTATATTAAGATGCTCTTCCTTCTGAAAGAGTGTTGTTCTGAGGCTTTAGTTGTCCTTTAATAGCAGATATTAGATCCTTATAACTGCGTAGACCGCCTGTAACACAATGCCATCATGCCTTTACACCACGCTTATGTTTATGTAGGGCCATGTGAGAAGGGAGAAAGTACTGAAAAGATTGTGAAATATGGTCACAAATTGCTCAATTCAAAAGTAAATTAAGTTGGTCACATTTATGTGGAAATTTCATTACTGAAACTCTTTAAAATATTGTAAATTCCCATTAAATGGAGGTTAATTAGGAATGTAAACCACTCAAAACAATCAACAATTTTAAAAGTTGATTGACAGGATGAGAGATGGGATCTTAATACTTCTGTATGTAGAGGTAACATAGTTTAGAGAAAGGAATATTTAGTTTGGAGAAAGGAAAAGAATATACTTGATTTAGTTAATTTGTTTGGTGCAGCTAGATACAAAATCCCCTTTTAAATTTTTAAAACACTTACATATACATCTACATTTCAAGAAATAATATATGGGAAAAGACACAATTATTTTTGAATGCAAAAGTTTATTGGCAGTATTACATATTGCAATGTATAGATTACAATTAATTCCTTGCTAAATCCTCAAATAACAGTTTAGGTTTACAGTTTAGGCGTCATTGGCCTTTAGTTACTAATTATTAGTGAGTGGAATGCTATGTAAACATCTGATGATTTATATTGCACATGGTGCTGAATCACATGAACATGCCGTATAGGCTACAAATCTTCAGACTTTCCAGGCTTTTTTGCCCTTCAGGAAAATCTAGATTATGACTCGGACGGGAGGATCCATGAATTAACAAAATTTATTTCATCTTTGGCCACTGAGCCATCTGGCATGTGAAACTCTTGTTCCATTTCTCCATCATTGTAGCCACAAATTCCACATATATTTCTTTTCATCAATAGTGTTGGTCTCAGCTACAAAAAAAACACAGTTTATTTAGTTCAATATTTGCTGTATATAAATATTTATAAACAGTTATGTTTGTATGCAGGGCTGTCTCTAGAATTTTTGGCACCTGAAAAAAAATTCCAAATGCTGCCCCCCACCCTGCAGGAATGGGTGTGGTTTTATAATTGAATGTGGGTGATGCTTTGTCCGGAAGTGGGGTGTGGCTTGTCCAGAAGTGGGAGGGGCTTTATTCACATGCCCACAATGACAGGTAAATGATGTCCCCAATGACTGGTATTAGATGCCCACAGTGACAGGTAAATGATGCCCAACATTTTTGATCTGCAGGGCTGACAAACATTGATTTTGATCAAATGAATTGCCAGTCAGAAGGGAGAGGGAGGAGTCGTAACTGCATTCTGTTGTGCGATGTAAGTCACGGCTTCCCCTGCTAGTGTATTCCCCCAAAAATATGTGGTTTTTACAAACAGCATTTTTGCTCTCCATCCCCCCGGAATCTTTTTTTTTTTTTTTTCTCTAGAAACAAAACTGCTGCCTCCCTACAGGGTGCTGCTCTGTAATGTGCTTCACCTTGCCTCATTAGGGGGGTGGCCCTGTTTGCATGCACATTTCAGTGGAGCAGCGTATTGCAAAGATGTTACCAGCAGCAGCACAAAAGAAATTGCGACACAGAGCAGGAATGCTATTTAAAATTTCACTAAAGGGTCACTATACTCACTCAAACAACTTTATATTATCTGAAACTAAAATTTGAGAGATATCTACAGCTCAGATTTCAAATCTGTTTTCAAGTAGTGGGATCCTGCAAAATCAATTTTTGATTTTTAAAGATACTCTTAAATTATTGGGTTAAAAATGTAGTGGTTCGGGTACTTTTTACATAAGGAATCACCTGAACCTTTGGCCATTGTTCTGTATGTCTTTTGTGCTGAAAACATACAAGTTGCCTTGTGTGATTTAAACCCTGCAAATAACAACTCACATCCCAGTGTGAGAGATTTTTGTATTTTATAACAATCTGTAAAAATGAATTTGTCAAATGAAGCTGCATTATTTTGTAAATAATAATAACTATAACTCCCTGCGAACCAATGTCTTAAGTGTTTCATTGACCAATGTAAGTAATTTCAGGTGATCATAAGCTACTTGACCATGGCATCATTACTGAATCAAATATACCTTGAATGTTAATCCATCATAGTAGAGTGCCTCAATACCAAAATCTGGCGATGATAATGTTATGCCATTTTCTTTTTTGTAAATCTCAACTGCAGGATCTGAAAACAGAAAAAAATGGTTAATATTCTATTTAACATTTTTGAGGGCCCCTTTTCTCCTACACTGGGCAAAATAACTGAACAAGTGTTCTTACCAGCAAATGATCTGTATGGAAGACGGTCCTCTGATAGTTCAACGCCATTGATTTTTATAAGTAGGTTATCAGCAGAGTAGTGCATATCTATGTCACTGTTTAAGGATAAAAGCAAGTCATTTTAGCATTTTGTAATGAGAAGACAAAATGATAATGTTTTCAGAATTATGGATAGTAATAACACTTACTAAGTGCCCAACTTGACATTGATATCTTTGTGATTAGGTGATTTTTTTGACTTTCTCATGGTAACCATGTATTTCATCTCATCACTGCAATCTTGGGCCAGGACATGATAAGAGTTTTCAGGCAGAGCATAAGTCAGATCGACGCCATTAAATGTTGTAATGTCATTTTGAGAAACTTTGCATTCACCTAGAAAAAAAATACAATAGATACATGAGATCTAGGCTGTTATGCTACCATTCTGAGCATCAGCACAACAAATGATTGTTAGCCCTTTTAAGCACTTTGTACCCATCCCCCCCACTTGTATCTGTATGTTGTCCCCCCACTTAGATGGTAAGCTCTTCGGGGCAGGGATTTCATTCCTAATGTGTCAAGGCTTGTTGCACTTATATCCATTTATACATAATTTATATATATGCTTTCTTAACCGATGTATGAAATAGTATTTAATTTAACTTTTATCTATCTGTATAATGGCTTGCACTTATCCCCTTGTTTGTATACTCTGTACTTTATAATGTACAGCGCTATGTACCCAAGTGACACTTTATAAATAAAATTATACATAAATACATACATGAAATAGTACTAAATATTATTTTATATTATAGCAACTGTAACTTGATAAAACTAACCTTGGAGAGACTCCATCATTTTTTGCGGTGCTTCAGCAAATATATTCCATGTTGGGGCTTGTAGTACATTTTCTTTTGTATGGTATCCCATAGGAAGTGGTACAGGGATTCTGTAAGCTCTGTAGAACAATGTGTACTGAAAGCCAAGCAAACACAAATTATTAGTAGAAAGTGAGAGAGAGAGCGTGTGAGAGATAGTATGTGTAGTAAGTTACAATTATGTACTCTAGAGAAAAGGCGCTTGCATGGGGATATGATTACTGTGTATAAATATATTAACGAGCCATACAATAAACTATCTGGGGCATTGTTCACCAATAGAACATGTCAGAGGACACGGACATCCCTTAAGACTTGAAGAAAAAAGGTTTAGGCTTCAAGCTCGGAAAGGGTTTTTCACTGTGAGAACGGTAAAGCTATGGAACTGTCTTCCAGTGGACGTTGTAATGGCAGGTTCATTGGTCAGTTTCAAAAAAAAGCTGGATGAGTTTCTGCAAACAAGGAATGTTGCAAGTTACTGGTATTGATACATAAAGTAGAGTTGATCCAGGGAAATTTCCGATTGCCACTTGGAGTCAGGAAGGAACAGTGTGTGTGAGAGAAAGTGTGTGCCATAAGTAGCCGGTACCGTATATATCCTATTAATTTCAAACAATGTAATTTTTTATGTGAAATATGCAGCATGTATTTTATCTCCATAATATTTTTAAAGAAACAATCTTGTAATAAATTTTGCAGTGCAACTGGTAGAAATCATTATATATTTACCCTGGGTATTTGAAGAACAAAATCACAGGTTCGGGGCGATGTCAGAGCCATAACAAATTTGGCCTGATGATTTGAGTTCTTTCTGTATTGCTCATTGAATCCAAGCAGATACATTGCTCCAGGGACGTACTCAGCAACACTGAATGGAGAAAGATCAGATAAACAATATTAGAATAATGTATCATTTTGCATCTGTCTAATCAAACAAATTTAAACAAAAATTATTTGAAAATTTGTCATAAGGTTCAGTTTAATTAAGCAATAGAGAGATTGACCAGTGTAATGTAATATGAGTATACATACTGCCTTCCAGCTGACTTCCATTTGGATGGGATTTTAGGCCAGTTGGCTGTCACCCTAAAGGCTGGCTGATTTCCAAGGTGGCCTGTCTGAGCTTTCAAACTGATCTTGTAATCCTGGCAGTTTTGACCCCATTTAAGACTGGCCTGGATATTTAAAAAGAAATTGAAAAACTTATAATTGCACAAACATGTAACTTTATTTATTTCTTTGTAAATATTTATTTATCACAAAGTTTTACCTGAGCTTCATGTGAATTAACCACAACAGCATCCAGACAAGCAGCCCATTTAGATTTTGAGATATCCATGACATAGGCCTGGAACTTAGGCTTATCAGAACGGTAATCTTCATACAGAACCATCTGGTATCCTTGCTTTGTGTTATCATTCCTTTTGGCTGTAAAAGTAGCAACCAGGAGTGGGGGCTGTTCGTCACCCAGGAATTTTGTCTGAAAAAAACAGAACCAGTAGAATGATTGGTTCAGATTTTCCAAGAGAAGCATTGGTAATGTCATAATTACTATTGGATCAATGGCTTACCTTGTGTTTATTGGCATAAACACTCTCGCTTGAGGAGGAGGAAGATGAAGATGACAAACGTGAGCCTCTTTGACCAGTTGTCTAAAAAGTGTGCCAGATATAAAATGTTAATGCAGAATAAAATTGTAGGATAAATAATAAATCTTTATAAATGAACTTTTGATTAAGTCTGCTAAATGTTTATTTTTTGTGACATTGCAATGAAGATTTTTATATATTTACCAGATATAGGTAAAATTATGTTTTATTTACAGGGGCAGTGAAGGTTGCCTTTTATGATTTGTTTATGGTAAGGTCACATTCTTGCTTATTATGTTCAAGGAGATAAAAAGATGTATGACTGATTAAAGGGCCAGCAAGATTAAAAAAAACAACTTTTTTTTGTGTTCCAAAAGTGTTGGAACACAAATGCTTTCTAGGACTGATGCAAGACTTTCAACAGTGCAAGGTAATAACAATGTGAAAACATGACATTTTATTATATCTGTTGTATTCAATTAGATCAACTGGACATGAAATGTAGTTCTTGAAGACGTTTCGCTAGTCATCCGACTGGCTTTCTCAATTCAGACATTTTATTAGTTTCCATTGATGTCCATATAAGAAAGTCAAGGGCTACATTTTAAATTTCATTATGACAATTGCCAAAGATTGTCTATGTGGTGTTATTGCTGAAGTATTAATGAAAGTGCTATGGTCATGATGATTGGTTAAAAAAACTGATCCGTTATCTATAAAACTCACTTTTGGTCTGGCTGCTCGGCTGAAACGCAGGTCGTAAAAGTTTCGTTGATGCTGTAATTTAAACAAAGAAACTTTTTAAAATAACGATGACAAGTCCATATTTTAGCAGACAATAAATATGTTTAATAATTAATAAATTATAATGTGTTACTGATTCTATTTCAACTTCCCTTAAACTAATCATAATCTTACGGCCTAATTTTTAATTATATAAGGGATAATACGCCCCCCCCCCCCCGACCATATATCTTTTATACAAGGCAGAGAACTCCACATTGACTTTATTACACTGTAATGGGGTGCATTATTTCTTATAATACATAAGGTCTAATTATTTTAATTTAAAAATGGTGTGTGGGCTGCGTACAGCTTTAAATAATAGTTGTGTTTTTTTCCACACATTCACCATTAATAATACAAGATTTCAGAAATTTGAATGTAAAAAGGTATAGCAGGGCACAGACCTTAACAGTAGAAATCCCCTCAAGCAGCACATTGTTATTTCTCCCTTCAGTCAGTATTACTGCCAGTATCTGTGATGACTCAATGTTCAGACCAAACCCTTTCCTATGACTCATAGGAAAGACATCCGGGTCACTGGCAGTTACACTGACTGGAGGGAGAAATAACGCTGTGCCGCTTGAGTATTCAAGTCTGTGCCCTGATAAACGTTTTTACTTGGAAATTAGTGGAGTTCTTCATTGGTAATGGTGACAGGCTTTCAAAGGGGAGGTGCAGTGAAATATATTCTTTTTTATAAGGATATATTCCACTGTACCTCCCCATTGAAAGTCCATAGCCTTATGTATTATATTCATATAAAATGTAGGAACCATGAATATCTTTATAAACAGCGCTTAGTTATGCCATTAGTTCTAATCATTGCTTATCTATGTCATCAATTTCACATGACTCACAATTTCCTTGTAATGTATTGTTTAAATTGACTTCAAAATGTAGGGGTAATAGAAGTTGCCTTGAAAATCTATAATTTGCAAACAGTGTTGTCTATATATTATTAATATGTAATATTCTGTAATGGGAAGAGCTAGTGAGGGCATTGTTCACTTAAATATAAAACTGATTCATTGTAGTATTTATTGATGCAATACCTTATTCCTGCTCCAGAAAGGACTACTACTACTGCTGCTACTACTACTGCTACTGCTACTACTACTGCTGCTGCTACTGCTGCTGCTACTGCTGGCATCTCTGTTTTTGTTTTGTCCATGCTGATGTGACTGCTCATTATCTTGTGGTCTTCTCTTGTGGCTTCTGTTAGAGCTGCTTTTACTACTACTGCTGCTGCTTTGGCTGCTACTACTACTACTACTACTACTACTACTACTACTACTACTGCTGCTGCTCAATCCTTGACCAGGTTTTCTATTCTTCTGTTGATCAGTTGTTTTATCTTGCTGCTGGCTGCTGCTGCTGCTTGATTCCTGGTTGCGGTGATGGTTTCCTCTTCTCTTAGAGTTTTGACTAGATGAAGAAGAGGATGATGATGAAGAGGAAGAAGATGATGAAGATGAGGATGAAAAGAGTGAGGAACTGGATGATGAAGATCGTTGCTGTCTAGCTTCTACAACTTCAGCATCCAGCTGTATATCTTTATGTTTTCTATGTTTCTTTTTATTATAGCTTAAAATTGTGCTTTCATTTTGTGCCTGTGAAAAGAATTAACAAAAAATACTTACAGCTCTTAATTTACCATAATTATCTAATATGAAAAAATGTTTACTTTACTCACACTCTTCTCTAGTCCAAGGATTAGTTTCAGCCTCTTTTGAACTGCAGACTCATCCAGCTGTTCACCTTCTGTCTCCCCAACCTCTACCAAACCTATGAGTTTTGATGCTGCTTTGGGCCCAGCAGTTACCTCCAGCTGTAGTTTTTCAATGGCTGCGTCGGAGTGAGCTGGTAACAATAATAGACAATAATGTATCACTAGGTAACCAACACCATTGTATATAAAAGGCAGGCTAGAAAGGATATTAGTATGTTTTGTATATTTTGCATGACAAACCTGGTTTCATTATAAATTTGAATTCATGCTCTCCAACAACTTGATAAAGGAAGGAATTTCTGTGGAATGCAGCATTGTTAGATTTGGCCTGAAGGCAGAAATGGACTCCAGCCTTAGAAAATTTGGAACATAAATAATATGAGTTCATATTTCCGGGCACACGCTGGTGCTGTCCTGGTTCTGCAGAGTACTTCTTGGGTCCCATTTCTGAAGAGTCATCCTAGAGTAACCAATCAAAATACAATCAAAGAGCATGAATTTCTTTCTAAATGCTATGTTCAAATAGCACTTCTCTAAATGTGTTACAGATATGTGCCCGTTTGTAGCTTTTATCATAGAGAATGCAGCCTGGGAATACCCATAACATCAACTGTAAGAAAAGGAAATCACTATAAAAATCAAGTGTTTCCTTTTCACAGTGTTTGTTTAGTTTTGCAGTGATTAGAAATACCAGAAAAGTGGCAGTATATAAAAAAATATAAATCTATATAAATATAATACTATATAAATCTAATACTACACTAATTTGAAGTAATGCTATTATGTCTTTGGATGGAAAGTAGCATTGTGCTCAACCTTAACAGCTGATTTCTCCTGAATAGAAGTTAAGATTAAAATAAGATTAGTGTAAACAATGACAGTTAAGTTTACATTTTAATTCCAGATATGGCTGCTTTTTGTATACTTGTCCTTAAAAGTTATCGTTGTAAAAGATATTTTGAGCATTATAAAAACTATAGAGCAAGTCAGCATTGTTTCTTTAAATTCATGATATAGACCTATAAGGTGGCAATTACTACATGGCAGAACATGAATATTTTGTTTCCCTACCATCATACTGGCTGCTTCTGCAGAAGTTCTTCCAGAAGACTCAAAAGGTTTCTTTAAAATGTTTTGCTCGCCATTCCTGGGCAACACAAGGGTCTTCTTTGCTGCATCTATATCTTCTATGTTTCTTGTGACAGCAAATGTCTGTGCCCTAGAGTAAACGTTGGTTAGCAAGGATTAGTGAAATCTTACACTACTTGTTTACTGGGAGGGAAAAAATATAATTTTACATTGTTTTACAATAGTTTTATATTGTAAACTAAAATAATGTTACTGCCAAGAAGGATTTCATAAAAAAAAGTACCTCATTTCGAAAAGGCGGTCTTCTTGTTGGCATGGAGATGTTTCTAGTTTAAAATTATTTTCTTTCATGTCCAGGTGAGCAGTGAACTTAGCTGGTAGATTTGCATGCACTTTGCCATGGAATTCTATTCCTCCCTGGAATAGTGGGGTATTTATTCCCATAGTTGCTACTGTATGAAATAGTAAACTGCCAATAAAATAATTTTAAAGCATAAATAAACAATCAAATCAGTAAGAATAATAACAGAAATATTTTACAGTAATTATATTCTGTGGATCATCTTTTTATTGTGTTGCAAAAACCAACTAAATTCTAAAAAATTTGTATGCTTGTGTAATATAACATTTCACCCTACCTTGGTTTCACATCAGCATTGATCTGGATTTGGGATTCCCAAAGCTGAGCTGCACTAAAATCTGCAGATGGGGTAGGTTTCACTTTAACATCGCCTGGAATTTAATAGGAAGCAATTATACAGATGCAGCACCATAAATAATTTCACAAGAAAATGAAAGGTTACATTTGATCACTTACTGTTAACTGCAGCATTTACAATGGCTGAATGGTATAAACTGAATTCTGCTGGGAAACCAGCAGTGGTTGGAATAATGTGTCGATATTCTCCTGTCATCAGTGCTTGGGCATATTGTCCTACCACTCCATTGAGAAGCTTGTTCAGCACTGTTCTGACCACAGTGTGTTTCTCTGCAGGCTCATTCAGTGCCTGAAAGGTAAACAAATTTAACCTAATCAAAATGTTTAGTGCTACAATGTTCACAAAACTGAACAATTTCCGTAACTCTTTTATGCAAAAGCAATGTTAATTGGTGAAGTTGTAGTACATTGATAAGACAAATTAAAGCATTGCAGGTATCAAGAAAGAGAAGAATGAGCACTAATTTATACTTCACCCAAAATACAAGCTTAAAAGTTTGCTTCACCTACCCGGATTACATTTTGCATGATCTCTTTGTCAATTTCAGAGAAGGCAATTTCTTGGCCAAAAACCTTGATATAACCAGATAACAATGGCACCTGTGTTGGAAGTGCTTTAAATCCCAACAGCTGAAAGGAGAAACAATGAAAAGTTTACCAATCCGGAAACATGTTAGGATACAACTGGATAGAGGATGGAAGGACAATCTTACAGTTTTCACAATCTGAGAGATTTTCTTGCGCATGGGGAAGTCAGCAAACTGAATGTTCTGTTTTCTAAGAACCTGCTCAAGTCCTTCTCCTCTAATACCGATCTATAGAGAAAAAATATATTTTATTGGGGTCTTAAAATAAATCCTTTGGTTAATTCATTACTCTTCCCCATTTTCAATATTTACCTCTATGATGTCACTTTCCATTCCACCAACATACTGTCTGATTTTAGTGAGCAGGAAAACTGGGAACATTGTATTAGCACTGTTCATAATGTAGACTTTAGCTGCAGCGCCAGCCATGAGAGTGTCTGTTACATGTCAGAAGAAACAAGGGTCAGTTTTGCGTGCAAAGATTCATTATGCAGTATAACACAGGACAGCTAATAATGCATTATAGAAAAAACTTACACCTAAATGTATCCACACGCATTACTTTGCTGTATTGGTATCCCAGGTTATCAAGACTTGGATTTAAAATCTTAAGAGCAACACTGCATGCTGCAGCCCTAGTTGATAGAAACATAAAAAGTATAAGGTGTGCATATTTACAAAGTTTCTTACCAATTGTCTAAATGCAATCAATAAGGGGAAATAATTATTGAGGGTTTCAACAAAAAAAATCTTAGAGACATGCTAATACATCTGTGGCAATTTAAATGGTAACGGTGTACCATGTGTTTAAGATGGGATTTGTGGAGGCTACAGCCATACAGCCACCACAAAACAATTAATATTGCAATTGCAGCATTTTTAAGTGATTGTTTTAACCCCAGCAGACAGCTTGAGATAAAATACTTTAGACCAAAATTGAATTAACAAGGAGCTGCAAATGGAAACTGGTTAATTTCCCCATTTGTGTCTTGATATAGAGTGATAAAACAAATGTAGTGAATAGAATCCCATTATTCTAATTATGATATCTCAAATTATTATTATGGATTTATATAGCGCCAATATCTTCCATGGCGCTTTACAATTACATAGCCATACATTACATACAGGGTAATACATGTTATACACAGCCATACATATTACATAAACAGGAAATATATAATATAAGTAAACAGAGTGGTGAGTTTCTTACAGCAATACCATGATACTATAGGAGAGAGAACCCTGCCCAAAGAGCTTACAGTCTAGAGGAAATGGGGGTGAAACATAAGGTTGCAGGAATCGGTAGGCTGTAAATAGACTGGCAGTGGAGTGTGAAAGGCGGGTTGGATCATATTGGGTAGTAAGATGGGTAATGTCTAGGCCAGGTTATATGCTTGCTTGAAAAGGTGGGTTTTAAGGTTACGTTTGAAGGTATTAAGGGACAGTGGGTGACTGACAGATGAAGGAAGGGAGTTCCAGAGCAGTGGGGCGGCAGGAGTTTGAGGAAGCGGGAGGACATAAAGGCAGAGATGGCACTAAGGCAGTCGGGGGACCTGGGATGTCAGTGTAGGGAGGTCTGGCGTAGAGATGTAAGTGATCCAGGTGATACTGGAATCCAAATGAACTAATGAGTTGTCCAAGGCCATAGGTGTAGATGGAGGAAAGAAGAGGGACGAGTACTGAGCCTTGTGGGACCCCCACAGGGAGTAGGCGAGGGGTGGAGCTAATTCCAGAGTGGAAAACACTAAAGGTCCTACCAGAGAGATACCTGTAGGAGGATAGCCAAGAAAGTGCAGTGGTAGGAGTTGGAACCTGTAGGGAGGATCTAGGGTGTACAGGAAAACTGTTTCAGATGTTTTTGATTTTTTCTGTGAAATATGAGGCTATTTCATCAGCCAATAATCAGGGAGGAGGACGTGGTGAACAAAGCAGGGAGTTGAATACTTCATAGAGCTGTTTGGGCTTATGGGATTGTGTGGATATGAATGAAGAGAAATAGTTTTGTTTTAATCTGACTAAGGCGAGGGTTGGATAAGGGAGCAACAGAATCAAGGGCATTGGAAACCGTGGTATGGTAGTGGATGGCTGCAAGATCAGGGTCAGAGAAGGAGGGCATGGAGAAAAGTTGTTGGAGGGGGACAGAGAGTAAATGGGGGTCAAGATTACCCAGGTCCCTGCATCTGTATGTTTGTTTATTAGGGGTTGTGGGCGAGACAGATGAAATTAGTTTTAAGCCTTTATTAATTTGATATGTAAATGGAATGTTTATATGGTGTGACAAGGCAGATTTGTACTTTGTTTTACACTTACAATGGCTCCAACTGTTCTACACGGCTTTTTGCCAGTGCCTTCATCTGTGAGTATATGAAGCTTGCCAGCTGCAGGTTTAGTTTGCTCTCCCTTGCTGCTACATTTGCAATAGTGGTAACCAAAGCCTGTCCAGGCTTGGTCTCAAACAAAGCCAAACAGGCCATCATGCGAACTTCAGTACGAGCATCACGGTCCATATACACTTGGAGAAGGATTTCCTGAACCTAGAAATAAGTTTTCATGTCTGTAATTTAAGTTTGAGTGTTTTTTAAGATTTTTTTTTTTCCTCAAGGATACCAACAGTATGGGGTTGTAAATTGGACATAAGAAGGTAAATGAATTTATAAATGATTTGTGTTAATTCATCTGTGTTATTTTCAGCTATTGTAAATCCTCCCCTCCAATTAAAAGTACCTAAGATAAAAACCTAAGCCACTAGGTCGTCACCCCTGAATTTTGTATAGATCACTGTTAATACTTGCCTTAACTTGCAATCACCAGCCTGGTCTAGCTCTGCGCTCTCCTTGAGTCTGGGATCTAACCAACGAAAAGATGCGCTTCTTGCAGTGCAAGTCTTTTCATTGGTCAGGCCCTTGGCACACACAGGCAATAGACAAACCATACCAGTGATCGCAAAGTAGATATGTCTGTACAAAATAAGTAATGCCTGCTGCATACCTCTATTATTGATTAAGAAGGGTGTCAGGTTGCGAAGCCATGTACCACTACATGGAAGTGTTTATAGTAGAAATTGATTCAGGTGAACTGCATACAGTTATTGTGTTAACACTAACCAATAATACTTTTCAGACCAGTATTTATGCTAGGATATACTAGGTTTGTATAACAATTGATATTCAGAAAATATAGGCGTGACCTCTTTATAATATGTACTTGTAAAGGGAGGCATGGATTAAAAGAGTTTTGGTGTCTTTTAAAACATTTGCTACTTACTTTATGTGGTTCCTGCTGGGCAATGTTCCTCAGAGCCATAACAGCATCAGTCTGAAGTCTGACAGGAAGTTGAGAGGCGCTGGAGGAAAATCCTGGCAGAAATTTCTGGATACGCTTAATACTTGCAGGTTGTCCCGCATTTCCCATAGCCTTCAGGGCCAGAGCAATGTCCTCTTCATAGCCCTTGTTGGCAGCCTCAGCAGCTAATTCATGAAGGGGCTAGAACAAAATATATATTAAAAAAATGAAATCTAGGAATTTTGACCATATAAAGGAGGATATTATTGATCTTGTACAATAACTACCAAATATACCTAAATATTTATTCCTATAATGCAAAACCAAACAACATCTATCTAACAAAGAAAACCAGTCACCTACACCCCTATCCTGACTTGCTGCTGTCAATCTGTACCCCTTTTTGATCCCCCACTGTTGTCACTAATCCCATTTTTAAATAGCATCAGGCTTTTTTTAAGCATAAAATAAGTTTTTTCCACAAAAGTTAAAAGTGTGGTTTGCGGGAGTGGCCATTGATGGGCAGGGTTAAGGGTGTCTGGCTCTTGAGATGTAAATTTGACACAGCATATAGACCATGCCATATACTCCACTCAGTTTAAGGACATAACCAGTCAGATATGCACAGCCTACTTGCCTGAAAAGTCATCTAGGACTCTTTTAAAGGTTTTCAATAGTTCTGCCATCACAACATTATCAGGTAGAGCATTTTACAACCTCACTGCTCTTATGGTGCATTGCTTAAACATAAACTTTTCTCAGTGGACCCTGGTCTTTTGTTCATTCTTGTGTAAAAAAGATCCTCTACTAAAAGGATATAATGTGCAATGCCCTTTAACAATACATAAAAGCCATTTTCTGTTTGTTAATCCCCAAGCATTTGGAAATTCTTCTTACAGCCAGAGCCTGCTCAGGGCAGCTTGATAACTGTTCGCAGTATCTCTTCACCATGGTACCATAGGTGAGGACGGCAGCTTTGTACACTGTACGGTATTTCTGCACTTTAGAATCTTGCACTAAATCCTATAAAGAGAAAAAGTGCAAATGTGAAAACCCAGCAATGTTATCTTTATATCTTATTACCTATAAAGAATGCATGGTATCAGAAAATTTAATAACAAGATTATTTAAAAAATAAAGTCCACAACCATTTTTTAATAGGGTATGATACCTATAATTAAGGATGCATAAGTCCGCTAGGGTTCGTTCCACTGGCGGGTTTATGGAACAGACCCAGGATTAGATGCATCATTTCATCTAAGACCATAATTCTCTATCAAAATCAAACCAAAACAAGGATTGGGATGAAATATTGGTACTTCCCTAATCAAAATAATCCCTAATTACAATACACCACATGGCATTACAATTGGAAATGGTTACTATAATTCTACAACTCTTCCCTATTTTGTTAATAAAGTTAAATTATAGGTTTAGTGCAGAAACAAAAAACGATTTTCTGGTTTTGGAAAAAGTAAACATGTTTATACTTATTGTCTAAAAAAATCAGCTTGCAAGTAAAATGAATTGGTCATATTTTAAAGCAACTGTACTGGTACAATGTGTATTGCTAATTTCCTATTCACTGGAAGTAAATGAAATTTATATACAGATTTATTATGATTTCCCAACAGTATGTGCCTGTAAAAGTAACTATGTGCAGAACTTACAGCAGAGATCTGGAATGCCCGTTGATTGGTCCTAGCTGATCGCATAGCGAAGGTGATGGTCATTGCTGCCTCATAAGGACTCAACTCCTGGCTGTGAATGAGTTGCTTGATGAACTTTAGGGAATCGACTGTCCCAGCCATAGGGATGGCATCCAGTAACCAGCGCCTGCAAAAAGTGTAATGTAGATATATTAACAATATTATTAAAAAAAATCCATATAATTTCTCATAAGTTTTACTTCTTTTGTAAATATCATAACTGCATTTATAAAAATGCAACAAGTTAATGCAGATTATCAACAAAGGCTATTGCAGTTTCTTTCAAAGGAAAATTCCTAACTTATTTTTACCCCCAAGAATGCATGCAATTTTATTACTCTCTGAGGGCTAGGCCACACTGCTGCGATTTTTCTGCGTTTGGGCTTGCGGTTTTTTCAAATCATTGGAATCGCAGCAACACATCGAAAATGCGCGTTTTCGGGTGCGATGCGATTGCTATTTGCATTCTGCATTTTTAATCACAATCGCATGCGTTTTCAATACTTAATGAAAAAACCGCATGCGCATACGCAACGAAATCGCACATGAAATCACATGCGATTCCGTGTGCGATTGCATTTGCGTTGCAGTGTGGCAGTGCCCTTAGGGCTAGGCCACACTAGCGCATTTTCATGCACTAAAGATTATGTTTTGCAAGTGAGAAATGTATGGCAGTGCTTGACAATGTTCACTCACTTTTCACATGTTATCATCTGGTCCAGTGTGGACACAGCCTAATGGACCTTAATAACCAGATCAGTGTTTAACACAGTATTTTATGTGATCATAAAAATTGATTAGTCTATGTATTTTCAGTCCATAGTGGTTAGTATATGTATAATCTCTATAGATGCAGAAAAAGGTGGTGTACCGTGTTAGCCAGTCAAAATGTTTACAGGGTAACCCTTTTGAAATAAAATAAAATGATAAGAAATAAAAATAATGATTATCTTAGTTAGCCAATAAAGGTATCATCACCTTTATACCACTTTTGTTATTTTTTTATTATCTCTATATAATGTTATGCAGAGAAGGGATGCTCATAATAAGCTATAAGCTTATTTTGTAAACAGATCTTCTTACCCATCCCCAACGTAAGTAACTGAGATCACAATAAAAATGATTCCTGCAGGTGAGACTCACTGGCAAAAAATCAACAATGCAAAAACAACATCTACAATAAATGATATAAGACAAACAGTAAAATGTATAACCTGTGTTGATCTCTTTGTGCAAATTGCTTCCAAACTGCCTGGATATTTTCAAAGTCACAAACTCGCAGGTACTGGACCAGTTGTAGGAATCTGGAAGGGGTGTCCTCTTGGACTTGCTGTTGGGTATCCTGTACCAGGTGCTGTAGGACTTCTACTGTCTGATAAAAGGGGTGTAAAAAAGAAAATTGCAGTTTTTCTGCTATAAATGGAACTATCCAGCATATAAAATTGGGGGGGAAAAAGAAAAAACAAGGTCAACAATTTTAATAGTGTGAAAATCGATGCAATTATTTTATTGTAATATAATTCTTATAAACAGTTCTAATAATACAGTAATAGTGTAGAAGTTCTGTAAAAACATCATCTTTTGGAGGTGGAAAGTATAGAATGTGTTGTGCATAGATTCTCTAAAAGTAAAACCAAAGTCCAATAATAAATTAGGCTAGGTTTTTATTACTTAATACAGTCAAATTATTAATGTTGTCCCTGTTTCTCTTAACCATGTTTTTCTAAGCTAGAAATGTCAGACCCATACAGTATATGGGTCTAAAATGATTTGTCCAGAAGAATATTTCAAGAGCAGAAGAAGATGTTTCTGTAGATGCTTATGATGTAATGTTTCTGATGCTTTATGTCTGTTTTAGTGCAATAACAAGAGCCTATAAAAGTAAAAACTAATATTTTCAAACTTGCTTAATTTTATTCGTTAATATTGGTATTAATGGAATTTAATTTTCTTTATGTAACTGTCTTTTTAAGTGTAGTGGTTACTGATATCAGTTTTAAAAATGTTTCCTTTTTTTTACAGCTAAAATAACAAGCAGCTAAAATACCTGAGCTTCTGGGTTCTTGGTCTTCATCAGGTGGATAGGCATTTGGTAGAACTCTGAGGAAAATTGGTAAAAAATATTTCCACGGTTTTTAAGTTGAATCTGAGGTTGGTTCATTTGGCCACTTTTGCTTCCAACATATGCAAGTACTTGTCTGTGTAAGGAAAGAAAAATGGAACAACATAACAACATAAACTATATTGATAATATTCACCAGGATAAGTTTAAATGATTACAGTAACCAATGCATAACAAATTAGTATATTTTAAGAAATCTTTTTAACATACTACTAGACAGATGCTGGAATTTTAATTAACGTATAAGGATGTTCTAACCCTTACAAACACATTTCACAAATACATTTTCTTATTTATAATAACAAATCTCTTATCACATAAAGACTATCCATACTGATAGTTTTTTTGACATTGTAAGAGATCTCCCACACACCACTAGCTTATAGGGGGGTTTCTTGCCCTCTATACTGGCCAGAGGTGATCCAAATTTAAATACTTGTGTATTAGCACCCTAAATTAATTTGTCAAAAGGATTTATTCACCTGGTTGCATTTTGGGCAACTCTCTACCGGTTAACAAACCTCATTAGAGTTTGAATTTGAAGAGCTCATTTATATAAGTGGAACATATTTTAAATTTTTAACATTGTAAATATTTATCGATATATTGTACTTGAACTTAATATAAAACATAAAAATAACAGAAAACATAGCCCTGTTAACTATGTAGTTGGTTTGGAAGACTAAACCTTTTTAATTTATTCTTGATCTAGTCTTTTTAAAGCAACAGTGTTAGAACTACACCCACCTTGATTCCATTGTAGCAGCCCCATGGTGTTCAGAAAATGGAGTGAACTGGATCACCTGTCTAGCTGTGACTTCCATAATAACAGCCCCTTGATCCCTGCTCTTCAGCTTATATGTGTAGGTTGCTGCTCCACGGAGGTTTCTGTGCATCTGTAAAAGACAAAATAAATTATACAAAAAGATTTTCTTACCTTACGAACCATTAAAGATCTTACAGAAAATGTATTTAAAAGTACCTACCTGTTTGCAGGAATGGCAGTCTTCCCATAAAGCAAAGCCAATGTCTTTGGAAACCTTTTCTTGACAGTTTGTGAAATCTGTTGCTTTGACAATATTGATCCTATCTGCTCTACTGTCTTCCTGAACCACATATCTTGTGTGACAAACTCCACCAACACCAGACTGGGAAAATAATACATTAAATGTAAATATTTTGACAAGTGGGCATCCTATAAATACATTTCACTCATGATAAATATTTGAACGTATTTGTAAGGGAGGCTAATGTGACATTTTCTGGAAATAATATTTTTACAAATATTATTGGAGTTAAAACCAACCTCTTGAAGATCATACACATTCTGGGATTTCTTTATGGTGATCTGAAGCAAATTGAGAATTCCTCTATAGATGTTGACTACAATTTCTGGAACATCATGAGCAACAAATATGTCTCCAACTCGCCCATTATTGTATTCAAACTTTGCTGGCTTGGTGAGCTGTTCGGCAAGAGACTGGGTCAGCTTTGAGGATCGAGTGAAGGGATCCTTGGGCCAAACACCATTGTATTCCTTTATTTCTGGAGATTGGATCTGTAAAATAAGAATAGTCATAACTATCTCCTACATCAACTATACTGTAACAAACTGCATAACAAAATGTTTGTGAAAGTTCTTATTCACCCAGGCCATGATATACCTGTGGTATTTAATTAGATCACCTGGATTTGAAGTATA
The DNA here is from genome assembly GCA_019447015.1 of Hymenochirus boettgeri. Lineage (NCBI taxonomy): Eukaryota > Metazoa > Chordata > Amphibia > Anura > Pipidae > Hymenochirus > Hymenochirus boettgeri. The sequence goes on along the minus strand of CM033472.1, from coordinate 133,853,852 downwards.
GTTCTTGAAGATTTTTTGCTATTCAGTAAACTGTATTTCTCAATTCAGAATAAGTAAACCATTCGGGTGAATAGTCAAACCTCTACTACACTTCCAAATCCATCCATCCAACTAAATACCACAGATGTATAACACAATAAACGTTTAATAGGTAATTATATGCATCATATTGCCTTTTGTTTTTATGTCCAGAAAAATCAAGTCTAATTTAATGACATTTCTAAAAGTGTGGCATTAATTATCTGTTTTGCCTTAAATGCCCATTCATTTCAAATAATGGAATGTTTTTATGTGAGTTTTTTTAATCTAATGTCTAGCTGCACATATCTCTGAACAGAACACTTTCATCAGTCTGAATCAGGTATATAACAATTAACATACTATCCTACACCATGCCTAAAAAAGATGCAGGTTAGAAAAAAACATTGTGCAACACATGCCAAAATCTTTTCAGACCTACATCAGATGTGCTCTAGCAAAAAACCACAGTAAGGGCTAGGCCACACTGAAACGCAAACGCAAATGCAATCGCAATCGCATGCGATTTCATGTGCGATTTTGTTGCGTTTGCGCTTGCGATTTCTTCAATAAGTATAGGAAATCGCATGCGATTGCGATTAAAAATGCAGAACGCAAAACGCAATCGCAATCGCACAGAAAAATGCGCTTTTTTTGCGTTGCCGCGTTTTCAATTTTTTAAAAACGCAAGTGCAAACGCAAGCGCAAACGGAAAAAAAACGCAGCAGTGTGGCCTAGCCCTTAGCTTACTGTTTTAAAGCAGAAACATTCTTCTTCATAGCACCTAAACAACACTGTCATACTCCAGTCAATTTATTTGGAAATCTGCATAATCATACAACAAAAGGGGCCTACTCTATGATTTATATACATGTTTGTGGTTTTTGGCAATACTTTTAATTTTGCTTGTCTATGATCTCTTACAGGGTAAATAAACAACATTGCACCAAGTATAAATAGAAGAAAATGTTATTTTAGTCTTATGTCATCTGTTTCTGTGTTTTTCACATTTAGTCTTAGTTGTGAGAAGTGTTGATGAAAATGTATTAACAGCTGTGAAATACACAATATTATGGATATAGCACAGACTGAGTAATAATGAATTGTGTTTCAGTAACATGGAATGGCTATTTTTACCTTTATAAAATACGTCTTCTGTGCAAAGCCACTGATTTCAACCTTGCAGTTAATTTTAATACCAGCCCGGGACAAACCAGTTTCAGGAAATCCATTTAAAATGACAGCTTCATAGTTAAATATAGATGTTTTACTGTCACTAAACACAGGCTCTAGAACAGACAAATATATAAAAAGTCAATGCCATGATGTTAATATTCCTACATTATCACAAACACAACATAGTCTAAAAACTAACCTATATGAGTTTTTTCAGACCCTGTCAAAAAAAAGAAAAAAATTGAATGAATTAACAGAACTTTCTTTTATAATTTGACAATTACTTAATGTCTATTGCTTTGAGTTATCCATTTGCTATGGCACCAAATGACATACCCGCTAACACAAGCAGAAGTGCTAGGATGATCCCCCTCATGATGTTGGCGAATGCTGATCCAGAGAAAAAGGCTCGTATTTATTGCAGGGAAATTTGCATCATGTGACATTTTTATAAGAGATTTTGGCTTTGACTCCTATTGTTATCAGTTTATACAAACAGTTGCTTTACTTTATGAAGTCTGTGACCATAAATAAAATTTTTACCATGAAATGTAAAAATTTTTTAATGTCTTTTAATTTTTGATATTTCACAAGTCTATTGTGAAATGTTATGCATTAATAAATGACATGGGGAAAAAACTCATCTAAATTAACATGGAATTGTGTATTGTTGGTTACTTTGTTAATGTATTAAATTAGTTTTAGGTCATAGCGACCTGATTGTGCTGATCGAGTCAAAGTGACTACATGTAAACCTGTAGACTAGTTTTTCACAAATTGCCTTTTTCTCTAATGGCATTATGACATTTATGTTATCACATTTGTTTCCTTTAAATCCTTTTAGAAGTAAAAAAATAAGAGAATTAATTTAAAAAGTTTACAATTAAAACCAGTAAGAAAAAGAAACAACATTGGAAACATTTATATGAACATTTTAACAACATTTCTTCAGGTATAAAATGTATTTAGAAAATATCTGTTGTATTCAATTAGATCAACTGGACTTGAAGTTTAGTTCTTGAAGACGTTTCGCTAGTCATCCGACTGGCTTTCTCAATTCAGAATGACTTGTACAAGAATCTGTGGCAATTATGTACCCTGGAAAATCCCAATTAGCATATCACAGCCAGGTGTTAAGGGTGTGATTGCATAGTGGCTAAGAGGTGTTATAGGAATGCCCAGAGTAAGGTGTCAAAACAGCATTGTACATGGCAGACAGTTGGTGTCGAACCCCCCACCTCTATTTAGGCTTGGTTTCTTTATTTTCACATAAATGGCCTCCTTAACACCTCTCTTGAACTAGTCACGTTCCTTTGCCAATATGTTAACATTACAATCTTCAAAGGTATGTCCTTTATCCTTAATATGCAGGTACATGGCTGAGTCCTGACCTGAGGAATTGGCTCTTCTGTGCTGGGCCATACGTTGATGCAGTTGCTATTTGGTCTCAATAGATAAACAATAGTGGAGGTGAACTCTGTCCAACTGTGGGTGCAGACGCCTCGTGGGTTCTTCCCTTTGGAACCAATAGCTTCGCAGGAAAAAAGGCAATTGAGGGTCCCACTCCAAGAAATTAGAACAATTTTATTGTGATCCACACATCACACGTCACAATGTTTCGGGGGAATACTGAAGAAGGGAGTATCAGAGCATTCTTCACTGCACTGCGTATATGATGTCGCTTTTCTTGTGTTTCGGTATTGGGTCTTTCGGATGTACCAATTGCTGCCTCAGTGTGTTGTTCGGTTTAAAGCAGACAGGGGTACAGTGTTTTTTGAAAATTCTTCTTAATTTCTCAGAGACCCCTGCTACATATGGGATGACCATGTTCTTTCTCCTGTCTTGCCTTTCCTCTTCACTGTTGGTATTTGTGTTCTTATCTTTCCTTCTACTTCTTTTGACAAAGGCCCAGTCTGGATATCCACAAGTTTTAAGGGCTCCTCTGAGATGGTACATAATTCCAGGGTACATAATTGCCACAGATTCTTGTACAAGTCATTCTGAATTGAGAAAGCCAGCCGGATGACTAGCGAAACGTCTTCAAGAACTAAACTTCAAGTCCAGATGATCTAATTGAATACAACAGATATACCATGACCTGGATGAATGAGAACCTTCACAAGCATATTTAGAAAATGTATTTATTTATAAGATTAATTTTGAAATTCAAAATGTTATGTGGTGGGTTTTAGTACAGATTATGGCTGAGGCCACACTGGTGCTTGAAGTGGCTTCACTTCATGCTCGTTGCCACTTCATGTGCTCCGAAAACGGATCGAAGTGCAAAGCAACACCGTGATTCGGAGCGTAATCGCAACTTTTTCTGGATCCCAGTTCTTGAGTCATCAACCATTAGAGAATAATTTGAAGGTTGCTGAACAGCTCCAAAACATTTTATAGGTTGTAAAGAACTGAAAATGGTCATTTGTTTACTATTCAGAAAATAAACATCTTAACAGATCAAGTTACATATTAACACATTTGATTACAGCTTCACAATTCTTGCATCCATTGAACTTGTGAGATTTTGGAGAGTTTCTGCTTGAATTTCTTTGCAGGATGTCAGAATAGCGTCCCAGAGCTGCTGTTTGGATGTAAACGGCCTCCTACCCTCATAGATATTTTGCTTGAGAATGCTCCAAAGGTTCTCAATAGAAGGATGGAGGCCACAGCATGAGTTTCCCTCCTTTTATGCCAATAGAAGCCAATGATGTATATTCCTTTCAGCATGAGATGATTTTGTTACAGAAAGTTAGGTTCGTTCAATGGTACCGGGTCTTTTTGTACGATTGAAGAAATTGTTCAGTCAAAAAATTCCACATACTTTTCAGAGGTAATTTTCACACCTTCAGGGTCTGATAAGCTCTCTCTCCATGATTCCAGCCCAAAACATGACTCCGCCACAGCCTTGTTGGAACATGGTGGCCGTACACTAACCATCTACCACGCCATCCATCTGGACCATCCAGGGTTGCATGGCACTCATCAGTAAACAAGACTGTTTAAAAATTAGTCTTCATGTAGTTTTAGGCCCACTGCAGCCATTTCTCCTTGTGAGCATTGTTTAGGGTGGCCAAATTTTAGGGTTTATGCATAACTGCAAAGCTCTGGAGGATCTTGCACCTTGATGTTGGTGGGACTCCAGAGGCGTCAGCAGCTTTGAATACCTGTTTGCATTTTAGCAGCTGCTCCCTTAATGCAATGTATTTGTCTGGCAAAAAACCTTCCTCATTATGCCTTTATCTGCACAAACCTATGTTTTCTCTTTTAACAATATGATGATCACCATTTCATAAAATATCTAAGGTTTTCATACCTTGTCCAAAGCATTCAAAATTTGATGCTTTTCGGCAGCCAAGAGATCCTTTTTCTTTTTCATATTACTTGAAAATGGTGGTCTGCTTAATAATGTGGAACATCCTTCTTTAGTAGTCTTTCCTTTAATTGGGCTCACCTGGCAAACTAATTAGCACAGGTGTCTGACATTGATTTCAATGATCAAAAGAGCCCTGAGTTTAACTGAAAAATAAAATATTTAATCTTAATGACAAAATAATTTTGAATGTTTTGTAATTGTTTAAGGCCATCGTGAGTAGTGGAAGCCTTTAAAAAATCTCGGTGGTTATCCAACAAGGGTGCCAGGAAAGTTGTGCCTATTGGTTCAATAACGATATAGCTATATCCATCTGTTTATTATGTTTGTCTTATGAACCAGTGCTGTCAGTTCATATCCATCTGACAGAATCAAGGTAGACTAATGTTGTCAGGATGTTTTTTCCACACACATACAAGGACAGTTATCGTGGTAATATTTTGATCACCATGCCTTTATATGGCCAGTAATAAGCCAATTTTTCCTTCACTAAAATCTTTTTCGTTCATTTCCATTTATTTTATTAATGTATGCCAACATCTTTTTAACCATGTTCTATCATTTGCTGCAATAACTATTTACAAATATTTGCTGTTTATTTCTTCATAATGTGTAGCATCCCAATACAGTGTCAGCTGAAGTGATTCAATGTATTGTTTATTAAAAACTAAAAAGAGGCTTTGTACTGAGGAGCTATTAAAAGAAACAGTTGCACTGGGGAGCTATTAAAAGAAACAATTGCAAAATGGACACGACTCATGCCCAACCTAGACGGGAAGATGAACAAGACATTACCCATTCACACACGACAATTTCAATGGCTGCTAATAAATTAATTCAATTTTATATTATTCATCAAGCATACCTGACATAACACATCCGTAGAATACCCACATCTTGATGCCCTAAGAGACGCCGATTTTTGGCATCTAATCTGGGTCTGCATAACAGTCCAGCAGTTTTGGAAATAAGTAAATATTTTTTTAACCAACATAGTACAGACTACAGTACCACTAGAACCCGCCACGTGCCTCTTTGGGCTGATCCCAGAGAATAGATGGACACGTCCTCAAACCACTTTACTTCAATAAACTCTATTCTATGCAAGGAAGTATGCAGTACTTAAATGGATGGCACCTAACTCACCTGACCTTAAGATGTGGATTTTATTAGTGAATAAGAATATACCATACCATTAATATACGCCCACAGGGGTTGCCCAGATAAATGTAACAAGGTATGGGGACCATGGCAAAACAATAATACAACCGTAGATTAAGAAAGTTGATACAATATGTGATTACTATTTGCAAATGCTAACTCTTAATGTATAAGTTTGATAAATTAAACAAGACGACAGTTTGTTAATGGTTTGATTTTACATGTTTATTAAAATAGATCTCAAAAGATAAATGTTTATATAAAACAACCTGATTGTAAATCAAGAGCAAAACATATCCACAGAAACGTATAAAACGTCAATATTAATGTTATGGACTGTATGATATACTGTGATATCACAACAATTGTCATAACTGTCTCAATGCTGTGGAAAATAAATAAAAAGAGTTTTAAAAAAAAAAAAGAAAAAAAAGAGGCTTTGTTTTTATTTCCATATCTATACATGTACTTTAAATCATTTGTAAAATATAATGTATAATTGTCATTTCACAGGAAATACAACTTCACAATGAAAATACATTCAGGGCTAGGCCACAATGGTACATTTCTTTTGTGCTTCCCATCACATTTTATGATCTGTTGCATGAGAATTGCACGCCAATGCATTACAATTAGGATTGCCACATTTTATGCGCTGCAATCCTTTTCCAGAGTGCATGCGAATGTGCTCTGATAACAGAATATTGGCCAAATCCCAGCAGCCTTATGTGGCCGCAGCCTAACCCTGCTTATTGTGCAGTATATTAATAGACTGGCACTGCATATGAGCATTAAGTGAAAAAATTAAATTTCAAATAGTTGTTTAATCTAAAGATATGTACTTGTTCATTTTAGATGTGATTTTATTTGTACAATTGGTTATACTGTAATTTTAGCATAGAAAAGTTAAATAAACATTTAAAACATTTAGGAAAGGTTGATAGGTTGATGTCCACATTAAGGCACTGGAGCCTGAAATAGTGGTCTCCAATCTATTTAGATTATCAGTTAGTTAACTTGAATCAAATCCCCATCTTGCAATATGGTCCTACCATTTAATAGTTCCAGTGTACTGCAAGTGTTTATTACAAATTCTTTCTTGAAGACCCTTGGCCTGGAAGGTAGAGTTAAACTGTTGTCAGATAAAGCCCATCAGACCATACTAAGGGACACGTGTATAAAGGTGTAGTATTGCAAAAAATACAGACCGTTTTATTTTACTTCGTCTGTATTTCAGTCACAAAATACTGACTACAGTGCAAAATACAGATGCCCATGAATGACTGCAGTGGTCTTCACAGATGGCATCAATATTTGATGGTGGTGGAGTGAGAATATAAATCACACTGTAGAAAACTATGTAAGGTAAAGACATGCAGTATTGTTAATTGCTAGTAACCCTAGTTTTTAAATACTCATTAAAAACTACTAATTTTCCATGTGTCTGCATGCAGTCCTCAGGCTTTCCAGTCACAGCACTGGCAAAATGTACACTTTTATCACATAGCTAATAATATTAATATGTGCACAATATAGAGAAATAATTCTGTAAAATGTATTGTTCAAGCCAGCCAAATCTTCATGCAGACAGTGAAGGATGTCATTGGTACCTTCTGGCTACGGATCTGTAATAACTGGTCTCTGTTCTCAAATAAATACAACTTAGAAAGATACATTTCTTTTGTTGACACATTTGTTTAGTTTTGGGCACATTCCTAGAGCATTGCTGGAATCAATATATATGTCTGGTCAGAGTGACTTTTGAAAACTGCAAATATTTAGCAAGTTATCACAGCTTTGGTTCCAGTGTCATTGCGGTTAGCTATTAATAACCGCTATTAATAAAAAATAGCTATTAATAATTAGCAATTCTCAATTTATGTCTTGATGTTAGGGCTCAAGACAATTACAATCATCCTTAAATACCTTTCTATAAGTATGTTTTGCGGTCTTATCTTATCTAATAAAATGATTTGATCATTTCTACTAAGAAATATCATAATAATTTTAAGCTTTTAACTATGAAAAGAAAAAAATTGAATTGTGTATATCAAATCATCACAGAGATGAGCTTTGTGTATTTTCTATTAACCATCAGGGAGATTCAATAAAAGTTCTTGGGGGTTATTCAATAAAAGTTCTTATAGTTTAAAATGGTGCTAATTTTGCCCCAACCAATCAGATGTTAGCTTTCAAATGTTACATAAGTTCTGATTGGCTGGGGCAAAGTTTGCACCATTTTAAACGATAAGAACTTTTATTGAATCTCCCTCCTTATCTTTAAAAATGGTGCTAAGTTTGCCCCAACCAATCAGATATCTTTCAAATGTTAAATAAGATCTGATTGGTTGGGGCAAATTAGCACCATTTGTAACAATAAGAACATTTATTGAACCTCCCCGATACCGAATATCTTTTCCTTGTTAGATAGTCTCAGAAGAATAATTCTGGGCATACACTACAAACTTACCTCCCAACATTCCTGCTACATTTTGACAACCGGCAGGTAAAACTGCTGCTGTACTCGATTTTCCGATTGATTTATAATTCATTTTGGATCAAATGCCCAATGGATGTAATGTGGAGGTAGTATATGGCCAACAGAAGTGATAAAGCCTATCTAGGGAAAACTCAGGTGTGAGTACTTAAGGCAGGCATAAATATTAGGCATAATCTGGATCCAACGGGATCTGGCCAATGTCAGCAAGGTGTGGAGGGCTGAAAACAACCGTCATCTGCATCATTGCCATTCTGAACCAACAGAAAATTTCCACTGTAGGTATAGCATATGGCAATTTAGGTTCTCACCTGTAGTACTACCGATAAGTGATAAATCCCGGTTTCATAACCTGATTTAGATTTGGAACTGGCTGTTTCTTATAGACTGGTATAAGTTTGAAAAACACTGCATATGAGCATTGCATGAAAAAATAAATTTGAAATAGTTGTTTTATCTCAAGATATGTACTTGTTCACTTTAGATGTGATTTTATTTGTTGGTTATACTGTAATTTTAGCACAGAAAAGTTAAATAAACAGTTAAAACATTTAGGAAAGGTTGATGTCCAAATTTTTTTTTTTCCCCAAACGGTTTTTCAAAATTTTTTAAACTATAAACAAAAACACCATTTTAAACTTCGAAAATTCCATTCAAAAATCAAAATAATCTATTGAAAAATCTAAATTTTCAAACAAGAAATGGAAAACGTCAACCGAGAAATTGAAATGCTATAGAAAAATAAAAAATTTTGGGTTTGTCAGTTTAGTTTATCTCTACTAATGAGGAGGGAGGAGGAGGGTAAGGCTCTATAATTACCCTTTACCTTTTTACAACAGTAATTAGAAAAAGAAAAAAAATATGTAACAGGTTATTCAATAAAAGCTCTTATCGTTAAAAATGGTGCTTATTTTGCCCCAACCAAATCTTTCAAATGTTAAATAAGATCTGATTGGTTGAGCAAAATTAGCACCATTTTAAATGATAAGAACTTTTATTGAATCTCCCTGTAAGTATTTATAAAGAGAGAGGTTTATCCTGAAGAAGGGAACAATATACAAAACACTACACCATCCTCCTGGACGACTAATCGTATCTGGTTTAGGTTCGAGACTGAAACCATTGTCCAAATTCATTAACACTTACCTGAAATGCCTGGTCCCTGATATTCCTCAAAAAATCCAACCTCACTCAAGTCAGTGGTGTCCTTAACTCCCCCAGAGAGCTATTACCATTGGCTTAATTACTGGATACAAACTTACCACCGCATTTATTCTACCTCCTTGGTCTTGCAGTTGTATTAACTAAAAATTACTTTAGATTCAATGGGAAATTATTTATCCAAAGACAGGGGACCATAATGGGTTCTTCACTGGCACCATCCTTTGCCAATGTGTTTAGCAACATTATTATAACATATAGTGGAAGTGCTACTGACCTGACCATAGAAGTAGAGGTGTGATGACTTTTATTGGCCAACTAAATAAAAAAATTAAGCAAGCTTTCGGGAGTACTAAGCCCCCTTCATCAGGCTGGATGTTACAAAAGAAACTGAGAAATCCCAAACATATACACATATATATGTTTGTGGTTTCTCAGTTTCTTTTGTAACATCCAGCCTGATGAAGGGGGCTTAGGACTCCCAAAAGCTTGCTTAATTTTATTATTTAGTTAAATAAAAGGTATTACAGATGATAAATGCACATTCCTGGGCCCCATATACTATCATAATATCTGTTCTAGTGCAAACAGTAAAAACATGGGAGGTTTTAGTTACATTAATGAATGACCCAAGGTAATTTGTTAGGAAATTCCATACTGGGGTTACCTTGATGTGGTTGGAAAGCTTTTCACTTTTATGGATAAGATTGTAACTAAAACCCCCAATGTTTTTACTGTTTGCACTAGCACAGATATTATGATAGTATATGGGGCCTAGGAATGTACATTGATCATCTCTTTTCTTGTTTGTTCAACTATCAAGTTCACGCATGAATGTTCCATACCTTCTTTAAATTTTCTGGATGTTGAGGTCAGTATTACAAATGGGGCCCACCAAACTAATCTATTTCAGAAACCTACTGACCGTAATAACACACTCCTCACATCCAACTTTTACAATAGAAACATAATTTGTGCCATTCATAAAAGGTCAATACATACTGTAAGAGCAAATCCCATTGCCTCCAACAGCACATTGTATGAATCAGCAGCAGATACACCAGATAAGAGATTTATGGAGAGTATAATAAAACACCTTTAGCCAGAATTTGGAAGGAGGTAACACAGATTTCCAGGTCCAACTTACTTGAGTATAATATATCCAAAGGAACCACAGACAATAGCTTGCAGTTTGTTTCTAAATTCTCCCCCAAACGATTTTGGCCCTTATTGATTGAGGATAAAAAAAAACATTGATGCCTTTTTAAATATTCGCCTAGATTTAGCTATCCTAGAGGCAGGAATCTTATGGACCTTTTGAGTCCTGCAGACCTTCCATCAGGCACCAAAAAAGTATCCCTTCTTAAGTCACCCCAAGTAAGGCACATTCCCCTGCATGAGTTGCCACTGCTGCTTAACTATTAAGAAAGGTCCAGCCTTTTGTCACCGGTTTAGTGGTATCAACATATCACATTTAATTTCTACTAAGATGCCATTTTGGTATGGCATATTGGACAAACTACAAGAGAGGTACATGAACGAATCAAAGAACATAAAAGAATAAAAATTTTAGAATGGGGGCATACACGAACACCAGAATATCTAGGCACTTTTCTAAACATAAAACACACACAGCTACAACTCTTATGGTTAGTGTTGGAAGGGATACCCCCATGAGAAGAGATATTTAGAAACTTTTGTTACAACGGGAGTGTGTTCTAAATGAATATTGGAGTATAAAATGCTTTATTTGAAATCTAATTTTATGCTTTCATGTTTTTCTCCATCGATATCATTATAGATATAGCTGGCAAGCAATTTGTGGTAAGGTTACTTGGTAGACCAGCAAGAAGATAAATGGATGGTCCGCTGCATGTACTGCATGTACACACAACAATCGGAGTACCGTTCCAATATAAAAACTTTATTTCAGTGAAACAGCTTAACGCGTTTCGGACCTATCTGGTCCTTAATCATAAGCACACATTCCAAAATACACCGAAACCCTTTAAATACACCCCTCAGTGACGTAACTTCCTCCTCCCATCAATAGAGCATCCTACGTGATTTGAGCATCCTAGATGTACATCCCACATATTGTAAAGCACTTAGCGCATGTCAGCAGGTATACTATGTATTCAGAAACAGTTAGTATATTGATATATGGTGTATTCTTTTCCGGACGCACTACTATTAAAAGAAGGGTTCTTATAAAAATGTGGACACACTAGATGTATTACATGTAGTTTTATGAAGGTAGGAAACTCTTTTAATAATAGTGTGTCCGGAAAAGAATACACCATATATCAATGGTTTCTGAATACATAGTATACCTGCTGACATGCGCTAAGTGCTCATTACAATATGTGGGATGTACATCTAGGATGCTCAAATCAAGTATACATGAACATATTAGAGCAATTAAGAAAGGGGATGAAAATAGCCCAGTGGCTAGGCACTTTAATATATGCAATGGAAGTAATGTTAAATATATGACAGTACAGGGCATACAAAAAGTGACTCAGAATCCCAGAAATAAAGATCTTTGGTCAAACCTGTTATACTGTGAGGCAAAATGGATTTTTCATCTTAATACAAGACATCCAAGGGGTAGGAATTCTGCTTTTGATATTAATTGCTTTACAGGTCTTCCACCTAGTAAAGCAATTAATATCAAAATATTAGTCCTATTATATACGTATATATACACATATATATATATATATATATATATATATATATATCTGTTCTGCTGATTTTAACTTTCTTTGAATAGTTCGTGATCATTTGAAACATATGTTACACTTAAACAAGTTTTTTTGTACTTCAGTCTGTGCACATTATATGGCAATACAGACTTATGCATATTTATGACTTTTTGGTATTGTGGTTTTTTTATGCTGTACATACATATATATATATATATATATATATATATATATATATATAATCATATTTGTGAACATTGTTTCCATCGGTATACTTTCACAGTGGATACGTCCAGTATGTTTCTTTCCATATTGAAGGTGTGTCTAATGATGGGAGGAGGAAGTTACATCACTGAGGGGTGTATTTAAAGGGTTTCGGTGTATTTAGGAATGTGTGCTTATGTTTAAGGTCCAGATAGGTCCGAAACACGTTAAGCTGTTTCACTGAAATAAAGATTTTATATTGGAACGGTACTCAGATTGTTGTGTGTTCCAGTACGTGCAGCGGACCATCCATTTATCTTCTTGCTGTTACATGATATGGACTAGCGACGGGTCCGGAGCTGCTTCCACCTGGAAGACGCGGTGAGTTACATGTTATATCGTGTTTGGGGCTCCATTACATGTGATTGAATCGAGCTCCTGGAGGGACGCGTCCATCGCTGTGGCGAGGGGTTTGGGGCTAAGACGCACCCGAACCACCCCTTTGGATAAGTGGTGTGGAACTACACTTTATACTCACCTAGTCTGGATCTGACACTGTGGCCATTGGGGGTGTAGCACCTATTCCTTTTGTGTTGTTTAGGGATACTTGGTAGACCATACTTAATGTTATTGTATGTTTTATTGGTTGCTCATTCTATAGGTATACCAAATATAAGCTATTACTCTCTTGATTACTACTTAGGAATTCACAATCATTAAATGTATGTTCAGTTTTGGGCCTAAGAAACAAAATAGTGTTTTATAAATCAGTATTGATGCATGTATGGCCACCCATTAGATATGCATTTACCCATCCAATATATTGTTAGCTCCAGGAATTTCAGGTTATTTTTTTTAGAAATAAAGAAATAAAGATAGACCCAAAATAAAGAGAGACCCAAAAGTATTTTTTACGGTTTTATTATGAATAGTTCAACTTCATTAAAAAAAAAAAAAAAAATTAACAGTGTAAAACGATGTAAAATTTTTAGCATTTCAGTGCCGAGGTAGTAATGCTGCTTAAGATAGCCCTAACGGGGTAAACACACACTAGTTAGGGTAGCGCAGCACAAGATAAAGGCACTCTTAACATTAGGGCTTATTACTTTTCCTTCCAATAACTGAAAAATATTTCAAAATACATTCTCTAAGTTTCAGCAGTTGTATCAGTCATTCTAAAAACCATTATGGGTAAGCATTCATCTTTATGAATATACAGATTTTGTATCATACACACCTATTATTTCTGAATAAAATATACACCCAGGAGTATAACAAAAACAAAATGAAATTTAAAAAAAGATGCATACCTGCTTATCCTTATGGCAGTTTGTACAAAACTCATTTCAACTGCATTATATACAGAGGAACCAAACCCACAATCTTAACATTTGGATAAAGTAAGGTAGCAATCCAGCACCCAAAATTGCTGCTCTTACCTTTCCAAAAGTTGTAAATTGTAAGTAAATAAAATTTAGTGAGAGACAGTTTTACTGCAACTGGTGATATTTATTTCTTGTGGTACTTTAGAAACTAGAAGATGTTCTAGAAGTAGTGACATTTCAAGGTCTCCCAGTCCCAGCTCCCCCCGCAAGATCTTTAAATAAAAAACAACAAAACATAAACCAGAAATCATAAAGTGCTGTATACCCAATACTCAGAACAACTATACAGTTCTACATTTTAGGTGATATTTTTTTTTAATGCAGCATTTATACTAAAATCAAGTATTATACCCAAACATATTAAAGGCTGTCAAGTAAATGTTATCAGAAGTGCCCCAGTCAGAGCCATTTTGAGGTTGGAAAAATGTTAAAAAAAATTCAATAGACCATTAAATACAGGTCAAAAAAACAAGCATTAATGTACTAATAGAGGAATAATCAAATCTGCTACCATGTCATAAACAAAAACACCGAATGGAGAGTTACTAATGTTATACAAGTGATATACTACCAAATTCTCCTACCTGTTGGATAAGATTTGACTATGGGAGGCAGTGTTTTTTAAATAAATAAACGTAATATATTTTTTGCTTCATGCAAACATTTAAACCTATTCTCAGTACGCAAACAGTAATCTTGGTTTAAATCACCATATCTTTAAATATAAAATTTCAGAAATGTGGCAAACAGGCACCAGCTAATACTGACAAACTATTTTAAAAAGGACAACAGATCATTAAAAAGTTTAGATGAGATACATTGTCACAAAATGGAAAATGTGAACATTTATTTACAAATTGAAGGGGAAAAAAATGTATCCAATGATTTTATCACAGCTTGCATTCCTCTTTTCCATTCCTGCTTCATCTGTCCAATGTTCGTATCATATCATCAATCATGCTACTTCTATGTAGCTGGAGTAGAAATTAGTATTTGTTTCATATTGCAATCATTATCAGCACTTTTTTAAATAATTCTAAATTATGTAAATTCAAAAATAATGCAACATTTTGGTGGCAAGTTTTATTTAGCTTTTGCTAAATAAAATGATTTCTTTCAGAAAAAAACTTAAAAAAGACAATAAAACAAGAACTTATACTTGCATGTATCAGGATTTTTCTCTGCCCTGCAAAGTACAAGCGTGTTGGGAGGAAAAAGTAGCTAAGGGTTAACTGACTGGCCAGCTGTTAACACATATACACACTTCCAGGCAATGATTTCTAGGGAATTCAAATCTACCAAGCAAGATGAAATTTCCCATATTGTGCATAATGCAGCCATTAAATACTGCCTTAATAATCCAAACATTTTGTTTCCACTTTAGGATGGGTTTAAGTGGACTGACAAATTACAATAGAAAGTAGGGTAGGTATAGGTATAACAAACCTAAATAAGCCCAAACCACTAAATTTGTGGTGGTGCTGTGGGTATGATAGTATAAATGTTAGCGAGTTTCTTTTGGTTTGGGGGGGTTTCCCAACCATTTTTCCTAAGATGACAAATTTAAAGTTAAATGCTTCTTCGATATATTTAATCTTTACTAACATTAGGTAAGTTGACTTAACAAGCAGACAGTGCCAACTAAAGGCCAAGATGCAATTGTATCAATACGTATACATGGAAAAGTAAAAAACATTGAGTCTATAAAAGAGTAAATTGTGACTATTTATGAAAAGCTGTCAAACCTTTACTTTCACCTAAAGTGCCGAAAATATGTACTTTTGCCGTTATAGAGCTATTTAAGATTTTCAGTGAGGTTTACTAGACCAATAACAAAAGCAAACATAACTCAGCCCTCCTCCTTAATTGAAGGTATGCACAATGTAAGGGTATGTCCACCCCCCCCCCAGCAAAATTTTATATGTTGCAGGAAACAGCCAAAAACCTCAACGTTTCAAGTTTTATATAACTCAAAGCTTTCGTTCCCTCGCTGCCTTCTGCTTGTCTTCCGTGCTCGGAAGCAAGCAGAAGGGGCTTGACCGGCATCCGCTCATGTGATAGGCTAAGATGCCATGTCTTGTCCAATCACAGGAGCGGACTGCTTTGAGTTATATAAACCCCGCAAGGTCACTGTTTTCGGGCATTTCCTGCTAAATTTTTGTTTGGGGGTGGACATACCCTTTAAGAAGCGAATATGCATCTAAGCACTGTGGATTCTTATATGCTCTTTCAATAAGATGTGCTGCCTATTTACTCATTGCTGTGTGCTACGGATTCAGTAATATGTAATAATAGCATTTTCAATAAAAAGAAATATGGTCAGTGCCAATTAAACCTCCTCCTGTGCAAAATCCTACACCAATAGCTATAGATCAGTACATTCTAAATCAGAACAAAATTATCTCAAATGTTCAGTTGTTACATTGCAAGCTATTTAAGTCTTTGGTAAGATCTACGCTAAGAAATAAACACAAAAAATTGCAATTGACAAGAAAAAAAAAAAAAAAAGAGGCACTAAGTTTGTGTAGAAGTGCTTTCACCGCTTCGTTCAGACTTATTAGATGAACTTCAGAAGTCCCTGCCATTAGGACTAATGCTTGAATCTCTCCTTGCTATGCTGAAAAAAAACAAAAAACATTTTACACATTTTAAAATTTCAACCCAGTTAACATAGGATAAGTCAAAGAAAAATGATCTTATCAGCGCTTTCATTTTAGGCGAGGAACGAAAGATCCGGATACTTCTAGGACCTTTTATTTGTTAAAACATTTTACATAGGAATTAGTCATTAGTAAACTGGCTCAGCTTGCAAGAATTTATGTATTCGATAAATTTTAAGTACACATCAATATAGAAATACTACTACTGACCATTTCTGTGAAAATCTTTTGATTAATGAAAAATGTAAAGCATCTGTGTAGATCACTAAAATAACCATTCATAACAAAAAAAACAACAGTGATGCTTTGCTTAGAACCCAATGTTCAAGCAATGTCTGGTTTGTACTGTTTTGTGCCTTTAATGGATACCTGTCCCAGAGTGATTGAGGAGATTTGGAAGAGTGAGTGATAGGCAGAGTTTTCTTTAGACACCTGGAACGCTCTCCAAAAGATACAGGATGTCTGTCATGGGATCTGTTAATCAGCATGTGATCGTCTTGCTCAGGACCTAGAGAAATAAACATGGACAGGAGAAATATAGGGCATTTAAGTATTTAAAAAAAAAAACACATTAAAATGAAAAAGGTACCTGGGGCAGGGAGATGGTATTGGTAATTGCTACCTTCCAATATAATTTCTGTGAGGAGCGCCAGCATGAAGAAAATCGATTCTGTCAAGCCTTCCTAATGCTTCAGCACTATCTTTTATCCAGAAGGGAGCCAGACACTAACCTGGCAGATGTACACTCTACGTGTTGGTGCCCCTCAATGATACAATATTTTAAGGTATGAGGCGCAGGCCACACTAAACACGCGCAAGCAATCAACGTGCGTTGGTGGGCACTTGCACTGCGATTCCCTCGGAGCGCATGAGAATGGCACCAATTGACACACACTAGTGTGCACATGAGACTGGATCGAGTGTTAATCACAATGATGTGGCCTAGCCCTGAATAATCAACCTTACTTCCCTGTCCCAGGTACTTTTCTTTTTTAAAAAAAGCTTATTTTTACAGTGGTCCTTTAAAAAACATTCCTATACAAAGTGCTTGTGAAGGTTCTCATTCATCCAGGTCATGGTATATCTGCTGTATTCAATTAAATTCCAATTAGCATATCACAGCCAGGTGTGATTGCATAGTGGCTAAATCCGAAAGACCCAATACCGAAACGCAAAAAAGCAACATCATATATGCAGTGAAGTGAAGAATGCTCTGATTTGTATGTGGGGGAGACCAAACAGCAACTGCATCAACGTATGGCCCAGCACAGAAGAACCAATTCCTCGGGTCAGGACTCAGCTGTGTACCTGCATCTTAAGGATAAAGGATACACCTTTGAAGATTGTAATGTTAACATATTGGCAAAGGAACGTGAATGGCTCAAGAGAGGTGTCAAGGAGGCCATTTATGTGAAAATAAAGAAACCAGGCCTAAATAGAGGTGGGGGGTTCGACACCTACTGTCTGCCATGTACAATGCTGTTTTGACACCTTACCCTGGGCGTTCCTATAACACCTCTTAGCCACTATGCAATCACGCCCTCAACACCTGGCTGTGATATGTACCCTGGAAAATCCCAATTAGCATAATTGCCACAGATTCTTGTACAAGTCATTCTGAATTGAGAAAGCCAGTCTGATCACTAGCGAAACGTCTTCAAGAACTAAACTTCAAGTCCAGTTGATCTAATTGAATACAACACATATTCCTATACAAAAGATAGCAACTCTAAGTGCTCCTTTGGCTCTACATGAAGCGCATTTATCACCTTACAGGTAATAGGTGTGTGAAATTGGGGGGTGAGAAGGGCTGCATTTGTGTGTTAGAAGTCCATATATTGCTTATTTTCAGTACATTCGGAATACATCATTCTGTATGCAATAACCTTGCATGATTGTCAGTACAATCAGTTAGCTGGGAAGAGGACACATTTTAAACAACGATTGATTTAAACAAAACTAAATAAACTCGTTATGATTACAATAATCTTTTTGGTTCACCATAAAACTGACTTACTAAAATGAGCACTCGGTTTGCTTTGTTGCAAAAATTTGCAGTCTGAAAACTCTGCCATGTTCAGAAACTGGTGCTTTATCCAGGATGCTCTGTTGTCCTCGAAAGCCTTCTTCTATAAAAAGAAAAAAATTACATGCAGGAGCATCTTAATAAATAAAAGCATTATGTAAAATGTAGATCACAAACCTAAAATGTTACACTTTTATGTTGGCCTTTGAATTGGTCAACGAACTGCAAAACCAAAAAAGAAGTACCTGGGGCAGGGAGGTAGATTCAATTATTCATTCCTACAAACACAGTGGTTGGAAAAAGTATTCGGCCCCCTTGAAGTTTTCCACATTTTGTCACATTACTGCCAACATGAATCAATTTTATTGGAATTCCACGTGAAAGACCAATACAAAGTGGTATACACGTGAGAAGTGGAACGAAAATCATACATGATTCCAAACATTTTTAACAAATCAATAACTGCGGTGGGGTGTGCATAATTATTCTGCCCTGAGTCAATACTTTGTAGAACCACCTTTTGCTGCAATTACAGCTGCCAGTCTTTTAGGGTATGTCTCTACCAGCTTCATGCACATCTAGAGACTGAAATCCTTGCCCATTCTTCTTTGCAAAACAGCTCCAGCTCAGTCAGATTAGATGGACAGCGTTTGTGCGATTAATAAACATTATTAAAAGGAGAACTATAGTGCATAGAACGTTTTTTCAAAAAACATCAAAAAGAAAAACTACCTATGGCAGAGGGGGGTAGGATTCTTTCTACCTCCCAATATAATTTCTATGAAGAGCACCAGCATAAAGAAAACTGCTTTTGCCAGTCTTCCTTAGTTCTTCAGAACTATCTTTAAAAAGAGGCCCAGGACACTACCATGGCAGATGAACACTGTATGTGCTGTAGCTCCACAACAAACCTTTGGGAGGTAGGAATAATCAACCCTACCTCCCTGCCCCAGGTACTTTTCATTTTTAAAAAGTTGATTTTTACAGTATAGTTGTCCTTTAAGCAAAGGTTTATTTTAGGGTGGACACTCCCTTTAAAAGGAGAATGAAACCCAAAATACAAAAAGGCAGCTCCACAGATCCTATAATTAGTAGAACAATTTGTCTCATACCTCTGAATTCAGTGTTTCAGTGTCGAAATCCTTTAGGCTAGGTACACACCATGCCTATAGGATTAGTCGGTCTAAAATATTCTATGGTGTGGGTGCAAACGTCTGCGACTGTTCTTGGTACCGCACGATTGGCTACTTTTGCCGCAACCAACAGTGATTTGACCTGGCCAACTGTTCGCCAGGGGCGAACGATTGGCTGGGACAAATGACGTCCCGTGTGTACCCAGCATTATAGTATTTCAGGTAACTGGAAATCTGCATTATTACTGCTGCTTTCTAGTGTTGCCTCTTTCTGGTGATCAAATAAGCAAAACTCCTTCTGTATATGCCAAATAGGTTCCTTTGTGTATGTATTCCCATACCCCTTATGCCAAGCTGCATTTAACAATTGACCCCAAAGTCCCCATCTACCAGTGTCTCCCAGCCAATCAGAGACAGCAGAAAACATGAGAAGCTGATTTTGCTGTTCACTTTGAAAGCAGTTATCACTTTGCTTAAGAATTTCTGAAGCAACCCGTTAACCTTTTTTAGTTGTGAGAATTTCTGCTATCGGGAAGATTCACCCAGAGCCACAAGTGCTCTCCTAGAAGAGTGCTTGTGAAGGTTCTTATTCATCCAGGTCTTGGTATATCTGTTGTATTCAATTAGATCAACTGGACTTGAAATAAAACAGATACTCCTAGAAGAGATTTACCAAATGCTGCACATCTCTGGGTTAGGGGAACTGTGGTCCAAAAATTGATAGGAAATGCTCTCCTGAGAATTTTTGCAATTTACTTTCATTTTTTATTTTGCATAGTGAGTGAAAACTCTGCCTGAAAAGGCTGTTTTCACATAGTGGGAAAGAAGGGCTGTAGATTCCCTTACCTACTCTGTCAGGACTTCACACAGCAGAGAGGAGGAGGGACTTCTTGTCTCTCTCACACACTGAGGGAGTTTGAGGCTGTGCTCGCCGGCTGCGAGGAGAAGCCTTAGGAATGTCACATGTCATCCTCCCACCCAGTCAGTCATTTCTTTATATCTTGGGCTGTGGAGCATGTAGAGAGGTGGTTGATGGCTTGTTTTAAAGGTAGGAAACTGGCCATTCATTCATTCCATTCATTCCAACTCAACTTGTTTGGAAACCAGTTCCCCTTTAATCTCACCCTTGTATTTAGCGTTAAATACTTGGGCTATAAAAGCGATGTGGCCACTTGTAAATCCCCCTGTATGTCTTGTGTGTTTATTTCTGCACATTCTGTGTTTATTTTCTGCACCATTTATAGAAGTGTGTGCATTGCTGCAATATAAATTTAAAAGCGTTATGAAAGCTGCATTTACTTCAGTGTAGTCGTACAATTAATGCAATGGCACTTAGCACTGCATCAAGCATAGTCAGACCTAGTACAATTGTTAGCCCTTTATAAAAGGTACACTTCTAAAAACAACATAGTGCAGCTGCAGTATAATTAAGTGAACCTGCTCTAGCTGTGCAATGCATCCATCAGTGTACATTATTCAAGGAGAATGTTGTATACTTATTCTATAAAACCGATTCAGCAGGAGGGCTTATGTGATAAATTGCATAAACAAAAACAGAATTCTTCCTACCCTCCAACCTTGCCAGATCATTTGGGAAAAAAAGCAAATTGCCTTCCAAAATATAGGCAAATCTGGCCTAGTAGGGACACACTTAATAAATGTAATTAAAAGGGATGTACTGATTGTAATTAAACATTAATTCTAAATCTGCCACGCTACATGTGCTTCTAATAGGTGTCTCTACACGTTTCACAGATATATCAACAAAGTCTCCAACACACACCTATTAAAGCGTATACTTACTGTAAAAACAGCTTAATCTTACTGGATAGCTGTGGCTGTAAATATAGATTTGTTTTATTTTTGGCCGATTACCCTCCCATGTCCTACTTTTTGTGCTTGAATGTTGCTGGCTTCCTCCTCCACTCAGACCGTGACTACCAACAAAGTTAGTTTGTCCATCAGTCAACATCGGCTTCCTATACTTTATGGGAGCCCATTAGCAGCTGCTTCTTGTTGGGCCACTTCAACAAATCGCCCAGTACAAAGTATAGGGAGATCACATATGCAGATTTTTTTTTGTAGCAGATGGAATATTCCAAAGGAATTGGTGTCATCTGCTACAAATATGCAATGTGTGTACCAAGCTTTAAAGACTTTACCTCATGCCCAAGACGAATAGCAGCTTCTGTGAAATTCCTTCTCTCTTTCTCAAAGTTTTTTTTCTGCTCATTAAATAATTTCCATTCTTTCTGAAGACGCTCTTTGTCTTCTAGTAGGTAGCAGTCTTGCAGAAGTGTTGATGTGAATTCATCACTTGGTATGCTAAGCTGTTGCTGAATACACAACAGAAATGCTTTCAGATGAGAACATAAGCATATTATTATTATTGTGGATTTATATAGCGCCAACATCTTCCGTAGCACTTCAGATGTATACATTCACATCAGGCCCTGCCACAAAGAGCTTAGAATCTAAGCACATTTTATTGACACATACAACCTATAAGTATGTCTTTATGATTATGGGGGGAAATGGAATACCCTGAGGAAACCCATGCAAGCACAGTGAGAACATACAAATTATTGCAGTGTCCAAGGATGGAATCGAACTCAGGAATTCATCGCTGCAAGGCATAAGTGCTAGCCACTGAGCCACCAAGTTGCCCCACATTAGAATTCTAATGTTGACATTCATTTAAAATCAGCCTCTAAAAGGGTGTCAAATATTCTACCCTGCCTCTGGTGAGTACTATGTACCCTTATATTCCCACAAATGCATCTAATGCACACACTGAATGTATAGTATAGTATTTGAGGTTGAATAAAGACATATGTCCATCCAATCCAACCCATCTAGCAATACCCACATTTCCTGCCTAACTGATTATCCAAAAACACCCCCCAAAAAATTTCTTCCTGACTCCAAGTTGCAATCATAAATATCCCTGGATCAACTCTAATTTATATATCAATACGAGTAACTTGCAACATTCCTTGTTTGTAGAAACTCGGACAGCTTTTTTATTTTTTTTTTTGAAATGGTCCAATGAACCTGCCATCACAAAGTCCACTGGAACACCGTTCTATAGCTTTTACTGTTCTCAGTGAAAACCCTTTCCGAACCTAAAAACTTAAAACTTCTTTTCTTCAAGTCTTAAGGGATGTTTGAGTGTCCTTTGACATGCTCTATGGTGAACAATGCCCCAGATAGTTTATTGTATGGCCCGTTAATGTATTTATACACAGTAATCATATCCACGCAAGCATACATAATTGTAACTTATCCAATCTCTGTTCATATTCAAGCTCCCCCAATACTCTTATTCATTTAGTTGCCCTTCTCTAAACCCTTTCCATTTCAAAGACTTTTTTTTTTTTTTTTTTTTTTAAGACAAGAATAAAGCAGGAATAATGTGTTCCAAATTTGTACATTGGCGCACACTTTAACATATGCTTTTTGTGCACCACTAAAATAAAAGATGAGATTACAACTGTGTGGTTTTATACAGTTAATTAAATGCATGTGCCCCCAATCACAAATGCATGTTTACACAGATTAACACTGTCAGGAAAACGAAGGAATAAACATAGTAACATAAAAGTACCTGTAAAAGATGTTGCTGACTTTTAATAGTTTCTCTGTATTGCTGAATTTCCCTTTTTAGTTTTTCAAGTTCTTGCACATGATCTTCTCCTGCAATCATTCCATTTTGATTAGGAGTCGGGTTTACAAGAGATGCTATGAGGGAAATTAAATAAAAAAATAAAAAAAAATTTTTTTTAAAACAACACCATCAGATGTACGAGTGGTTTTAAAAAATAATTAAAATCTACAAATCCAAATTAAGGAAAATTACATGTGTAGAATGCACAACAGTGGTAAAAGACCCACACCTTGGCTATCCATCTTTTCCACATGGCTTTTCAATATGCGCCACTGTTGGCGAATGCTGTTAACAAGCTGCTCTCTAACTTCCTCACAGGAGAGCTCTGACAGATTCTCTTTACTGGAGTCGCCAACATCTTCCTCTGCGTCTGAAATAGCCTGCAAACAACAAAATTATAGCAGTCATCCATTACACATGAAGAAGTGTTTACCAGTGAGTGCTAATTTTGCCCCAAACCAAACCAGATCTTATTTAACATTTGAAAGCTAACATCTGATTGGTTGGGGCAAATTTAGCACCATTTTAAACGATAAGAACTTTTATTGAATAACCCTGAATGTGTTTTCTATACAGACGTCGCCACACCAATATGGAGTCCCGGATAAGACTTTGAAAGCTGCTTGTTACCCTGCTATTTATTTACCAGTCAGTGTAAGCTGCTGGAAAATAAACAGCAGGTTAACAAGCAGCTTTCAAAATCTTATCAGGGATTCCATTTTTTTTTATTATTCTTTTCCTGGTGAAAGATAAAGCTTCCAAATGTAGCTGGGTTTTTGGTTTATCCTGTGTTGGCGCACCAGGTAAGGCACTGGGTTTAAAAAATACACAGTTCAGTAGGTCACAAGTTCAATATCCCAGATATAGTATAGTATAGTATTTAAGGTTGAATAAAGACATACGTCCATCCAGTACAACCCATCTAGCAATATCCTCATTTCCTGCCTAACTGATGATCCAGAGGAAGGCAAAAAAAACCCCACCAAATTTATGAAGGGGGAAAAAATTCCTTCCTGACTCCAATTGGCAATCGGAAATTTCCCTGGATCAACTCTACTTTATGTATCAATACCAGTAACTTGCAACATTCCTTGTTTGCAGAAACTCATCCAGCTTTTTTTTTTTTTTTTAAACTGACCAATGAACCTGCCATAACAACGTCCACTGGAAGACAGTTCCATAGCTTTACCATTCTCACAGTGAAAAACCCTTTCTGAGCTTTATACAAGACAATACCATGCTGGCTCTGGCTGTTCCCACCTGGCACTGCTTGCTACCTTTAAGTTTGTTATCCACCGAAACTCCAAGATCCCTTTCCAACAGGGATTCACTTAACACAGAGCCATTTATAGCATAAGTAGCACAAGGATTTTTAAGTCCAAAATGCATCACCTTACATTTATCAACATTGAATTTCATCTGCCACTTAGCAGCCCAATGTGATAATCTATCTAGATCCACTTGCAACGATTGCACATCCTCTGAAGTTTTTAAAACACAGAAACCTTGCTGACAATACCCAAGTCCAAATCATTAATAGATTAAATAGAAGCGGCCCCAGCACAGAACCCTGTGGCACCCCACTTTAGTCCATAATGATGAAGCCCCATTAACAACTACTCTCTGCATCCTATTCATTAACCAATTTTTTATCCATGTACAAATGTGACTCCCCAGACCAACAGACCTTAGCTTATAAATTAGTGGCCTATGGGACTGTATCAAAAGCCTTTGCAAAATCCAAGTAAACTACATCTACTGCTATGCCAGAGTCTAAATTTCTACTTACTTCCTCATAAAAGCCAAGCAAGTTAGTTTGACAAGATCTATTCCTCCTAAATCCATGCTGGTTACTACTTATAATGTCAGTCCTTGAAAGATACTCTAGAACATGTTCCCTTATTAAACTTTCTAGGATCTTCCCCACCACTGAACTTAAACTTACAGGCCTGTAATTACCCGGCTGTGAACGACTACCCTTTTTGAATATTGGAATAACATCAGCCTTTTTCCAATCCAGAGGAACACCACCGGACATGAAGGAATCAGCAAAAATAAGAAACAATGGCATGGATAAAACTGAACTTAGCTCCCTAAGTACCCGAGGATGTATTTTATCTGGTCCAGGAGATTTATTAAAGGACAATTATACTCACCTTTTCCCCGATCCACTGCAGCATAGTACCCAGGGTGAGGACTTAAAATCGCTAAGTCCTAACCCTGGGTACTTTCCCTAACTCCTGCACTACTTACCCCAAATCTGCTTCGCCGATCCACACTGTTCCACCTCTCTTCTACTGTCAGTGACAGTCGCGAGGCAGCCAATTGGAAGACACGCCTCCTTGCAGAGCGTATCTTCCTATTGGCTGCCTCGCGATCTCTCACTGAAGCAGGAAGAGCGGAGGAATGGAGCGATCGGCGAAGCAGATTTGCGGTAAGTAGTGCAGGAGTTAGGGAAAGTACCCAGGGTGAGGACTTAGCGATTTTAGGTCCTCACCCTGGGTACTATGCTGCTATGGAGGAAGAGGAGCGAGGGTGAGGTGAGTATAGTTGTCCTTTAATATTAACCTTATTTAGTTCTTTCTGTACCATATCCTCGGTTAACAAAAGTGCACTTGAATCTTTTATACCATTATTGCTACTATACTCTATGATATCTGTACTTGGATCTTCTATAGTGTATATAGAGGGGGAAAAAAAATCTCTTTTTTGTTTCTATTATATTCCATGCAAAAGATAAAGATCTAAATGTACCTAGGATTTCAGCTTTATCAGTGGTGGCTCACCTTGTAAGATGCCAGGTTTAGACACACACAGAGTTTGCATAAACTTGCAGCACACAATCGGGTAAATGTAAAATTATGTACACTCCTTTATTTATAACGTGTAGACACATGTATATTTGGGAATAGGTATGTGCAAAACAGCAAGGTTAAAAAACATTAAAATATATTTACAGCAGCAGCCTCAACATACTAGCAGCAATATAACAAAGTGCAGAGCTATAAGACAATAGTCTAAACAATTAGGTGCTTCATAGTGACACAAATGGCTATAAAGCTACAAAGTACAGTATTAGTGTAACTAGTACTTATCTGCCCCTATGCATGGCTCAACATTTTGAGGTAGAGACAACCCACTGAGGTTCAGGTGTCCATACGTGGAGGCTGTCTGAAAGAACAGAAACGGCGGGTCCCCCTGACGCGTTTCGCTCGGTGCCCCAAGCTTTCTCAAAGGTGCAGGGTAGGCACGCCGGCGGTCACGTTTTATAGGTCAAAAACTAAGGCCTATTGGTCCCTTGCGTTCTTACACAATCGACGCGGTGACATCACAATATGCGCCAGTACAACCTCGTTCCAGGCCGCGATGACGTCACCTAGCGTACGTCATCGTGGCCTCGTATGTACGCAAGGTGACGTCATGGCGGCCTGGAACGGAGGTTGTACTGGCGCATATTGTGACGTCACCTTGTCTGTTGGCGTGATTGCGCGAGGACGCAAGGGACCAATAGGCCTTAGTTTTGGACCTATAAAACGTGACCGCCGGCGTGCCTACCTTGCACCTTTGAGAAAGCTCGGGGCACCGAGCGAAACGCGTCAGGGGGACCCGCCGTTTCCGTTCTTTCAGACCGCTTCCACGTATGCAGCTTTATGGACACCTGAACCTCCATGGGTTGTCTCTACCTCAAAATGTTGAGCCATACATAGGGGCAGATAAGTACTAGTTACACTAATACTGTACTTGTAGCTTTATAGCCATTTGTGTCACTACGAAGCACCTAATTGTTTAGCTCTGCACTTTGTTATATTGCTGCTAGTATGTTGAGGCTGCTGTCTGTAAATATTATATTTTAATGTTTTTTAACCTTGCTGTTTTGCACATACCTAGTCCCAAATATACGGGTGTCTACACGTTATAAATAAAGTGTACATAATTTCACATTTACCCGATTGTGTGCTGCAGGTTTCTTTTTCCTTCTTTTTATATGTTTTATAGATTTTCCTTTTACCTGTTCAGCACCTCCCCTTCATATTTTTGATTAGAGGGGTTGACTAGTGCCATACCATACATATTGCTTTACCTATTGGGACAATGTTGTCTGGAGACTTTAGTTCCCCTTTAAGAAGTTTAAATTACCCCGATTAATCTTATAGGAAGGGTAATACATGATCTAGGCAACTAATCAACTCTGAATTTATTGACCAGAAGCTTAAGATATCTACCAAAAGGTATTATACCATGAAATGTATAATAAAATATACTCTTTATTTAAACCGTCATATTGACACACAAAGACGGCACAAGGGTCTTATGCAATTCTCAGTGTAACTGCTTCTTACTTGTCTCTGAGGAAGCGGCAGTTGTGCTGTAAAATGCACAAGACCCTTTTCCCACTCGAAGTACACATATGCCGTCTTTATGTGTGTGAATATCAAGGTTTAAATAAAGTGTATATTTTATTATACATTTCATGGTGTCCTTGAGGTCTGGAGCAAGGAGCTGGCCCAAACGCGAAGCAGGAGAGACCTGCACACTGGGACATGCAACGTCACAGGAGTAGATTCACGATGAGCTCGGATAGTGATCCTACGTGGTTACCTTCTTACAAGGAAACATATCTTTAGAAAAGGATCCAAATCAAGCGATTTGTGTGCCCAATGTAGATTTTTCATTAAATCAGTCAATTTGTCACCCCCTAACGGGAGAAGTTGGTCTCGAAAAAATATTTTACTTGTAGCACTAAGTTTGAGAAATATTGTATTATTTGTCGATGTGGACTACTGTATGTAGGCAAGACAACAAAGGCTGTAAAAGTATAGAACGACAAGCAACCGAAAATTCAAAAATAAATACATACATTCAAAATAAAAAAAACCATAGGAGATCAGGGGATCTGTACTCACCCTTGGCATTACTTCTGTTCGTCTAAAAAAAGTAGTTAACATGTGTATATTAAATGTATTAGTATGTTTGGATACTTGTAATGGTAACACGAGCCAAGAGGCTCTCAACAGCTATTATACTTACAGACCCAATGCTGTCCTCCAAGTTCTCTTTTGTTTTCTGTTGTGAAAGCAAAGAAATAATTTCTTTCTTCATTTGCTTTAATACTTTTTTGAGCTCAGCATTTTCCAACATTAGCTGTTTCTGTCTTTGCTCATAATCATTTAAAATAACTCTGTACATTTCTTCTTCATTTCTTACATGCAAAATAAAAATAAATGAATGAACCGAGTATTTGGGGCAATGCCAACGGAGGTGTCACAAATACAGCAAATTAACTTACTTTGCATCAGTCTTGCAGGTTCTCCAAGATGTCCTCTTTCCATCAGCTCTTCCTACATAGTTAAGCACATCTATTGCTAGAACGCAGAATGAAGTATTAGATTAAAATTAGGTTTTTTACGTGCGTTATTTTTAATAAAGCTTAATTTATACATTTATATTCCAAGGGCATGTCCACCCTAAAAATATTTTTTTTAAATATATGGTAGATTTTTTTTGTTGATCCGTCCCCTATTTCTTTAGATATTGAAGCTGAAGTATCTTGAATTTTCAAGTACCTTATTATGACAAACCCTTCTGTGGTGTGCAGTTAGGGGTGACAGTTGGTAAGTGTGAAATGCATTGTGAGAAATTTTATTTCCCACTGCTGGCTCAGAAATTACAGAGCATGCTTGCTCTTAAAGCAAGTCGTGCCTTTAAAAAAAAAAGTGCTACGGTTAAGGGATTGTTCAAGTGCATTCTCTCCGTTTACTAAGTTTGTGCCAACGTCTGTGTTAGTAAAAATCACTAGAAAAAAAAAAACATTGATTTCCCCTAGGGATGCTATAAAAACATTCCTATTACAGCGCTTTTATGCATTGCAATTTAACGCAGTGCTTGAGGCAGCTTACTGCCTTATCACACTTAAAGTTTACGAAGGGGTAAAAAAAAAGGGAAAAACTCGCAGAGATAGCGATTTTGTGCTTTTACCCCCCAAAATAACGGGAGCTTCCCGGTGTCATTTCCTGTGTCTTAGCGGATGCAAGCACAAGCTTGGTCAAACAAAGCCAGGTGCAGATCAGGTGTGTTCTCAAATGAGGACTTAATATTGCAGTATAAAGACTGCAAGGTAAATAATGCAGTGTAGCAGGAGATTGCAGAACATCTGCACAGTGACTGGGAAACAGCCAAGCCCCAAGGCAAGCTAGAGTTAAAGTCCAATATGTTATATAACATATAACATACAATGGTTTTTCAAACACAAATTGCATTTATATAACCACTTTGGTTTTCCTAACACAAAAATAAAATTGGTCTCACACAAAACAAAAGAACAGTGTTCATTACACAAATGGTCACACAATCTCCATAAATGGCAAAACCGGGGCTTACATGCTATTTTCTTGCCATGTTAAAGACCCATGGTCGTTCAAAAAAAATTTACCAAGTTTCCTTCAAACTTAAATTGCCTTGAACTTCTCAAGGTCTTCTGTAGAGATGCAACCCTCCAATTAACATACATAGTTGTGCACTTAACTCATCACTGCATTCTCTGGAGTCTGGGGTCATTCAGATAGCACCACCACCCTCCTCGTTTCCATCACTAAGGGTGAGGCCACACTGCAACGCACAGGAATCGTGCACCACATCGCGAGCGGAATCGCACGCGATTGTGTGCATTTCACATTTTGCGTTATAGAAACGCATGCGTTAACGCACCAAAAATGGTGAACGCATGCGTTACCAAAATGCGAACGGACGCGCAATTACATTCACATCGGAAATCACGGGAGTTTTTGCGTTCCCGCGATTTCCATTTTAGCAAAAATCGCGGATGCAAAACACGTGCGCAAACGCAAAAAAAACGCTCTAGTGTGGCCTAGCCCTAAGCTGGGTAACTTAATGAATAAATGATTGGTGTTGAGGGTGGGTGCGTGTGCGCATTTTATAAAGGGTAACTACCCTTTACTTCAAGAGGCTCTTGACGCTTTTATACTTACAGACCCAATGCTGGCCTGCAAATTCTCTTTTGTTCTCCATTGTGAAAGCAAAGAAATCATTTCTTTCTTTATTTGCTTAAACTCTTTTCCACCTTTAGCGGTTTCTGTCTTTGCTCATAATCATTTACAAGTACTTTGTACATTTCTTAAATGCAAAATAAAAATTAACTTAGTATTTGGGGCGTATAAATACTTGGTCACCGCACACCCCTTTAATAGATAGAAAATGCTGGGTGCCACTATTAGGCCATAGCCACTGGCCGCTCAATCATACATAGTCACAAAAAATAGCGCACTCCAGTCTTTAACAATCTCCAGTGTGTTTATTCACACGTGTAACGTTTCGGTACCCGTGTGGTACCTTCCTCAGACAATTCAAACTTGTCTGAGGAAGGTACCACACGGGTACCGAAACGTTACACGTGTGAATAAACACACTAGAGATTGTTAAAGACTGGAGTGCGCTATTTTTTGTGACTATGTAGTATTTGGGGCAACGCCCTAGAGGTGTCACACACACACCGCAAATTACTTGCAGCAGTCTCGTCTGTTCTCCCAGATGTTCTCTCCATCAGCTCTTGCTACAAAGTTAAGCACATCTATTGCTAAAATGCAGAATGAAGGATTAGGTAAAATTATGTGCGTCATTTATAAGAAAGCTTATTTTTATATGCATAATCCCCAAAATTGTACCTCCCATCCATATAGTGTAACTGTGCATTCACTCCATAACAAGCTATAATAATGTATTTTACAGATTTCTCAGCATACCTAAAGATTAGATGCATGGTTTAAGTTACTTTGCTTAATTAGCAAATAAGTCTCAAAATAAGACTTGCTTAGAATAGCGAAGGGTTTGTTAAAGGTATGTCCACCCTAAAAATAATTTTTTAATATAAGATTCCCCCTGCCAGCCCAGCCCCAACCGCTATATTTATATGTTTAGAAAGCTCCCCAAACTCTACTTACCTCCCCTCTTTCCTCCGCCGCGCTACCGGCCCTCTGCTTGCGAGAAAATGCAAGCAGAGGGGCGGGACCGGCAGTCGCGTCTGTGATTGGCTGAACGGCAGCCAATCACGGACGCGGCTGCCGGGAGCTCATTTCGGCAGAGGAAAGAGGAGAGGTAAGTAAAGTTTGGGGAGCTTTCTAAACATATAAATATAGCGGTTGGGGCTGGGGGGACAGGGGCAATACTATATATTAAGGGTTTTACACTAGGGGGGAGGGAATCCTGAGAGGGAGGGAGAGGGAGAAGGGGGCAGTACGCATGCCAAATTCTCCTGGAGGCCAGGTAGGAGGCAGAGTCCTATATGGACTCTGCTATCCTCCTGGTGGGCAGTTTTTGGGACTTTGGGGGGGCCCACCCCCACCCCCCCCCCCCCCCCCCAACTACTGGCCCCATCGGTTAGTGTAATCCTTACCTCACATCCCAGCTCCATATGGTTCTCCTGTAGTCCCCAGCCCCCCCCCCCCCACAAAGTTCCAAAAACTGCCCACAGGAGGATAGCAGAGTCCATATAGGACTCTGCCTCCTACCTGGCCTCCAGGAGAATTTGGCATGCGTAATGCCCCCTCTCCCTCTCCCTCCCTCTCAGGATTCCCTCCCCCCTAGTGTAAAACCCTTAATATATAGTATTGCCCCTGTCCCCCCAGCCCCAACCGCTATATTTATATGTTTAGAAAGCTCCCCAAACTTACTTACCTCTCCTCTTTCCTCTGCGAAATGAGCTCCCGGCAGCGCGTCCGTGATTGGCTGCCGTTCAGCCAATCACAGACGACTGCCGGTCCGCCCCTCTGCTTGCATTTTCTCGCAAGCAGAGGGCCGGTAGCGCGGCGGAGGAAAGAGGGGAGGTAAGTAGAGTTTGGGGAGCTTTCTAAACATATAATATAGCGGTTGGGGCTGGGCTGGCAGGGGAATCTTATATTAAAAAATTATTTTTAGGGTGGACATACCTTTAAACAACCCTTCGCTATTCCTAAGCAAGTCTTATTTTGAGACTTATTTGCTAATTAAGCAAAGTAACTAAACCATGCATCTTAATCTTTAGTGATGTCTGAGAAATCTGTAAAATACATTATTATATGCTTGTTATGGAGTGAATGCACAGTTACACTATATGAGTGGGGAGGTACAATTTTGGGGATTATGCATATAAAAATAAGCTTTCTATAAAAGACGCACATAATTTTACCTAATCCTTCATTCTGCATTTTAGCAATAGATGTGCTTAACTTTGTAGCAAGGAGCTGATGGAAAGAGAAATCTGGGAGAACAGACGAGACTGCTGCAAGTTAATTTGCTGTGTGTGTGTGAACCTCAGTAGGCGTTGCCCCAAATACTACATAGTCACAAAAATAGCGCACTCCAGTCTAACAATCTCTAGTGTGTTTATTCACACGTGTAACGTTTCGGTACCCGTGTGGTACCTTCCTCAGACAAAGTTTGAATTGTCTGAGGAAGGTACACACGGGTACCGAAACGTTACACGTGTGAAAACACACTGGAGATGTTAAAGACTGGAGTGCGCTATTTTTTGTGACTATGTATGATTGAGCGGCCAGTGGTAGGGCTAATAGTGGCACCCAGCCTTTCTATCTATTAAAGGGGTGTGCGGTGACCAAGTATTTATACGCCCCAAATACTAAGTTAATTTTTATTTTGCATTTAAGAAATGTACAAAGTACTTGTAATGATTTTGAGCAAAGACAGAAACCGCAAGGTGGAAAAGAGTTTAAGCAAATAAAGAAAGAAATGATTTCTTTGCTTTCACAATGGAGAACAAAAGAGAATTTGCAGGCCAGCATTGGGTCTGTAAGTATAAAAGCGTCAAGAGCCTCTTGAAGTAAGGGTAGTTACCCTTTATAAAATGCGCACACGCACCCACCCTCAACACCAATCATTTATTCATTAAGTTACCCAGCTTAGGGCTAGGCCACACTAGAGCGTTTTTTTTTGCGTTGCGCACGTGTTTTGCATCCGCGATTTTTGCTAAATGGAAATCGCGGGAACGCAAAAAACTCCCGGTGATTTCCGATGTGAATGTAATTGCGCGTCGTTCGCATTTTGGTAACGCATGGTTCACCATTTTTGGTGCGTTAACGCATGCGTTTCTATAACGCAAAATGTGAAATGCACACAATCGCGTGCGATTCCGCTCGCGATGTGGTGCACGATTCCTGTGGTTGCAGTGTGGCCCCTTAGTGATGGAAACAGAGGAGGGTGGTGGTGCTATCTGAATGACCCCAGACTCCAGAGAATGCAGTGATGAGTTAAGTGCACAACTATGTATGTTAATTGGAGGGTTGCATCTCTACAGAAGACCTTGAGGTTCAAGGCAATTTAAGTTGAAGGAAACTTGGTAATTTTTGAACGACCATGGGTCTTTAACATGGCAAGAAATAGCAGTAAGCCCCGGTTTTGCCATTTATGGAGATTGTGTGACCATTTGTGTAATGAACACTGTTCTTTTGTTTGTGTGAGACCAATTTTATTTTTGTGTTAGGAAAACCAAAGTGGTTATATAAATGCAATTTGTGTTTGAAAAACCATTGTATGTTATATGTATATAAACATATTGGACTTTAACTCTAGCTTGCCTTGGGGCTTGGCTGTTTCCCAGTCACTGTGCAGAGTTCTGCAATCTCCTGCTACACTGCCTTATTTACCTTGCAGTCTTTATACTGCAATATTAAGTCCTCATTGAGAACACACCTGTCTGCACCTGGCTTTGTTTGACCAAGCTTGTGCTGCATCCGCTAAGCACAGGAAATGACACGGGAAGCTCCCGTTATTGGGGGGTAAAAGCACAAAATCGCTATTCTGCGAGTTTTTCCCTTTTTTTACCCCTTCGTAAACTTAAGTGTGATAAGGCAGTAAGTGCCTCAAGCACTGCGTTAAATTGCAATGCATAAAGCGCTGTAATAGGAATGTTTTTATAGCCCTAGGGGAAATAATGTTTTTTTTTTTCTAGTGATTTTTACATACACAGACGTTGGCACAACTTAGTAAACGGAGAGAATGCACTTGAACAATCCTTAACGTAGCACTTTTTTTTTTAAAGGCACGACTTGCTTTAAGAGCAAGCATGCTCTGTAATTTCTGAGCCAGCAGTGGGAAATAAAATTCTCACAATGCATTCACACTTACCAACTGTCACCCCTAATGCACACCACAGAAGGGTTTGTCATAATAAGGTACTTGAAAATTCAAGATACTTCAGCTTCAATATCTAAAGAAATAGGGGACGGATCAACAAAAAAAATCTACCATATATTTAAAAAAATATTTTAGGGTGGACATGCCCTTGGAATATAAATGTATAAATTAAGCTTTATTAAAAATAACGCACGTAAAAACCTAATTAATCTAATACTTCATTCTGCGTTCTAGCATAGATGTGCTTAACTATGTAGGAAGAGCTGATGGAAAGAGGACATTTGGAGAAACCTGCAAGACTGATGCAAAGTAAGTTAATTTGCTGTATTTGTGACACCTCCGTTGGCATTGCCCCAAATACTCGGTTCATTCATTTATTTATTTTGCATGTAAGAAATGAAGAAGAAATGTACAGAGTTATTTTAAATGATTAGCGAGAAGACAGAAACAGCTAATGTTGGAAAATGCTGAGCTCAAAAAAGTATTAAAGCAAATGAAGAAAGAAATTTTTCTTTGCTTCAAAACAGAAAAACAAAAGAGAACTTGGAGGACAGCATTGGGTTGTAAGTATAATAGCTGTTGAGAGCCTCTTGGCTCGTGTTACCATTACAAGTATCCAAACACTAATACATTTAATATACACTGTTAAATACTTTTTTTAGACGAACAGAAGTAATGCCAAGGGTGAGTACAGATCCCCTGATCTCCTATGGTTTTTTTATTTGAATGTATGTATTTATTTTTGAATTTGTGTTGCTTGTCTGTCTATATATTTACAGCCTTGTTGTCTTGCCTACTACAGTAGTCCACATCGACAATATACAATATTTCTCAAACTTAGTGCTACAAGTAAAATATTTTTCGAGACCAACTTCTCCCGTTGGGGGTGACAAATTGACTGATTAATGAAAAATCTACATTGGGCACACAAATCGCTTGATTTGGATCCTTTTCAAAGAATGTTTCCTTGTAAGAAGGTAACCACGTAGGATCACTATCGAGGTCATCGTGAATCTACTCCTGTGACGTTGCATGTCCCAGTGTGCAGGTCTTCCTGCTTCGCGTTTGGGCCAGCTCCTTGCCCAGACCTCAAGGACACCATGAAATGTATAATAAAATATACACTTTATTTAAACTTGATATTCACACACATAAAGACGGCATATGTGTACTCGAGTGGGAAAAGGGTCTTGTGCATTTTACAGCACAACTGCCGCTTCCTCAGAGACAAGTAAGAAGAGTTACACTGAGAATTGCATAAGACCCTTGTGCCGTCTTTGTGTGTCAATATGACGGTTAAATAAAAGAGTATATTTTTATACATTTCATGGTATAATACCTTTTGGTAGATATCTTAAGCTTCGGTCAATAAATTCAGAGTTGATTAGTTGCCTAGATCATGTATTACCCTTCCTATAAGATTAATCGGGGTAATTTAAACTTCTAAAGGGGAACTAAAGTTCCAGACAACATTGTCCCAATAGGTAAAGCAATATGTATGGTATGGCACTAGTCAACCCCTCTAATCAAAAATATGAAGGGGAGGTGCTGAACAGGTAAAAGGAAATCTATAAAACATATAAAAAGAAGGAAAAAGAAACCTGCAGCACACAATCGGGTAAATGTGAAATTATGTACACTTTATTTATAACGTGTAGACACCCGTATATTTGGGACTAGGTATGTGCAAAACAGCAAGGTTAAAAAACATTAAAATATATATTTACGACAGCAGCCTCAACATACTAGCAGCAATATAACAAAGTGCAGAGCTAAAACATTAGGTGCTTCGTAGTGACACAAATGGCTATAAAGCTACAAGTACAGTATTAGGTAACTAGTACTATCTGCCCCTATGTATGGCTCACATTTTGAGGTAGAGACAACCCATGGAGGTTCAGGTGTCCAAAAAGCTGCATACGTGGAAGCGGTCTGAAAGAACGGAAACGGCGGGTCCCCCTGACGGTTTCGCTCGGTGCCCGAGCTTTCTCAAAGGTGCAAGGTAGGCACGCGGCGGTCACGTTTTAAGGTCCAAAACTAAGGCCTATTGGTCCCTTGCGTCCTCGCGCAATCACGCCAACAGACAAGGTGACGTCACAATATGCGCCAGTACAACCTCCGTTCCAGGCCGCCATGACGTCACCTTGCGTACATACGGCCACGATGACGTACGCTAGGTGACGTCATCGCGGCCTGGAACGAGGTTGTACTGGCGCAATTGTGATGTCACACCGCGTCGATTGTGTAAGAACGCAAGGGACCAATAGGCTAGTTTTTGACTATAAAACGTGACCGCCGGCGTGCCTACCCTGCACCTTTGAGAAAGCGTGGGCACCGAGCGAAACGCGTCAGGGGGACCCGCCGTTTCTGTTCTTTCAGACAGCCTCCACGTATGGACACCTGAACCTCAGTGGTTGTCTCTACCTCAAAATGTTGAGCATGCATAGGGGCAGATAAGTACTGTTACACTAATACTGTACTTTGTAGCTTTATAGCCATGTGTCCTATGAAGCACCTAATTGTTTAGACTATTGTCTTATAGCTCTGCACTTTGTTATATTGCTGCTAGTATGTTGAGGCTGCTGCTGTAAATATATTTTAATGTTTTTTAACCTTGCTGTTTGCACATACCTATTC
This sequence comes from Hymenochirus boettgeri, assembly GCA_019447015.1. Taxonomy (NCBI): domain Eukaryota; kingdom Metazoa; phylum Chordata; class Amphibia; order Anura; family Pipidae; genus Hymenochirus; species Hymenochirus boettgeri. Next base: position 133,816,904 of record CM033472.1, on the reverse strand, counting down.
CCAAATATACATGTGTCTACACGTTATAAATAAAGGAGTGTACATAATTTTACATTTACCCGATTGTGCTGCCAAGTTTATGCAAACTCTGTGTGTGTCTAAACCTGGCATCTTACAAGGTGAGCCACCACTGATAAAGCTGAAATCCTAGGTACATTTAGATCTTATCTTTTGCATGGTATAATAGAAACAAAAAAGAGATTTTTTTCCCCCTCTTATTACACTATAGAAGATCCAAGTACAGATATCATAGAGTATAGTAGCAATAATGGTATAAAAGATTCATGTGCACTTTTGTTAACCGAGGAATGGTACAGAAAGAACTAAATAAGGTTAATATTAAAGGACAAACTATAACTCACCTCACCCTCGCCTCTTCCTCCATAGCAGCATAGTACCCAGGGTGAGGACCTAAAATCGCTAAGTCCTCACCCTGGGTACTTTCCCTAACTCCTGCACTACTTACCGCAAATCTGCTTCGCGTCGCTCCATTCCTCCGCTCTTCCTGCTTCAGTGAGAGATCGCGAGGCAGCCAATAGGAAGACGCTCTGCAAGGAGGCGTGTCTTCCAATTGGCTGCCTCGCGCTGTCACTGACAGTAGAAGAGAGGTGGAACAGTGTGGATCGGCGAAGCAGATTTGGGGTAAGTAGTGCAGGAGTTAGGGAAAGTACCCAGGGTTAGGAACTTAGCGATTTTAAGTCCTCACCCTGGGTACTATGCTGCAGTGGATCGGGGAAAAGGTGAGTATAATTGTCCTTTAATAAATCTCCTGGACCAGATAAAATACATCCTCGGGTACTTAGGGAGCTAAGTTCAGTTTTATCCATGCCTTGTTTCTTATTTTTGCTGATTCCTTCATGTCCGGTGGTGTTCCTCTGGATTGGAAAAAGGTGAGTTATTCCAATATTCAAAAGGGTTGTCGTTCAAGCCGGGTAATTACAGGCCTGTTAGTTTAAGTTCAGTGGTGGGGAAGATCCTAGAAAGTTTAATAAGGGAACATGTTCTAGAGTATCTTTCAAGGACTGACATTATAAGTAGAACAGCATGGATTAGGAGGAATAGATCTTGTCAAACTAACTTGCTTGGCTTTTATGAGGAAGTAAGTAGAAATTAGACTCTGGCATAGCAGTGATGTAGTTTACTTGGATTTTGCAAAGGCTTTTGATACAGTCCCATAGGCCACTAATTTAAAGCTAAGTCTGTTGGTCTGGGGAGTCACATTTGTACATGGATAAAAAATTGGTTAATGAATAGGATGCGGAGAGAGAGTAGTTGTTAATGGGCTCATCATTATGGACTAAAGTGGGGTGCCACAGGGTTCTGTGCTGGGGCCGCTTCTATTTAATCTATATTTGATTTGGACGGGGATTGTCAGCAAGGTTTCTGTGTTTTAAAAACTTCAGAGGATGTGCAATTTGCCGTGGATCTAGATAGATTATACATTGGGCTGCTAAGTGGCAGATGAAATTCAATGTTGATAAATGTAAGGTGATGCATTTTGGACTTAAAAATCCTTGTGCTACTTATGCATAAATGGCTCTGTGTAAGTGAATCCCTGTTGGAAAGGGATCTTGGAGTTTCGGTGGATAACAAACTTAAAGGTAGCAAGCAGTGCCAGGTGGGAACAGCCAGAGCCAGCATGGTATTGTCTTGTATAAAGCTCAGAAAGGGTTTTTCACTGTGAGAATGGTAAAGCTATGGAAGTCTTCCAGTGGACGTTGTTTATGGCAGGTTCATGGTCAGTTTAAAAAAAAAAAAAAAAGCTGGATGAGTTTCTGCAAACAAGGATGTTGCAAGTTACTGGTATTGATACATAAGTAGAGTTGTCCAGGGAAATTTCGATTGCCAATTGGAGTCAGGAAGGAAATTTTTCCCCCTTCATAAATTTGGTGGGGTTTTTTTTTGCCTTCCTCTGGATCATCAGTTAGGCAGGAAATGAGGATATTGCTAGTGGGTTGTACTGGATGGACGTATGTCTTTATTCAACCTTAAATACTATACTATACTAATCTGTATGAAATTGTGACCTACTGAACTGTGTTTTTTAAACCCAGTGCCTTACCTGGTGCGCCAACACAGGATAAACCAAAAACCCAGCTACATTTGGAAGCTTTATCTTTCACCAGGAAAAGATAATAAAAAAAAATGGAATCCCTGAAAGATTTTGAAAGCTGTCTGTTAACCTGCTGTTTATTTTCCAGCAGCTTACATGACTGGTAAATAAATAGCAGGGTAACAAGCAGCTTTCAAAGTCTTATCCGGGACTCCATATTTTGTGTGTGGCGACGGCTGTATAGAAAACACATTCAGGGTTATTCAATAAAAGTTCTTATCGTTTAAAATGGTGCTAAATTTGCCCAACCAATCAGATGTTAGCTTTCAAATGTTAAATAAGATCTGGTTGGTTGGGGCAAAATTAGCACTCACTGGAAACACATTCTTCATGTGTAATGGATGACTGCTATAATTTTGTTGTTTGCAGGCTATTTCAGACGCAGAGGAAGATGTTGGCGACTCCAGTAAAGAGAATCTGTCAGAGCTCTCCTGTGAGGAAGTTAGAGAGCAGCTGTTAACAGCATTCGCCAACAGTGGCGCATATTGAAAAGCCATGTGGAAAAGATGGATAGCCAAGGTGTGGGTCTTTTACCATGTTGGTGCATCTACACATGTAATTTTCCTTAATTTGGATTGTAGATTTTAATTATTTTTTAAAACCACTCGTACATCTGATGGTGTGTTTTAAAAAAAATTTTTTTTTATTTTTATTTAATTTCCCTCATAGATCTCTTGTAAACCCGACTCCTAATCAAATGGAATGATTGCAGGAGAAGATCATGTGCAAGAACTTGAAAAACTAAAAAGGGAAATTCAGCAATACAGAGAAACTATAAGTCAGCAACATCTTTTAAGGTACTTTATGTTACTATGTTTATTCCTCGTTTTCCTGACAGTGTTAATCTGTGTAAACATGCATTTGTGATTGGGGGCACATGCATTAATTAACTGTATAAAACCACACAGTTGTAATCTCATCTTTATTTTTAGTGGTGCACAAAAAGCATATGTTAAAGTGTGCGCCAATGTAAAAATTTGGAACACATTATTCTGCTTTATTCTTGTCTTAAAAAAAAAAAAAAAAAAAAGTCTTTGAAAGGAAAGGGTTTAGAGAAGGGCAACTAAATGAATAAGAGTATTGGGGGAGCTTGAAATGAACAGAGATTGGATAAGTTACAATTATGTATGCTTGCGTGGATATGATTACTGTGTATAAATACATAACGGGCCATACAATAAACTATCTGGGGCATTGTTCACCATAGAGCATGTCAAAGGACACCAACATCCCTTAAGACTTGAAGAAAAGAAGTTTTAAGTTTTTAGGTTCGGAAAGGGTTTTTCACTGAGAACAGTAAAAGCTATAGAACGGTGTTCCAGTGGACTTTGTGATGGCAGGTTCATTGGACCATTTCAAAAAAAAAATAAAAAAAAGCTGTCCGAGTTTCTACAAAAAAGGAATGTTGCAAGTACTCGTATTGAGATATAAATAGAAAGTTGATCCAGGGATATTTATGATTGCAACTTGGAGTCAGGAAGAAATTTTTTGGGGGTGTTTTTGGATAATCAGTTAGCAGGAAATGTGGGTATTGCTAGATGGGTTGGATTGGATGGACATATGTCTTTATTCAACCTCAAATACTATACTATACATTCAGTGTGTGCATTAGATGCATTTGTGGGAATAAGGGTACATAGTAATCACCAGAGGCAGGGTAGAATATTGACACCTTTTAGAGGCTGATTTTAAATGAATGTCAACATTAGAATTCTAATGTGGGGCAACTTGGTGGCTCAGTGGCTAGCACTTATGCCTTGCAGCGATGAATTCCTGAGTTCGATTCCATCCTTGGACACTGCCAATAATTTGTATGTTCTCACTGTGCTTGCATGGGTTTCCTCAGGGTATTCCATTTCCCCCATAATCATAAAGACATACTTATAGGTTGTATGTGTCAATAAAATGTGCTTAGATTCTAAGTTTTGTGGCAGGGCCTGATGTGAATGTATACATCTGAAGTGCTACGAAGATGTTGGCGCTATATAAATACCACAATAATAATAATATGCTTATGTTCTCATCTGATAAGCATTTCTGTTGGTGTATTCAGCAACGCTTAGCATACCAAGTGATGAAATTCACATCAACACTTCTGCAAGACTGCTACCTACTAGAAGACAAAGAGCGTCTTCAGAAAGAATGGAAATTATTTAATGAGCAGAAAAAAAACTTTGAGAAAGAGAGAAGGAATTTCACGAAGCTGCTATTCGTCTTGGGCATGAGGTAAAGTCTTTAAAGCTTGGTACACACATTGCATATTTGTAGCAGATGACACCAATTCCTTTGGAATATTCCATTGCTACAAAAAAAAATCTGCATATGTGATCTCCCTATACTTTGTACTGGGCGATTTGTGAAGGGCCCAACAAGAAGCAGCTGCTAATGGGCTCCCATAAAGTATAGGAAGCCGATGTTGACTGATGGACAAACTAACTTGTTGGTAGTCACGGTCTGAGTGGAGGAGGAAGCCAGCAACATTCAAGCACAAAAAGTAGGACATGGGAGGGTAACGGCCAAAAATAAAACAAATCTATATTTACAGCCACAGCTATCCATGAGATTAAGTGTTTTTACAGTAAGTATACGCTTTAATAGGTGTGTGTTGGAGACTTTGTTGATATATCTGTGAAACGGTGTAGAGACACCTATTAGAAGCACATGTAGGTGGCAGATTTAGAATATGTTTAATTACAATCAGTACATCCCTTTTAATTACATTTATTAAGTGTGTCCCTACTAGGCCAGATTTGCCTATATTTTGGAAGGCAAGCAATTTGCTTTTTTCCAAATGATCTGGCAAGGTTGGAGGGTAGGAAGAATTCTGTTTTTGTTTATGCAATTTATCACATAAGCCCTCCTGCTGAATCGGTTTATAGAATAAGATACAACATTCTCCTTGAATAATGTACACTGATGGATGCATTGCACAGCTAGAGCAGGTTCACTTAATTATACTGCAGCTGCACTATGTTGTTTTTAGAAGTGTACCTTTATAAAGGGCTAACAATTGTACTAGGTCTGAATATGCTTGATGCAGTGCTAAGTGCCATTGCATTAATTGTACGACTACACTGAAGTAAATGCAGCTTCATAACGCTTTTAAATTTATATTGCAGCAATGCACACACTTCTATAAATGGGCAGAAAATAAACACAGAATGTGCAGAAATAAACACACAAGACAACAGGGGGATTACAAGTGGCCACATCGCTTTTATAGCCCAAGTATTTAACGCTAAAATACAAGGGTGAGATTAAAGGGGAACTGGTTTCCAAACAAGTTGAGTTGGAATGAATGGAATGAATGAATGGCCAGTTTCCTACCTTTAAAACAAGCCATCAACCACCTCTCTACATGCTCCACAGCCCAAGATATAAAGAAATGACTGACTGGGTGGGGAGGATGACATGTGACATCCTAAGGCTTCTCCTCGCAGCCGGCGAGCACAGCCTCAAACTCCCTCAGTGTGTGTGGAGAGACAAGAAGTCCCTCCTCCTCTCTGCTGTGTGAAGTCCTGACAGAGTAGGTAAGGGAATCTACAGCCCTTCTTTCCCACTATGTGAAAACAGCCTTTTCAGGCAGAGTTTTCACTCACTATGAAAATAAAAAATGAAAGTAAATTGCAAAATCTCAGGAGAGCATTTCCTATCAATTTGTGACCACAGTTCCCCTAACCCAGAGATGTGCAGGCATTTGGTAAATCCTTCTAGGAGTACTGTTTTTTTCAAGTCCAGTTGATCTAATTGAATACAAACAGATATACCAAGACCTGGATGATAAGAACCTTCACAAGCACTCTTCTAGGAGAGCACTTGTGGCTCTGGGTGAATCTTCCCGATAGCAGAAATCTCACAACTAAAAAAGGTTAACGGGTTGCTTCAGAAATTCTTAAGCAAAGTGATAACTGCTTTAAAGTGAACAGCAAAATCAGCTTCTCATGTTTTCTGCTGTCTCTGATTGGCTGGGAGACACGTGTAGATGGGGACTTTGGGGTCAATTGTTAAATGCAGCTTGGCATAAGGGGTATGGGAATACATACACAAAGGAACCTATTTGGCATACAGAAGGAGTTTTGCTTATTTGATCACCAGAAAGAAGGACAACACTAGAAAGCAGCAGTAATAATGCAGATTTCCAGTTACCTGAAATACTATAATGCTGGGTACACACGGGACGTCTCTTGTCCCAGCCAATCGTTCGCCCCTGGCGAACAGTTGGCCAGGTCAAATCACTGTTGGTTGCGGCAAAAGTAGCCAATCGTGCGGTACCAAGAACAGTCGCAGACGTTTGCACCCACACCATAAATATTTTAGACCGACTAATCCTATAGGCATGGTGTGTACCTAGCCTAAAGGATTTCGACCATGAAACACTGATTCAGAGGTATGAGACAAATTGTTCTACTAATATAGGATCTGTGGAGCTGCCTTTTTGTATTTGGGTTTCATTCTCCTTTTAAAGGGAGTGTCCACCCAAAAAAACCTTTGCTAAGGACAACTATACTGTAAAAATCAATTTTTTAAAATGAAAAGTACTGGGGCAGGGAGGTAGGGTGATTTTCCTACCTCCAAAGGTTTGTTGTGGAGCTACAGCACAACAGTGTTCATCTGCCATGGTAGTGTCCTGGGCCTCTTTTTAAAGATAGTTCTGAAGAACTAAGGAGACTGGCAAAAGCAGTTTTCTTTATGCTGGTGCTCTTCATAGAAATTATATTGGGAGGTAGAAAGAATCCTACCCCCTCTGCCATAGGTAGTTTTTCTTTTGATTTTTTTGAAAAAACGTTCTATGCACTATAGTTCTCCTTTTAATAATGTTTATTAATCGCACAAACGCTGTCCATCTAATCTGACTGAGTGGAGCTGTTTTGCAAAGAAGAATGGGCAAGGATTTCAGTCTCTAGATGTGCATGAAGCGGTGGTAGAGACATACCCTAAAAGACTGGCAGCTGTAATTGCAGCAAAAGGTGGTTCTACAAAGTATTGACTCAGGGCAGAATATTATGCACACCCACCGCAGTTATTGATTTGTTAAAAATGTTTGGAATCATGTAATGATTTTCGTTCCACTTCTCACTGTGTATACCACTTTGTATTGGCTTCACGTGGAATCCAATAAAATTGATTCATGTTGGCAGTAATGTACAAAATGTGGAAAACTTCAAGGGGGCCGAATACTTTTCCAACCACTGTGTTTTGTAGGAATGAATAATTGAATCTACCTCCCTGCCCCAGGTACTTCTTTTTGGTTTTGCAGTTCGTTGACCAATTCAAAGGCCAACATAAAAGTGTAACATTTTAGGGTTTGTGATCTACATTTTACATAAGCTTTTATTTATAAGATGCTCCTGCATGTAATTTTTTCTTTTTATAGAAGAAGGCTTTCGAGGACAACAGAGCATCCTGGATAAAGCACCAGTTTTCTGAACATGGCAGAGTTTTCGACTGAATATTGCAACAAAGCAAACCGAGTGCTCATTTTAGTTAGTAAGGTTTTATGGTGAACCAAAAAGATTATTGTAATATAACGAGTTTATTTAGGTTTGTTTAAATCAATCGTTGTTATAAATGTGTCCTCTTCCCAGCTAACTGATTGTACTGACAATCATGCAAGGTTATTGCATACAGAATGATTGATTCCGAATGTACTGAAAATAAGCAATATATGGACTTCTAACACACAAATGCAGCCCTTCTCACCCCCCAATTTCACACACCTATTACCTGTAAGGTGATAATGCGCTTCATGTAGAGCCAAAGGAGCACTTAGAGTTGCTATCTTTTGTTAGGAATATGTGTTGTATTCAATTAGATAACTGGACTTGAAAGTTTAGTTCTTGAAGACGTTTCGCTAGTGATCAGACTGGCTTCTCAATTCAGAATGACTGTACAAGAATCTGTGGCAATTATGCTAATTGGGATTTCCAGGGTACATATCACAGCCAGGTGTTGAGGGCGTGATTGCATAGTGGCTAAAGAGGTGTTATAGGAACGCCCAGGGTAAGGTGTCAAAACGCATTGTAACATGGCAGACAGTAGGTGTCGAACCCCCCACCTCTATTAGGCTGGTTTCTTTATTTCACATAAATGGCCTCTTGACACCTCTCTTGAGCCATTCACGTTCTTTGCCAATATGTTAACATTACAATCTTCAAGGTGTATCTTTACCTTAAGATGCAGGTACACAGCTGAGTCCTGACCCGAGGAATTGGTTCTTCTGTGCTGGGGCCATACGTGTGATGCAGTTGCTGTTTGGTCTCCCCACATACAAATCAGAGCATTCTTCATTCACTGCATATATGATGTTGCTTTTTTGCGTTTCGGTATTGGGTCTTTGGATTTAGCCCATATGCAATCACACCTGGTGTGATATGCTAATTGGAATTAATTGAATACAGCAGATATACCATGACCTGGATGAATGAGAACCTTCACAAGCACTTGTATAGGAATGTTTTTAAAGGACCACTGTAAAAATAAGTTTTTTTAAAAAAGAAAGTACCTGGGACAGGGAAGTAAGGTTGATTATTCAGGGCTAGGCCACATCATTGTGATTAACACTCGATCCAGTCTCATGTGACACTAGGTGTGTCAATTGGTGCCATTCTCATGCGCTCCGAGGGAATCGCAGTGCAAGTGCCCACCAACGCACGTTGATTGCTTGCGGGTTTAGTGTGGCCTGCGCCTCATACCTTAAAATATGTATCATTGAGGGGCACCAACACGTAGAGTGTACATTGCCAGGTTAGTGTCTGGCTCCTTCTGGATAAAAGATAGTGCTGAAGCATTGGAAGGCTTGACAGAATCGATTTTCCATGCTGGCGCTCCTCACGAAATTATATTGGAAGGTAGCAATTACCAATACCATCTCCTGCCCCAGGTACCTTTTCTATTTTAATGTGTTTTTTTTTAAATACTTAAATGCCCTATATTTCTCCTGTCCATGTTATTCTCTGGTCCTGAGCAAAGACGATCACATGTGATTAACAGATCCCATGACAGACATCCTGTATCTTTTGGAGAGCGTTCCAGGTGTCTAAAGAAAACTCTGCTATCACTCACTCTTCCAAATCTCCTCAATCACTCGGGACAGGTATCCATTAAAGGCACAAAACAGTACAAACCAGACATTGCTTGAACATTGGGTTCTAAGCAAAGCATACCTGTTGTTTTTGTTATGAATGGTTATTTTAGTGTCTACACAGAGGCTTTACATTTCATTAATCAAAAGATTTTCACAGAAATGGTCAGTAGTAGTATTTTATATTGAGTGTGTACTTAAAATTATCAGAATACATAAATTCTTGCAAGCTGAGCCAGTTTACTAATGACTAATTCTATGTAAAATGTTTTAACAAATAAAAGGTCCTAGAAGTATCCGGATCTTTCGTTCCTCGCCTAAAATGAAAGCGCTGATAAGATCATTTTTCTTTGACTTATCCTATGTAACTGGGTTGAAATTTTTAAAATGTGTTAAATGTTTTGTTTTTTTTCAGCATAGCAAGGAGAGATTCAAGCATTAGTCCATGGCAGGGACCTCTGAAGTTCATCTAATAAGTCTGAACGAGCGGTAGGATGAAAGCACTTCTACACAACTTAGTGCCTCTTTTTTTTTTTTTCTTGTCAATTGCAATTTTTGTGTTTATTTTTCTTAGCGTAGATCTTACCAAAGACTTAAAATAGCTTGCAATGGAACAAACTGACATTTGAGATAATTTGTTCTGATTTTAGAATGTACTGATCTAGCTATTGGTGTAGGATTTTGCACAGGAGGAGGTTTAATTGGCACTGACCATATTTTTTTTATTGAAAATGCTATTATTACATATTACTGAATCCGTAGCACACAGCAATGAGTAAATAGGCAGCACATCTTATTGAAAGAAGCATATAAGATCCACAGTGCTTAGATGCATATTCGCTTCTAAAGGGTAGCCCCCCAAACAAAAATTTAGCAGGAAATGCCCGAAAACAGTGACCTTGCGGGGTTTATATAACTCAAAGCAGTCCGCTCCTGTGATGGACAAAGGCATGGCATCTTAGCCTATCACATGAGCGGATGCCGGTCAAGCCCCTTCTGCTTGCTTCCGAGCACGGAAGACAAGCAGAAGGCAGCGACGGGAACGAAAGCGTTGAGTTATATAAAACTTGAAACGTTGAGGTTTTTGGCTGTTTTCGCAACATATAAAATTTTTCTGGGGGGGGGTGGACATACCCTTACATTGTGCATACCTTCAATTAAGGAGGAGGGCTGAGTTATGTTTGCTTTTGTATTGGTCTAGTAAACCTCAACTGAAATCTATAATAGCTCTATACGGCAAAAGTACATATTTTCGGCACTTTAGGTGAAAGTAAAGGTTTGCAGCTTTTCATAAATAGTCACAATTTACTCTTTATAGACTCAATGTTTTTTACTTTCCATGTATACGTATTGATACAATTGCATCTTGGCCTTTAGTTGGCACTGTCTGCTTGTTAAGTCAACTTACCTAATGTTTAGAAGATTAAATATATCGAAGAAGCATTTAACTTTAAATTTTGCATCTTAGGAAAAATGGTTGGGAAACCCCCCCAAACCAAAAGAAACTCGCTAACATTTATACTATCATACCACACAGCACCACCACATTGAGTGGTTTGGGCCTTATTTAGGTTTGTTATACCTCTAACTACCCTATTTCTATTGTAATTTGTCAGTCCACTAAACCCATCCTAAAGGGAAACAAAAATTGGGATTATTAAGGCCAGTATTTAAGCTGCAATATGCACAATATGGGAAATTTCATCTTGCTTGGTAGATTTGAATTCCCTAGGAAATCATTGCCTGGAAGTGTGTATATGTGTAACACGCTGGCCAGTCAGTTAACCTTAGCTACTTTTTCCTCCCAACACGCGTGTACTTGCAGGGCAGAGAAAAATCTGATACATGCAAGTATAAGTTCTTGTTTATTGTCTTTTTTAAGTTTTTTTCTGAAAGAACATTCATTATTTAGCAAAAGCTAAATAAAAACTTGCCACCAAAATGTTGGCATTATTTTTGAATTTACATAATTTAGAATTATTTTAAAAAGTGCTGATATGATTGCAATATGAAACAAATACTAATTTCTCTACTCCAGCTACATAGAAGTAGCGGATTTGATGATATGATACGAACATTGGACAAGATGAAGCAGGAATGGAAAAGAGGAAGCAAGCTGTGATAAAATCATTGGATACATTTTTTTTCCCTTCAATTTGTAAATAAAGTTCACATTTTCCATTTTGTGACAATGTATCTCATCTAAACTTTTAATGATCTGTTGTCCTTTTTAAAATAGTTGAGTTTTAGCTGGTGCGCTGTTGCCACATTTCTGAAATTTTATATTTAAAGATATGGTGATTTAAACAAGATACTGTTTGCGTACTGAGAATAGGTTTAAATGTTTGAATGAAGCAAAAAAATATATTACGTTTATTTATTTAAAAACACTGCCTCCCATAGTCAAATCTATCCAACAGGTAGGAGAATTTGGTAGTATATCACTTGTATAACTTAGTAAACTCTCATCGGTGTTTTTGTTTATGACATGGTAGCAGATTGATTATTCCTCATAGTACCTTAATGCTTGTTTTTTGACCTGTATTTATGGTCTATTGAATTTTTTTTAACATTTCCACATCAAAATGGCTCTGACTGGGGCACTTCTGATAACATTTACTTGACAGCTTTAATATGTTTGGGTTATAATACTTGATTTAGATAAGCTGCACTTAAAAAAAAAATATCACCTAAAATGTAGAACTGTATAGTTGTTCTGAGTATTGGGTATACAGCACTTTATGATTTCTGGTTTATGTTTTTGTTGTTTTTTTTTAAAGATCTTGCGGGGGGAGCTGGGACTGGAGACCTTGAAATGTCACCTACTTCTAGAACATCTTCTAGTTTCTAAAGTACCACAAGAAATAAATATCACCAGTTGCAGTAAAACTGTCTCTCACTAAATTTTAATTTTACAATTTACAACTTTTGGAAAGGTAAGAGCAGCAATTTTGGGTGCTGGAGTGCTACCTTACTTATCCAAATGTTAAGATTGTGGGTTTGGTTCCTCTGTATATAATGCAGTGAAATGAGTTTTGTACAAACTGCCATAAGGATAAGCAGGTATGCATCTTTTTTTAAATTTCATTTTGTTTTGTTATACTCCTGGGTGTATATTTTATTCAGAAATAATAGGTGTGTATGATACAAAATCTGTATATTCATAAAGATGATGCTTACCCATAATGGTTTTTAGAATGACTGATACAAACTGCTGAAAACTAGAGAATGTATTTTGAAATATTTTTCAGTTATTGGAAGGAAAAGTAATAAGCCCTAATGTTAAGAGTGCCTTTATCTGTGGCTGCGCACCTAACTAGTGTGGTGTTTACCCGTTAGGGATTTAAGCAGACATTACTACCTCGGCACTGAAATGCTAAAAATTTTAACATCGGTTTACACTGTTAATTTTTTTTTTTTTTTAATGAAGTTGAACTATTCATAATAAAACCGTAAAAAAACTTTTGGTTCTCTTTATTTTGGGTCTATCTTTATTTCTTTATTTCTAAAAAAATAACCTGAAATTCCTGGAGCTAACAATATAGGATGGGTAAATGCATACTAATGGGTGGCCATACATGATCAAATACTGATTTATAAAACACTATTTTGTTTCTTAGGCCCAAAACTGAACATACATTTAGATTGTGAATTCCTAAGGTAGTAATCAGAGAGAGTATAGCTTATATTTGGTATACCTATAGAATGAGCAACCAATAAAACATACAATAACATTAAGTATGGTCTACCAAGTATCCCTAAACACACAAAGGAATAGGTGCTACACCCCCAATGGCCACAGTGTCAGATCCAGACTAGGTGAGTATAAAGTGTAGTTCCACAACACTTATCCAAAGGGGTGGTTCGGGTGCGTCTTAGCCCCAAACCCCTCGCACAGCGATGGACGGTCCCTCCAGGAGCTCGATTCAATCACATGTAATGGAGCCCCAAACAACGATATAACATGTAACTCACCGCGTCTTCCAGGTGGAAGCAGCTCCGACCCGTCGCTAGTCCATATCATGCTAACAGCAAGAAGATAAATGGATGGTCGTGCACGTACTGGAACACCACAACAATCTGAGTACCGTTCCAATATAAAATCTTTATTTCAGTGAAACAGCTTACGTGTTTCGGACCTATCTGGACCTTAAACATAAGCACACATCCTAAATACACCCGAAACCCTTTAAATACACCCCTCAGTGATGTAACTTCCTCCTCCCATCATTAGAACACCTTCAATCTGGAAAGAACATACTGGACGTATCCACTTGTGAAAGTATACCGATGGAAACAATGTTCACAAATATGATTATATTATATATATATATTATATATATATATATATAATATGTATGTACAGCATAAAAAAACCACAATACCAAAAAGTCATAAATATGCATAAGTCTGTATTGCCATATAATGTGCAAGACTGAAGTACAAAAAAAAACTTGTTTAGTGTAACATATGTTCAAATGATCACGAACTCTAAAGAAAGTTAAAATCAGCAGAACAGATATATATATATATAATATATTATATATAGTGTTATATACGTTATAATGGACTAATATTTTGATATTAATTGCTTACTAGGGGAAGACCTGAAAGCAATTAATATCAAAAGCAGAATTCCTACCCCTTGGATGCTTGTATTAAGATGAAAAATCCATTTTGCCTCACAGTATAACAGGTTTGACCAAAGATCTTTATTTCTGGGATTCTGAGTCACTTTGTGTATGCCCTGTACTGTCATATATTTAACATTACTTCCATTGCATATATTAAAGTGCCTAGCCACTGGGCTATTTTCATCCCCTTTCTTAATTGCTCTATATGTTCATGTATACTTGATTTGAGCATCCTAGATGTACATCCCACATATTGTAATGAGCACTTAGCGCATGTCAGCAGGTATACTATGTATTCAGAAACCATTGATATATGGTGTATTCTTTTCCGGACACACTATTATTAAAGAGTTTCCTACCTTCATAAAAACTACATGTAATACATCTAGGTTGTCCACATTTTTAAAGAAACCCTTCTTTTAATAGTAGTGCGTCCGGAAAGAGAATACACCATATATCAATATACTAACTGTTTCTGAATACATAGTTACCTGCTGACATGCGCTAAGTGCTTTACAATATGTGGGATGTACATCTAGGATGCTCAAATCACGTAGGATGCTCTATTGATGGGAGGAGGAAGTTACGTCACTGAGGGGTGTATTTAAGGTTTCGTTGGTATTTTGGAATGTGTGCTTATGATAAGGACCAGATAGTCCGAAAACGCGTTAAGCTGTTTCACTGAAATAAAGTTTTTATATTGGAACGGTACTCCGATTGTTGTGTGTACATGCAGGTACATGTCAGCGGACCATATTTTATCTTCTTGCTGGTCTAACCAAGTAACCTTACCACAAAGTTGCTGCCAGCTATATCTATAATATTATCGATGGAGAAAAACATGAAAGCATAAAATTAGATTTCAAATAAAGCTTTATACTCCATATCATTTAGAACACACTCCCGTTGTAACAAAAGTTTCTAAATATCTTTCTCATGGGGGTATCCCTTTCCAACACTAACCAGTAAGAGGTGGGGGGGGGGGGGGGGGGAGGATTATAGTTTTGGGGGTGGACATGCCCTTTAACAATAAAGGCACTAATGACCATTTAAGGATCCCGAAATTACATTCCACCTCTCCTCGCCCTGCTCAGTCTGGAGTTGAAGATCCTTTTTCAATGGGAAAGAGCTCTTTAAGCGAAAGTCCTCCTAACATGTTCTGACATGTTAGGAGGACAACCTACCCACATTTATTTGATGGCGATGATGCCTCATCGCCATCAAATAAATGTGGGTAGGTTGGGTCATCAGTGCCCTGACATGGTTTGGGGAGGAACGTCCAGTTGGTCCATAATCTGCATCAATAGCCAGTAACACCACAGAGAAAATGTCTTTAGAATTATAATATTTGCCATCACTGTGGCAAAGAAAGCCATACAAATATACCCACATATTGCCATGTGTATACAGATCAACGTTGCCTAGACTGAGTACCTAGGTTTTAAAGACATGTATAGAACATAAAGGTGTCCCCAGATGTAATATCTGCACCCCATTGCCCTAAACAAACAAAAAAAAAACACTCAACAAAATAAAAGTGTGGTGCTGACCACATGACTAGCCAGTTAGATGCCATTGTAGATATCACATCCAGCCGCTTTACTTGCCAATGAACTACCACTTATCAGTCAAGTCCCAGCCAACCATCTGTGTGCCCTTCAGCTAGATATAATAAAAACTATTCAAAAAGATCTCCCATCAACCACACAACTTGACATGCTTCATTGAAAGAAACCCAGACACAACTTAAAACGAAATTGTTTTTCTACATTGTGCATGTAGAAAAACACAAACTAATGTCTTCAGCAGTAAGTGTCATTGCTATTTTCACCACTCGTGATTACACTAAGTCAAGCACACCACATGTGGCAAGGTCTATGTGAGAGGTGCAACCCTCTCTACCCCCTACCCAAGGGGTCACAATCCTCCAAAAAACACAATGGAGAGAAGCACACTTTAAGTGTCCAATTCTTTAAAAGCAGTGACCTGTATGTTGTTACCCTGCTATCCATCCAACACCTCCAACCTGGTCCACTGGATTGCCATCATCCCGTGACCACCCACAAACATGTTCTGGGTGCTTACAGTGTGGTCACGATCCCATGAACAAGGTGGGAGGTACCTTGCCCAACACCTCCAACCTGGTTCACTGGATTGTAATCATGCTGTGGCCATATAGAAAGATGTTGTGGGTGCTTGCAGTTTGGTCATGATTCCGTACACCAGGTGGAATGTAAAGAATGTTGAATGGGGCTGGGGTGATCATAACCTGCTGGTCACTGCGCCTGATCACTCTGGCTCCATGCTGTGGCATCAGGTTCAGTTTCTTCTATACATATTGTACTCCACCTACCCTATGCTGTTTATTTATGTACAGTTCTTTTGTTTTGAGTGCACATACCTCAGGTTTTATATCCTGCAATGTCTATCAAAACTGAAACGTTTGTTAAAAAAAAACCACAAAAAAAAAAAAAAAACCCCACAGGTTTCAATGTTGTCCATTTAACAATTGTGCAATAATGCAGCTGGGTAGATGGAATTGTTTTGGACACAATGTCCCTTTGTATCTTATTATTGAAGAATGTCCTTGTTTTTAAATGTTTGGACTATGTCTTTGTTATATTTGTACATATGTTGAACACGGTCTTGTTTTATATAAATATTTTTAAAACAACTACTGACCTATATTTGCCCTTGTATTGAAATGTATGATATGATATATTTCATAATATTTTCAAAATATATTTAATCAAAATGCATCAAAATAAAAGAGATTTTGTGGGGCAAACAGGTGCTTTGCCTGTGTCTCTACTGTAACCAAACACATACGGATTGCTGTGG
Organism: Hymenochirus boettgeri; assembly: GCA_019447015.1. Classification (NCBI taxonomy): domain Eukaryota; kingdom Metazoa; phylum Chordata; class Amphibia; order Anura; family Pipidae; genus Hymenochirus; species Hymenochirus boettgeri. Next base: position 133,800,235 of record CM033472.1, on the reverse strand, counting down.
AAGTGGAAATAAGGTGGGAGAATGCATGAAATGAACATGTAGTGAAATATGAAACAAGATTTTACCTCTCAGTGAAAATGGAACAGCAAGAAGACGTTCTTCTTGTATCAGCAAGAAGACCTTCTTGTATCCCAAATCAGTGGATATACTCAATAACATCAGTTTGGACACCAGCTATGCAGCATTGATTATAATGGCTCCAAAAACACTGCAGAAAAAATCTCCAGATAATCTCCTAAATATCACCCAAAACCAGAAAAAGCGCTCTCCACTCCAAATCTAGCTTCCTTTCTTTCAAACTGCGGAAAGGAGCTATGGCCAGGAAGTGATATCATATTGTCTGTTCATCTTAATTTAAAAAACGCCCTCCCCCAAAAAAGCAAAAATATGCAATGTGAAAAACACCCAAAACCAACTCTACTGCAAATGCATTCTTAACATGCACAAAATCGTCATGTGATTAATCATGTTTTTTTGTTGTTGTAGTGTAGTGTGTACGTAGCCCAAAAGTGGGAATTATTAGCCTGAGCAAATCAATTACTGGATTGAAAGAATGCAGCAACATACACATCTCAGGAGTATGCACTAACAACATGTATTAAGTTATAGATTAAGAGGAGGTAAAGTCATTTTTCCAGTTTACATACCCTTTAATAGCAATGATTATAGATCATTTACCTCCAACATATAGGGGAGCAGATAGCGGTAATAAGTTACTATGCATGTAGTAACTTAAGTGAGGGGTTAGCATGAAAGTAAAAATACCAACAAAGTGTTAAATGAGCTATTTTTTTCCTAAACTTCTTTTGAAAAGCATCCATACATACTGTGGCTTATTGGTTTCCAAGTCCTATTGTGATCCTATATGGAATGCTCTATATGGAGATTTTATTTCAGTGTTGACTGGCAATTTCCAATTATTATTACTAAATATTAAGGCCCCCAAAAATTAAAGTACTTTACAAACCAAGACCTAAGACCTGGTTTGACCAATTGCACGTGTACTAAAATTGATATTTAAAGGGTATGTACACCGGAAAGTTTTTTTAAATTGCCCATTAGTGGAAACTATAAATCATCCCAACTATCACTGTACTGACAGGTGGTATGTGGGAAAAGTCAGGTCAGTCCCTGAGCAAAACAAGTATTGTATTGAAGGCATGCAGCAACACACACACACCTCAGAGTGCTACTTCCATGTATTTATTTATAGGATTAAGAGGACACAAAGTAATTTTTTCAGTATACATACACTTTAAGCCTATCTTGTGGACCATTAAAGATGGCAGGGTCACATTTTTGGCATGTCGTTCACTCAGGATGGCATATTTTAAGACTGAGCGAATAGTTGCACTGGACCTAAATTTCACCCACAATAGTCAATTGAACCAAAACATTGCCACATATGTACCAGCACTAAAGCGCATATAGTATTTGGACCACAGAACATACCGTAGTTAATGGGGACTGAAAAACACATACTGCAAATATTGTCCAACTCCGCAGCAAGGTTAATCAGTGCACAGATGCCCTGCAGCAATTAATTTTAAATCCCAAGGCTACATCTGCAAGTGATCTGTATATAGTGTTCAATAGAGATTTTTATTGTTTTTGAACATTAATTATTAAACAAAGAAAAACATTTATAACAAGACGGCATGTGCCGTTACTCATTGATTTACAGTTTGGTTTTGAGATAATCATAAGAGGAATCTTTTCTATAACAATTTTCAACACATTTATTCCTTTGTAGCTTATTATACAGTTATGTTTCTCTTATTCTATAGATATACAATGTGCATTTTTACCAAAAAATGTTTTTAGAAGGGTAAACTTATGGAATATGCACTGTCAATCCAAAGAGTCCATGTCTTTCTAATTAAATGAAGTCAGTCTAGTAATATATGAAAAAATATTTCATTAAATCATTATATTGTTGACTCTATGGATCACTGTTGAAATATCTAATGATTCCTTTCTCTATTGAGCTCCTACATGGATTTTTGTAGCTAATATTACATATTGGGTTAGTTTATTGCTTTGTCTGTTTAATTTTGGGATATTACAGTATGTCCCAACAAGTGGACATGGAATATATTTCCATAGTTTTGTATTTCAGGGCAGCTCCACCAGATGTGATAGAAATTGCCTCTTTGGCAATCCCAATAGGGTAGGGACCTTATAGGTTCTGTACACGATTTTTAATTTTGTTTCCCTAAATACCATCGTTTATTTAAAACTTTCCTTGTTCAAATTGTCATATATGTTTTGTCCCATTGTCTCTTAGTGCTGGTTTCCTGTTAATATTTTATTTATATATGTTGGAAATGGCTCCTAAGTGGTATTGCAAATTAGGTTTGTAGCTGTTTCAGATTTATACCAGACCCATTTCCATGGAAATATGCTAATCTGTATACCAGTTTCTTCCCACCAGGTAAATAAATCTCGTCAATTTTGTGAAAAAATATAGAAACATTTTTGGATGGTCCCTTTGGCGAGATAAAATGGGTACAATGTCTGTGGAGAAATTTCCGTGCTGAGTTTTGTGAGAAGTGGGTCTCTTGTAAAAATATTATGTGTGGGTTGTATCTGGCGTATTGTTTAACCCTTTCAGTGCCAGCAGAATTTCATTTTTTTTCCAGAATTTTCAGGATTTTGCCCTTAATTGCTTTAGACTAATTCTACAGTAGGAAACCTTGCAGTAAATCAGGAATATTATACATTGTTTTTTTCAGCACAAAGTGTACTTTAACACGGTAACAGAATTTTGTAACTTTTATGGAAATTTTACTGGAATTATGGGTAAAATATGTAACAATTGCAAATGTTCATGGATTTTCCCCAATGTTATAGTTATTTTAAAGGTTACGCACAAAAATCTTACGATATCAGATATATGTAGGTGCCCCACTTTCCTGTACAGGAGACCCCCCCAAACTAAAACTGCACCTTCAAGAATATTACACCAAATTGAAATGTATAACCACTACTGACAGTTAACATAGACTATCTACCAAATTAACTAAAATATCCCCACAAGCAAGATATTTTTAGAAACTACACACCCACAGGAAAATTATGAGTGAGTTAAGTTTCAATCAAAATGCAGATACCCGGGCGCAGCTCTTCGTCCAATTGTAAGTTATTTTCTCACATTTTCCTTTTTTTCCTCAACTGTAAAATCAGAGACAAAATCAAATGCGACTTTCAGCTAAAAACTGTGGAGGAAAGTTCAAACGCATCTCAAATGTGAAAGCCTAAACCCCTCCCAATAAAACGGTATGCCACATTCATGGATGTACCTGAAGACATGGCTACCAACTAACCCAGAGCGGGACCAATGCCAAAATGTCAGTAACAGCAAAAAAAAAAAAATTACCCAGTTTTGTTTTTGAACAGTCTGCAGTTTTTCCACAAAACATCCCCTAACTCAGGTAAGAACTTACCCGCTTGCTCGCTCCCCCAGCGCGTAGTCCGACAGGTCCCGATGGACCTTGTCTTCTATGCGCATGCGCGATCTATGCGCATAGAAGACAAGGTCCGTCGGGACCTGTCAAACCAAGCGCCGGGGAGCGAGCGAGTGGGTAAGTTCTTACCTTCTCTCCTGGCTCCTGTGTGTTCTATTGAAGAACGGAAGGTAAGGCACAGCTCCTTTACCTCCCGTTCTTCAATAGAACTGGATTCCAAAAAGTTTCAAAAACGAGTGGAGATACCCTTTAACAAAAATCTAATTTTGAAGGTAGAAATCATGCCCCAAACCCTTTGGAACGTTCAAGCTGAATATCAATTTTCCACATGTCCCGAATCAAACTGTATTCCGTTTGCATGGGTGCACACAGACACATGGCCACCAATTAACTCAAATGGGACCCATGCACAAGTGCAATTACAAGAAAAAAAATTCTCTGTAAATTTGAAGAGCTTACACTTTTTCAAAGGAAACCGCCCTGAAACTTGGAAATACCCCCACAATCTATATATTTTTGGAATCTACACACCTTCAGCTAGGTTATGGTGCCAAGCTTTCATACATAAATGAAAAAATTCCAGACGCAGTAAATCCAAAAGGACACTGTGTTTTTAGGAGATTGTGAAAAATAAAAAAAATGATTGAAAGGTTGAAATTCTACCTAAACCCACTTGACAAGTAAAAAAACCCACGAAATGGCAATCTCCCACATGTCCTGACTCAAACAGTATGCCATATGCGTGGAAACAGACAGGGCCACCAACTAGTTCAAATGTGATGCATGCACAAGTGCATTTACAAGAAGAAAAAAAAAAAAAAAACGCCACAACCCACCCCACACGCACTTCCCACTTTTATTGGTATTTTAGTGAAATATATATTGCAATGTCCTGCGATAGCAAAATAGTTAAAGTATCGATTGTTTATAAATATGCCCCAAGACCCTGGGTTTTGAACAGCATTTTAATTATAAAATGTTTACTTTACATATAGAATTTTCATTTTCGTGCAGCACTACCCATCCATTTGTGTCCCTTTATTAGGGTTTTTGATTTTTTTAAATATTCATGATTTCCCCTTTATTTGGGTTTTCTGGAATTTATCGTTTATGGTAGCTATAGTCGATTTGTAAGGTTGTGTTTCTATTTTGCCTTGCTACGGTATTTGGGACTACAGAATTTGGTGTAGTGGATGTGTGTTTGGTGGGCCATGCTGCATGTCAACCACAACTCTATGATATAAAGTTTTAAAATACGTTTAAAAACACACTTTTAAAAAAGAAAAAGGCAAGAGAATTTTACCTTTTACAAGTTTTAGTTGTTCTATGATATTGTTTAACCATTTATTTCCTTAGTTTTAAAGAGCATCTATAGTGGGAAAATTAAAAAAAAATTTTTTCCCCTTTCTTTCCATGTGTTCTATAATTCCCCTCAACCGCCAGAGTATGTATTTTCTTAAGTTTCCCTCTCTGTCCTGAGATACACAAGTTAGAATACGTGATTGCATTCCTCTACTCCTACTTGTACGGTCAATCAAATCCCTGTGACGTGACCCCCTTCCCTGGTCAAGTCCCTCCCTGCTCTGTAACAAACAGATATAAGAACATTAGCAGGGGGAGAGAGGTAGCTTTGATGGCAGAGATAAGGCTGCTTATTGCAGCAGGAGTCAGAAAGATCCGTCTCCAGGACAGCTTGCTTTCTATTGAACACTGTACATGGGTGTGTTTTTCAGGATGTTGAACTTTTAACTCCTGCTGCACATGAGAAGCTTGTCGGGAAGCCAGTGTTTAGACATGGAGGAGGTAACCCCCACATTTGGGAGATTGATATTTAGTAACTTTTTTTTACATTCCATGAGGTTTTGGCATGATTTCTACCTTTTGAAGTTGTTTTTTTGTTCATTTTTTCAGACAAATGCGAACTTCTACGAAGAATTGCGCCCACACCATTGATGGTATGAATGAACAAGCTACTGTGTTACATAGCTGAAGGTGTGTAGATTGCAGGAATATATAGTTTGTGGGGGTTATTTCTAAGTTACGGGGGTGTTTTGTGGACAAAACTGCAGACTGTCCAAATTCGGAGCTGGCTAAATATTTTTGCAGTTTCTGAGCCAGTTTTTAGCTGAAATTCGCATTTGAATTTGTCTCTGGTTTTACAGTTGAGGAAAAAAAGGAAAATGTGAGAAAATAACTTACAATTTGACGAAGAGCTGCGTCCGGGTATCTGCATTTTGATCGAAACTAACCTCACTCATAAAATCCTGCGGGTGTGTAGTTTCTAAAAATATCTCACTTGTGGGGATATTTTAGTTAATTTGGTAGATATTCTATGTTAACTGTCAGTAGTGGTTATACATTTTTATTTGGTGTAATATTCTAGAAGGTGCAGTTTTAGTTTGGGGGGGGGGGTCTCCTGTACAGGAAAAGTGGGGTACCTACATATATCTGGTATTGTTGTACTCGGGAGTATCAGAGCTTTTAGAAACAGTAAGATTTTTGTGTAACCTTAAGATAACTATGTAAAAATGGGAAAAATCCATGAAAATTTGCAAATTTTTCATTTTTTTTTACATATTTTACCCATAATTCCAGTAAAATTTCCAGAAAAGTTACAAAATTCTGTTACCATGTTAAAGTAGACTTTGTGCTGAAAAAAACAATGTATAATATTCCTGATTTACTGCAAGGTTTCCTACTGTAAAATTAGTCTAAAGCGATTGAGGGCAAAATCCTGAAAATTCTTCTGGCAGTTAACGCAAAAAAAAAATGAAAATCTCCTGGCAGTGAAAGGGTTAATATATTGTAATAAATATAACAATTTAAATCTGACAGCGAATTACTTACATATTTTTTTGTCTCTCTTGTCCATGACAAGCTGGTATAGCCGTTCTTTTAGTTTATTGTACTCTCGCTCTTTCCTCTTCATACTATGGTTAAACTGAGTGGAACGACTTGCAATAATATTTTGAAGTTTTTGAACCTATAACGAAAGAATTTATGTTTAGAAATCTGTAACTTGAAGCAGCTGTAAACATTTGACACATTCAGCACTATTTTCCTGCATTGAATTTTATCACACATCCAATCTAAAGTAAATTATGTCAACAAATTAGCCAAGGTGTATTTTATGAGGCGGAGGCCCCACTGCAACACATAAAAAGTCCTTTGTGTATGTGTGCTTTTGCCATGTGCTTGTATCTGCTTTTAGTTTGCACTTGTGTTTTTCAGGGTATTATGGGTGAAAATAAAACCGGATGCCCTATTGGTATCTGCTTTCTTCATCCTCTTCCATAGATTTGTATAAAGTGTGAAGTGGACAAAAATGGCATGTTATGAAATCGCAAGAGATTGCAGCACAGTGATGCTTACTGTCCGCAATATAAATAAATATTATATAACCAAAATATCATTGCGGATCACAAAGAGCTAGCAGAGCACTTAACGTGGAAGTTGGACCTAGGCCTTAATGTCAACAAAATCTATGCTATGTGCACAATTATTAGAAAAGGGAGTATCTTAAAGATTTATTTTAATATAGAACAAATACAGCACAGTCAATCCAAACCGTTAAAAATGCAAGTGTGAGGAGTCTGAAGGTAATACATGTGAACAATTATTATGCATCTACATTAAAAAAAAAAAATCTTACGTCAAAATTTATAAATAAACAGAAAACAAAACCAATATCAGTAACCATTTTAGCCACATTGAGTTTCATTGAGTCAGTCAGTTTCTTGATTTGTTAATTATCAATTTTTTGTGCAGAAGCAACCACAGCCTCCCAGACAATGTTGAAGGGGGTGTACTGTTTTTTCTCTGAGCCCCCAGGCCCAAAGAAGCAAGTGGGCCCACTTTTGCCATGGAGATCAGCTCATCTTTAATACTAGCCCAAGGTCAATCCTTCTGGTCAGGAAGAAGTCACTTGTCATTAGTCCATAAAAACTAAAACCTTAAAGGAAAAAAAAAAATAAAAAAAAAAATCTTGCAATATTTCTTGGCCCAGCCTTGATGTTTCAACAATCAGCCTACCTTACCATGCCTATGTGTCTGGGCCCCCCAGTTCTCTTTTAGTTCTGGAATATAACAGCACTAATAATGGGTTACTGGTAGCTTACCGTATGATTTTTCTCAACACATTTTTGCGATCCTGTTGACTATTTGAAACAAACCATTTGATGGTTTCCAAGATAACACCCCAATATCAAGAGTGCTGCATCCCTCTGAAAAGTCTAACCAATTCTCACAAGTCAATAATTGAAAAATCAGCTTTCTGACTGAGGAATGGAGACTGCCTAATAATTATGCATACCTTGTTAAAAGGTGTTGACCACCTTAGGCCGCACCCTCACCTCATTATAAAAATACACATCACCCGATATGCTTAAAGGGGAACTGTGGTCTCCAAACAAGTTGAGTTTAAATGAAAGGCCAGTTTCCTACCTTTAAAACGAGCCATCAACCACCTCTCTACGTGCTCCACAGCCCAAGATATACACAAAATGACTGACCAGAAAGTTAATGGGTGGGAGGCTGACTTGCGACATTCCGGAGGCTTCTCTTGCACAGTGCCGCCGGCGAGCACAGCCTCAGACTCCCTCAGTGTGTTAGGGAGACAGGAAGTCCCTCCTCCTCTCTGCTGTGTGAAGTCCTGACAGAAGGTAAGGGAATCTACAGCCCTTTCTTTTCACTCTGCCTAAAAAGGCTGATTCCACAGAGTTTTCTGTAGGGGGGGAGAGAGGGTGTGTGTCTGAGTAACCCACGGCACCCGCGAGTGGCCACATGGGGCTGTAAGATAATGGGCCATGGGGGGCCTGCAACTGGAGGGACCATGAGTGGGAGGGACCAGGGGGGCGAGGAGACACAGGACAGATTGACAGACAGTTTCAGAGCAGGAAGCGCAGGGGACCTGGTGATGCTGCTGCCATATCACACACAAAAATGTAAATATCTTCAAAACTATGCAAAATAAACAATGGAAATAAATTGCAAAAATTTTCAGGGGAGCAATTCCTATCAATTTACTTAAAGTCATTTTTGGACCACAGTTCCCCTTTAATTCCAATAACCATTCAGGTTAAAAGACAACTAAAGCTTCAGAGCAACATTGAATTAGAAGGCAGATTGTTATAAAAGAAGTAGCCAGTGTCTCACCTCTCATTTTAATATAATTTAACATGAGGTTTGTGTCTTATTACCCAGTGTTCTGTTGTCCTACAGTGTGGTCACTGACCACATGCTCAGTCCTAAGATACTGCAGAAACTTTTACCGTTGGTCACGCCCCCTAGTAGCCTCTAGCCTATGCTTTTACAGGACAGAATAGGCAAGGGAGCACGTGACTGAAATCAGGGGTGTGGCCATTCATTGTATATACACACAGTTATTTCATCCACTTCTTCAAGTGGTAACATTTACTTTAATGCTATTTACTGTATTGGTATTTTACAGTTTGTTGGTGTTTTTAGAGGGTATATATTCAGATTATGAAGTGTAAAAAAATGTGTTAATGCTCCATTATTATATTTTTGTTTTTATAAACAATTAGCGATATGGGCAAAAAACACCCACTTACCTAATAATTATGCACAATGTTTTAAAATGCAGTTTATTAAGCATTTATCCTTTTGCTAATCCTAAATTACAGTTTACAAGACAAGTACATATTTTGTTAGTTCAATTTTTGATGTTCATTTAAAAATGTAATAAATAAATATACCTTGTTGGCTATCACAAAAAAACTACCCAATAGACCTGGATGTCAGTATCTTTACCCAAAGCGAGGTACACTACTCCTGGGCACTCATTCCATCATATTAAATACCATATGTATTGTTTGCATTTAACAGACACTTGTATGGAGAACAAAGTTCCCTTTAATCAATCAGGGTGATGCACCGAGAGCCACTATCTGCAACCCGGTGCAAAGAGCCCGGCGATGTTATATGCCGATAGCGGCTTTTGGAGCATTGCTAAATGGCGTTTTCCTATTACAGCACTTTGAAAGCAAGCTATTAGCTGCAATTGAATGCCGCTTTTGGCATATAACATTTTCAGCGACTGCGCGGTTAGCTTTCGTGTTAGCCACGCAGTCGCCGCAATGAAAAAATTTAAAGGGCATGTCCATCCCCAAAACTGACATTTAACCCAATACCGGTCACACTCTGTAGTTTAAAAAAAATCCTTACCTTACATCCCTGCTCCAAATGGTTCTCCTGTTATGCCTTTTCTAAGTCCAGGAAACTGCAGAGAAGAAGCTGTCAGTGACTCAACCGGTGCCTATTTCTGCCTCAACCTCATCAAAGGTCTGAGGGATGCGCAGGGGAGCCCTCCCCCCCTTCCACCATCTGGATCTATCCTCGGAGGCCATGGCACCTAGCATGAAATGATCTTTGCATAAGGTAAGCAACAGCTGCCCAACTCCAATCGCTATAATATTTCTAAAAAAAAAAAAATAAAAAAAAATGCTCCGACAGAGCCTTTGATGCCGTCAGCCGCGTCTGTGATTGGCCGCGTCTTAGTCAATCACAGACACGGATGGCAGACCAGCCCCTGCTTGAAACTTCCGCAAGCAGGGAGCTGGATATTAGATGTCGCGGGAGAGAAGGGGCTGTAAGTAAAGATCTGGGCACATTTTAAAAGATGGTGGTTGGGGGTGGGCAGCTGCTACCTACCTTATATAAAAAATGTTTATTTCCAGGGTGGACATGCCCTTTAAGTCACTCTAACTAATATAACATCGGTAAGCATAACAAACTCCAGAACAGGAGCGGTGTGCCCATTGATACATCGTCCTAAATATGTTTTTGCCCGTTTTATGTGTCTACACAGTTCCAAGAATTTATACGTTTATAAGTGATTAAGCTTCCTACCTCCTCTTTTTCATTCTTTAGCAACTGAAGGAGGCTACGGTTCTTGCACTGCATCTGCCGCTCCCTCTCCTGCAGCACAGAGTTTTCTCTCCTTGTAGTTTCAAGTTGGTCCTTTACAAAACAAGCAAGCTCTTAAAATAAATTTTTACCTTAAGTATATTTTGTAATTTAAAGTTAAGTATTATTTCAAAAATAGTATTAATAAACAAAAAAAAAGAAAAAACTTTAAAAACTTACTATATTGCCTACCAAGACTTCAAAATGACAAAAAAAACACCCAGGGATCTAGAAAAAGGTGAGCTATCCCAACTGGATTACACCATGCTTCAGTCTAGAGAGACCACCAAATAAAATACCCAATATTCAGCATTTAAAGGGAAAGTTGAGTAAATACATGTGCTTTTAAAAGAGCAGTAATTTTCAATCCCAATGAGCTTAACCAGCCAATCCAACATTTTGTCTGTGTAAAAAGAAATGCAACCAAAAAACTGATTTCCTGTTTGCCGGACCCCTAGTAGAGACTATTATGGTTTTGCCCTTGACCCAGGGCCTGAGTTGATTCAGTTGCTCAGTAGAAATCTGAGCATGTTTGACCCATCCAATAGCCAATCAGTAGAAACATTCCAAGGATGTGGTGCATCCTGGGAAGAAGGAGGGCTGTTAGAACCTGAAATGGCAACTCACCAATGTCAACAGCAGGGAACAGCAAAGGGTACAAAATCAACTGATTTTTAAAAACGGTAGAGAATATGTAGAATAGCTAGGTATGTATAATATAACCCAAGAATTTTTAAAATATTGATATTTTCCACTGAACTTTCCCTTTAAAAATAACTAAAGGAAAAGTCAATTTGAGGAGCTAATACTGCTTGAAGCTTTAGGTTCCAGCCTAGATAGAGAAAAGGAAAAAACAATTGTCAGTGCAAGATCTTCGGCGCTCCACTCTGCTGCCTGGGATCCAATCTGCTGGGGTTTCCTGGCCTGCTTCCTACTCCTTGGCTCCTGGATCCCTTGCTCTCAAGCTAAGGGGCAGGGTAGTGTTCTACAGCTCTGAGCTGTAGAGCTCTTTCCCTAGTCGGTTTCCTCCCGCAGGATAGTGTAGACCTTATCTTAGCTACAGAAAACTGAATCAGCATGTATCCTAGATCACTCTTTCTATATGCTTGACATCTGTGGGCTAAAGCTGCTCTATTTATTCCCCACATTCCCTTTTAGGGGCAAATATGCAGCCTTTAAATAGAAGCCAATCATCAGGAGTATTGAACAGCAGACCATTCAGCAACTAGAAAGGGAAAGTTTAAACTTAATTTGGCCTTTTAAGCCAAATTGAATTTGGCTTGAAAGGCCGCATTTTGCAAGGGAACTCAATAATGGCAATGAAGTTTTTTTTTAACTTACCCTTACCTTACCCTTTAAATATGGTTGCCACATGAATGAATGGGTACCTCAGTTGGTGTGTGTACCTGTGTCTTGTTGGAGGTTAAAAAAAACTTTTTTGATGATTGGTCAAAATTAGTTTATTTGGCTTCACTTACCCATTAAGTATGGCTGCCACAATGTTGGGTGTTAAAAAAAAATCATCAACAAACCTTGTTTTTTTTTTTGACTATAGTAACCTTTTAAATATGGCTGCCATGAATATGGAAGGGTAGGTCAGTAGGCCTGTGTACCTGGATCAGGTTGGAAGTTAAAACACACACAAAAAAAAACCCCAAAAAAACTTTGGGATTATTAATCAAAATGTGTTTGTTTTTTTACTTTAGTTACCCTTTAGTATGGCAGCTACATTAATGGACAAGTATATCAGTGGGTGTGTTTACCTGTGTCGGTTGAGGGAGTATGTCTTTTTTTGTGTTTACAACCATAAAACTATCTTTTATTGAGGATAAATCAAAATGAGCTTTTTTGACTTTAGTTACCCTTTAAGTAAGGCTGCCACAGGAATTTAAGTGTAGGTCAGTTGGTGTGTGTACCCATGTGAGGTTGGGGGTATGTATTTTTTGTTTACAACCATAAAACTAACTTTTATTGAGGATATATCAAAATTAGTTTTTTTTAACTTTATTTACCCTTTAAATATGTCTTCCACATTAATCAAAGGGTAGGTCAGTAGGTGTGTGTACCCGTGTGAGGTTGGGAGTAGGTGTTTTTGCATGTATGAACACACAACTTTTATGGATGATTGATCAAAATTAGTTTTTTTGACTATATAGTTACCCTTTAAGTATGGCTTCCATGGAAATGGAAGGTCAGTAGGTGGGTGTACCTGTATCTGTGTTTATGACCATGAAACTGTCCTCAAATGTGAAACATTCACATTTGAGGATTGTTACCATTAGAGTCTATGGGAAAAAAGATCCCGAAATTAGCCGATAACACTGTAATGCTTCAGCGGATTCCTTAGCTAGATAATAGCACACTCCTCCTATATGCCCCGCACGTCTGTACTGAATTTCAGGTCTCTAGCTCAAAAAACGCTGTAGGAGATACAGTCCAACAAAGCGGAAGAAGAAAAATAGAAAGAACAGTAAATTGTCTCTTCAAGCCAAATTACTGAATGTAAACCAGACAATTAGGAGCCGGACTACGGTAATTGCTTTACAACAGGAAATCACAGGTGTTAAGTGCTAACTAATTAACAGTGTGCTCGGTACATTTTACATATATATTGTTTACATAGAATTTAACACTGATGAAACAATGTTGCATTATTTATTTTAAAGGGCATGTCCACCCCCAAAACTAAAATTTAACCCCTTACTGGCCACATCAAGTAGTTTAAAACAATCCTTACCTTACATTCCTGCTCAAAATAGTTCCCCTGCTGTGCCCCTCCAAAGTCCAGGAAACTGCTGTGTAGGAGCAGTGTGTGACTCATGCTGTGCCTGAGACTTCCTCAACCTCATCAAGGTTGAGGCATGCTCAGTGCAGCCCTCCCTGCCTCTCAGCCAATCACGGACGCGGCTGCCGGTCCCGCCCCCTGCTTTCAATTCCATGCAAGCAGAGGGCCTGAACACTGCGGCGGAGGAGAGAGGGCAGGTAAGTAAGAATCGGGGGACTTTCTAACAATTATATTAATGCGGTTGGGGCTGGGGGAGCATGCCTTACCACATATCAAAAGTTAAATTTCGGGGTGGACACGCCCTTTAAGACTTGACACCACTCTTTTCCTTAACAAAATTATTTAATAAGGTATTACAGACCCTGGTGCTCCATCACAAGCACAAATTGTTTTTAAATCAAGGAAGAGACATCTTGCCTATACAACTGCAAAATTCAGCAAATGCAGAGATCGTACTTGCAAAGCCAGGTCATTCATAAATAGGTTAGAGATTACAGGACCAAGGACAGTGCTGAGGAATACTACTAACAATACTGGTTCAACTAGAAAATGTTCTAGAAATATCTTTCTGCAAACTATCCTTTACCCAGTTTTTAATCCAAGTACAAAATAGGTTGAAAGCACTGTTGTCTTACAGAAAAACTTTTTATGAGGCAACGTATTAAAGGCTTCTGCAATAACCAAATAAACGGGTGTTTCGGCCAAGAATCATCCGTGTGTAAGCGTTCGGTCGGGGGTCGTTCATCGATCTGCCTGGCGGATCGCCAAACGACCCCTGACCGAACGCGTACACACGGACGATTCTTGCCCGAAACGCCTGTTTGCCACGTGTATCAATCGGCCATCGTTACTCGCTCGGAAATGGAGCGTGTGTAGAAACCTTTAGCTAGAGAGCAAGGGAAACATGGCTAGTCTGCTGGGGGGAGCTTGCCAGAAGGGAAAGCTGAGCAAGGAGGAACAGAGCTAGGACACATGCGTAGGCAGTGTACAGCAGCTCAGAGTTGTAAAATACTACCCTGTCCCTTAGCTTGAGAGTGAGGAATCCAGGAGATGCCAGCAGCAGCCCAGCAGTTTGGAGTCATGACAGTGGAGCCCAGAGATCCCCAAAGCTCCTCTAATTGCAAAAGAACTTGTGTTGCCTGGTTTGCCTTATTTTCCACAACCTCACAAAGGGCGTCCTGTGACATCAAGTATTTCTCACAGAAAAAGTATTGCAGTAACATGTTTTGCTATCCACATGTTTATACCCTTTGTGTAAATTGGAAAAAAAAACAAAAAATTGTGGCTAAATACGATTGTGTCAAGCATGTGATTCTCCTTTAACCCTTTCACTGCCAGGAGATTTTCATTTTTTTTTTGCGTTAACTGCCAGAAGAATTTTCAGGATTTTGCCCTTAATCGCTTTAGACTAATTTTACAGTAGGAAACCTTGCAGTAAATCAGGAATATTATACATTGTTTTTTTCAGCACAAAGTCTACTTTAACATGGTAACAAATTTTTTTAACTTTTCTGGAAATTTTACTGGAATTATGGGTAAAATATGTAAAAAAATGAAAAATTTGCAAATTTTCATGGATTTTTCCCATTTTTACTTAAAGTTATCTTAAGGTTACACACAAAAATCTTACTGTTTCTAAAAGCTCAGATACTCCCGAGTACAACGATACCAGATATATGCGGGTACCCCACTTTTCCTGTACAGGAGACCCCCCCAAACTAAAACTGCACCTCCTAGAATATTACACCAAATTAAAATGTGTAACCACTACTGACAGTTAACATAATTTGGTAGATATTCTATCTAAAATATCCCCACAAGTGAGATATTTTTAGAAACTACACACTCGCAGGATTTTACGAGTGAGGTTAGTTTCGATCAAAATGCAGATACCCGGACGCAGCTCTTCGTCAAATTGTAAGTTATTTTCTCACATTTTCCTTTTTTTCCTCAACTGTAAAATCAGAGACAAAATCAAATGCGAATTTCAGCTAAAAACTGTGGAGGAAAGTTCAAACGCATCTCAAATATGAAAGCCTAACCCCTCCCGAATAAAACGGTATGCCACATTCATGGGTGTACCCAGAGACATGGCTACCAACTAACCCAGAGCGTGACCAGTGCCAAATGTCAGTAGCAGCAAAAAAAAATTAGCCAGTTTTGTATTTGAACAGTCTGCAGTTTTTCCACAAAACACCCCCCCAACTCAGAAATACCCCCCACAAACTATATATTCCTGAAATCTACACACCTTCAGCTATGTAACGCTGTAGTTCGTTCATTCATATCATCAATGGTGTGGGCGCAGTTCTTCGTAGAAGTTTGCACTTTTACCAGATTTTCAAAAAAAATGATCAAACAACGTTCAAAAAGGTCGAAATCATGCCAAAACCCCATGGAATGTAAAAAAAAGGTACCAAATATCAATCTCCCAAATGTCCTGAATCAAACGGTATGCCATATGTGTGGTTACACACGCGGACGTGGAAGCGAAAAGCCACAAAGTGAGACAATGCACGATGGCTCAGAAACAGCGAAAATATTTAGCCAATTTGGACAGTCTGCAGTTTTTTCCACAAAACACCCCCGTTACTTAGAAATAACACCCACAAACTACATATTCCTGAAATCTACACACCTTCAGCTATGTAACGCTGTAGTTTGTTTATTCATACCATCAATGGTGTGGGCGCAGTTCTTTGTAGAAGTTCGCATTTGTCTGAAAAAATGAACAAAAACAACTTCAAAAGGTAAAAATCATGCCACAACCTCATGGAATCTAAAAAAAAGTTACTAAATATCAATCTCCCAAATGCCCTGAATCAAACGGTATGCCATATGTGTGGTTACACATGCGGACGTGGAAGCGAAAAGCCACGATGTGAGACAATGCATGATGGTTGAGAAACAGCGAAAATATTTAGCCAAAGTTAAAAATCATGGCAAATTTCCATGTTATGTAAAAAAAACTTGTCAATTATCAATCTTCCAAATGCCCTGAATCAAACGGTATGCCATATGCGTGGATGCACACAGGGACGTGGCCACCAACTAGCTCAAATGGGACGCATGCACCAGTGTAATTACAAGAAAAATATCAAAGTGCTCTGTAATTTCAAACAGCCCCAAAACTTTGAAATGCCCCCCACAAATAAAACCCCCAACTAAATATCAATCTCCCACATATCCTGCATCAAACGGTAGGCCATATGTGTGGGTGCACACAGAGACGTGAGACGTGGCCACCAACTAGCTCAAACGGGACGCATGCACAAGTGTAATTACAAGAAAAAAATGTGCTCAGTAATTTCAAATAGCCCCAAAACTTGAAAATGACCCCCGCAAATAAACCCCCCCACATGTTCTGAATCAAACGGTATGCCATATGCGTGGATGCACACAGAGAGTGGCCACCAAATGGGACGCATGCACAAATGCAATTACAAGAAAAAAATCAAAGTGCTCTGTAATTTGAACAGCCTACCCTTTTTCTAAGGAAACAGTCCCAAAACATGGAAATTCCCCCCACAAACTATATTTTTGGAATCTACACACCTTCAGCTACGTTACGGTGCCATGCTTTCATACATGCATGAAGAATTCCAGACACAGCGATCCAAAGAACTCTGTGTTTTTACGAGATTTTGTGAAAAATAAAACGAGATGATTCAAGGGTTGAAATCCTACCTAAACCCACTTGACAAGCAAAAAAACCCACTAAATAGGCAATTCTCCAACATGTCCTGAATCAAACGGTGTGCCATTTGCGTGGGTGCAAACAGAGACGAGGCCACCAACTAGCTCAAATGGACAGCATTTAGAAGTGCAGTTACAAGAAAAAATTTTAAAAACGCCACAAACCCCCCCCCACACACACACCTCTCCCCCTTTTAGTGGTATTTTAGTGAAATCGGTTAGTATGGAGAGTCACACACGTTTTTGCACACTTTACCGATCCTAAAAACTCAATACGGTCTTTTTTTGGTACCTCTGCAAAATTTCCTTATAAAAAATAGGCTTAGTTTCCCTTGAAATCGTACAAATAAGTATCCGCGTTTACTTTACCGATATCACT
Organism: Hymenochirus boettgeri; assembly: GCA_019447015.1. Taxonomy (NCBI): domain Eukaryota; kingdom Metazoa; phylum Chordata; class Amphibia; order Anura; family Pipidae; genus Hymenochirus; species Hymenochirus boettgeri. The sequence continues at coordinate 133,782,981 of CM033472.1, read as the reverse complement.
GGGAACATTGGGGAGCCCGTTTTCCAATTCGAAATCCGATCGGAAAAATCACTTCCCGGAAATCATTTTCCAGGAAGTGATTTTTCATTCATTGGCAAAGATCAATAATTTGGTGATCAGAAGTGATCACCAAATTTTGATCTCTGTCACCATTTTTTTTCTAAGTCTTCGCTAAGTAGCAAAGACTTAGAAAAAATCCTATTTGTGAATGGAACTTTGAGTTCCATTCACAAAATGTGCAGTACAGCTGTCAGCTTGACAGCTTGTACTATACTAGGTACTGCAGCATGATCAAATTGAGATCATACTGCAGTACCTCAACTAGACCACCAGGGCAGTCTCCTACCACTTCAAGGGAGACCCCGGTGAAGGAGGAAGCTCCGTGAAGTCACCGGGGTCTCCCTTTCCGCTTCCTCCTCTTCATCCACGTGGGACCGGCAGCACTATACGATCACTGCATCTAAAAAGGTACTGTAACTCCCGATCCCCCCCTCGGATTTGGACACAACCGAGGGGGGGGGGGGGGCGAGGGGGATAGGGGGGCAGCTGAATTCTGCCCCCGGGTCGGCCCTAGCGCGCGGTGTTTTTGAAAATTTAAAGGGGAAGCCACAGATCGTATATTCACGATCTGTGGCAGTTTGAGCATTCACTGCACAGATCGTGAATATACGATCTGTGGCAGTTAAAGGGTTAAACTCACCCGGGGCAAGTAACAGGTGTGGGCAATCTAAAAATTACACCTGAAAGCAGATTAAAAAAAAAAAAGGAGAAGTTCACTTAATCTTTGTATTGTGTGTGTGTCACAATAGGTATGGACAACAGAAAAAGGAGGAGAACGGTTTGTGTCAGCAGTGGGGATTTTCCACAATTTTTGTCCTCAGAGACCTAGAAAAAGCAAGACTAGTTTGCCAAAATGTACTTGACTAAGCCAAAATCCTTCTGGGAAAACATCTTGTGGACAGATGAGACCTAGATATTTTTGTAAAGCACATCATTCTACCGTTTACCGAAAAAGGAATGAGGCCTACAAAGTAAAGAACACAGTACCTACAGTGATGTTTTGGGGTAGTTTTTCTGCCTCTGTGTGCCTTGAATGTGAAATCGGAGGATTACCAATGGATTTTGGGTCGCACTGAAGTGCCCAGTGTCTGAAAGCTGGGTTTGCATCCAAGATCTGGGGTCTTCCAGAAGGACAATGACCCCAAATATGTGTTAAAAGCACCCAGAAATGGATGGCAACAAAGCGCTGGAGATTTATGAAGTGGAGCAGTTTGCAAAGGAAGAGTGGTCCAAAATTCTAGGCAAGATGTTGTACCGATCGTGAGAGTACAGGGTGCACTGGTAGTTTAGCTCAGATTGTTTGTGTGGCTATGGGAACTTACTGTCCACCCCTCTCTTATCAACCAAAGATAAAAGAAAGGGCCAGCGACTCTGCTGATGTGCTTCACTGCTCACTGACAGATTAGATCCATTGAACAGCCGTCTCACAAATGAAAGTACCATTCATGCAGTTGAGGGGTTCGTTTTATAAAGTGATTAATGTTTCAGGGATAAGGGCTAGGCAACCACTAGGCTATTTTGGTGTGTGCATTAGTGCAGCTCTCAACAATTGAAGATGAAGGGGATGGCCCCCACATTACCTCTACTGCCCTGCCGACCCTTTTTGCGATTGCCATTTTACATCAAAAGGAATCACAGCGCAGAGCACATGAATGACTCGACACTGCGATTTCACTCGGTCGTGCGATCCTTGCATGCTGCCTAGTGGGTCCTAGCCCTAAATCAGTGTTAAAAATTTGATTTCTGGACTTTCGTTAAGTAGCACAGCATCACAATTTCCCTGCTGACTGAAAGATTCTCTAACTTGTTGCAGTTTCCGATTTCTGAATGACCAGTAAATGCTGGGATTGAGAGTAGTGGAATATCTAGAGGTACAATATTTGAAAGTTTGATTTGAGTAAAGACAACCTTTAAAAAGCACACTCCTACCTTTCAAATGACTCCAGAATCATACTTCTATCTGTAGTCCATCCAAACTTACAGCAGTATAAATGGTTAGTGCTTCCTGCTTACACAGTGAGCTGTGATACCACCAACAAACCCCTGGCTTGAGCATGACCACTTCTGCAGGGACCGATCATTTTCAGCTGCTTAATAAAGCCGCAAGTCTGAAAAGAAAACTCTCCCCCCTAGATGTTCAAAGCACTGACTGGAAGCCTGTAACTAGGTATAAAAGATATCATTTTGGGGGTGGGGCTTACATCAACTGCCTGTCAGAGACCGAGTAGGAAGAGACAAATAATTCAAGATTCACAATTGCTAGAGACTTCAAACTATGACCACAGTTCTCCTTTAATTTTATTTTGCCCCCCAATTTTTAAATGCCAATTCTCAGGTAGGTCTGAGCCCTATCTAAAGCCCATGGGACATAACTAGTGTGGATTTCAATGGGCAGTTGACCAAAAAGTATTGGGCAAGACATTTCAGCCTTAAAGGGCATCTATAGTGGAAAAATGAACTTTTTCCCCTTTCTTTCCATGTGTTCTATAATTCCCCACAACCCCTGGAGTGTCTTCACTTTTTTTCAGATTCCCGCTCTGTCCTGAGATACACCAGTTAGAAGAATACGTGATTGCATTCCTGTACTCCTACTTGGACTGTCAATCAAATCCCTGTGAAGTGCTCCCCCTCCCTGCTCTGTAATAAACAGAGATAACAGCATTAGCAGGGGGAGAGAGGTAGCTTTGATGGTAGATATAAGGCTGCACTTCATCCCCCTTCTTAATAGCTTTCACTGGTTGATGATGGGTCACAAAATGAGAGATCGTAAACGGTAGTGTTCTCCTTCTTCCGTGTCTCCAGGACAGCTTGGTTTCTATTGGCCACTGTGCGTGGGTGTGTTTTTCAGCATGTTGAACTTTTAACTCCTACTGCACATGTCTCAACGCTTGTCGGTTAGCCGGAGTTAAGACATGGAGGAGGTAACAGAGGGGAGGTGGAAGGGGGGGGGGGGGGGGGAGTGCTGCACAGAGATCTGACACCATGGTTAAACAGAGTCACTGACAAGAGACAGGATTAAGGAAGCACAGAGTACATGAATTTAACTTTGCAATGGGCCAATGTGTTTTTTCACTATAGATGCCCTTTAAATTCTTGGACAGCATTTATATATGTTTTGGTGTAATAACTCTCAAACCCTTTGTTTCCAGGTCATAAAAAAAAAAAAAAAAAAAAAAATATCTGAACCAGGTTCTAAAATGATTTGCTGTAGATCTGACATCATAACTGTTATTTAACAGTTTGTTATTTAACAAAATATATCCAGACTGGATTACCAGACCAATGCCAAGCATACATTAGGCATTAAAGTTATTTTTTTAAGTTAGGCAGGTAAGGTAGGTAACCCCTTCCCAACCCCAACAATATTTCTTTTAAAAAGTACCCCGATTTCTACTTACACAGCCTTCTGTACAGCTCTGTAAGTACAGATGGGGGGGGGATGATTTTCTAAGAACTATTGTGGCTGTTGGGGGTGGACAGGGGTTACTTACCTTACCTCCAAAGGATTTCACACTAGGTGCAACGGTGGATCCGGATGGTGGGAGGGGGGGGGGGTTACTGCGCATGCTCCAGACCTTGATGAGGAATCAGCATGGAGCAGATGCCTCACAGACAGCTTAGACTCTTCAGTTTCCTGGACTTTCAAAAGGCATAGCTGGTGTATAAGATGTAAGGTTTATGTTTAAACTACAAAGTGGGGCCAGTAGTGGGTTAAATTATAGTTTTGAGGGTGGAGCAGAGAGGTTAGGTAAGGATTTTTAAACACTGCACAGTAGAGCAAGTAGTGGAGTAAATTTTAGTTTTGGGGGTAAACATGCCCTTTAAAGCAAATGAGAATTGCAGGTTAATTGCCTCAATATAATAGTCTCTTTAACTTACTATAATAGTCTAATAACTTACTTTTTGTCTCTGGAGCCCGCTCTGCAGATGTTCAATATCACTGTTTAATTTAAGAAGTTGCATTTCTATTTCTTCTTTGCTCCGCATATCTCTAGAATGTCGCTGTAGCAGCTCATGAATGCAATTATTAATGGACACCATGTGCAATTTTCTACCTTCTCCATTTTTGAACGCTTGCAATGAAGGGAAACCTAAAGTTGTAAGTTCCTACTCAAAATGACAAAAATAAACCTATTAGAACGTATACAGTATTTGATAAAATATTTACAACCATTGATTTAAACTTATTCAGTATTTTCCTAAATAAAACAAGTTGAGGAGCACCAAAAAAAAAAAAAAAAAAAAATAGCAGAAAAATGGTTTAAAGTGTCCAACAAAATGCCTACCGACCGATTTTTAAATATGTTTATTTATTTAAGAGGGAAGGTATGTGGAAACACAAGTTGGATTTGTCTTTTGTAGTATAATTTATGTACTAACAGGTTGGAGTAACTCGTATGATGTATAATTGATAATGGTATGTGTCACTTCCTGTACACCTAGTAATTTGTCTGGTAGGAATTGTATTGGCACCTGCAATATTTCAGGCCAACTGATTACATGGCCTATTTAAGACCACAAGAACAACAAAAATAGGAGACATGTCTGGTTAAAAAGTCCAGGTCAAAATATTAGTATTTAAATACACAGCCTTAGTCTTGCCCGATGAAGTGAAATTAACAAATAGCATTATGGTGCCCTAAAATGAGGGTACTGCGCTTATAAACAGATTTCATCTTTTTTTTGTTTTGTTTAATAGTTTTAGTAAGCTTTCAACATAAAATATTTATTGTAAAGATTTACAGAGCTGCTCTGCTTTGCCATTAGCCATACCTGATTAATGTATGCAAAACACTGCTCTACATTGTCTTCATTGCAAAAGGCAGAAACATTGCTGGAGGAGGAGTTGGCTACAGAAAGAGATTGAAAATGCAGAAGACTTGGTGGAGCCATAAGAGTTTCAGAGTTGTACCTTCTAAGAATCTTGTTCTCTACAAAAACAAAAGCAGATAAATGCTTACCGTACTTGTAATGATCTGTGGGGAGAGGCCAAAAATGTAGAACTTTTCCCACATTTTTCACCCATACCCTTATAAAGCTTAAAGGGCAATTAAACCCATTTTAACCCATTCCTCATAATAAGGCATCTATATCTTTAGATATATTTAGAAACATCTTAAATTTCAGCTGTCAATCAAGTGCCTTATCACAATCTTCTATGTGCAGTTTTGCTGTAACTAAAATAGTGACAGTAGAATGTGTAATTAGCATCCCCCTTCCATTGCTGCCTTTGTAATTACGGAGCATGCTTGATATCTCAGAAAGATGGAAGGAGTTGTCCATTAAGCGGGAGGGGAATAATGGCTCTAAGCTTGCAATTGCAGGGCATGGTCAGTGCTGCCCCCTCCCCGAGTCCAGAATTTGGCCAACAGAGACACAATTCTTGAAGAGTGAAAGACTAGGCAGGATGAAACAAACCAGACAAGAGGAAAAGTTTAGATAAGTTTATCTAGTAGTCATAGTGGTTCATATCTGTACCATGGGTACTTTTAATAGGGGTGTGTTAACAGGGTATACTCGTCTCTTCCCAACAGAATACTGTAGATGCTAAATAATAAAACAAAACCGATAAAGGGGAGGAAAAAAACATGAAGACTAAGAAAAGGTGGTACCTGATTCTGGTACACTGATGGTCCTCCAGTCACCCATATCAATATGCATAAACTGAATTTTAGAGATCACACAAGTGAAAATATGTAATGTTGCAGTAAATCAAAAGTTGAAGTTTCCTGTAAAAAAAATAAAAATATATATATATGGCTTTTAATGATATCGCTAAACTAGCACAGTGCATATAAAGTATTACTAGAAATCACATTTCTACTCTAAGGCTGGGTACCTGCGGTAACATATTAAACAAAAATACGGGCAGTAATTTTTGGCTTGAGAATCAATGTGGAATTTCCAAGTGTACATACCCTTTAAAATGATCTCTTGAACGTGCAGATTATTAAGCCTCAATAAAAACCAGTTGGGTCTCCAGAGATACAGCTATATTGATAGCTTAGCCAAATCATTGAACCAATGGAAAATGGGGTGCAAAAAAAGTCCACACAATTATTCCCCCTGCCTACCACCCCCTCTCCTGTCGATAGTACCCAAGGTGAGGACCTAAACCACTAGGTCCTCACACCTGCGTTTTACCATAATGCTTCAAACAAAGCCAGCTTTTGGAATGCCACCTCTGTACTTTCCCCTTTACTTTACTTCTCAGTCTTCAACCAACTGGAAGACATGCTACTTGCAGAGCCCGTCTTTCTATTGATAAGACAGGAGCTATGCCTTAACTCCCATTCTTCAATCAATTTCTGTGGAGCCAGGAATGACGATAAAGGAAGCTTACATTTTGTGCGATTCTCCGCTGTCACACTGAAATTATCGACTGCTTACTGCACGCTATAGTGGAAAAGAACCAGGAAGATGTTGGGGCCTGCCAGTGTGGCCACTCCAAAGGCGAGTTTCTTCTATGTTTGTTCCTGGTACTACAAAAATTGATTGAAGGATGGGGGGGGGAGGGTAAGGCATAGTTCCTTAAACTCTCGGTCTTCAATTAATGCACTAAAGGAATAGTTCACTTCTGCAGTGACACAGACACCTATCTTGAACAAGCCACATTCCTTTGCCAATAGGTTAACATTACAATCTTCAAAGATATGTCCTTTTTTCCTTAAGATGCAGGTATACGGCCAAGTCCTGACCCAAGGAATTGGCTCTTCTGTGCTGGGCCATACGCTGATGCAGTTGCTGTTTGGTCTACCCCACAGGACTCAGCCATATACCTGCATTTTAAGGAAAAAGGACATACCATGAGGGGACACAGACCAGCATAAGCCCCACATCCAAATATCCATCTTTTCTGAAGATATAACGCACGACTTATTGAACTCCCCTCCTCCAAATAGTTATTTGCCGCCGACCGTACTGCTCCTCGGTCCACGTCAATTTATACCATCAGAAAATGCAGCAGACCACTCCAAAGTACTTTAGTTGCAAACTTTTCTGAAGATAGCTACAGGCTTGCAATATTATTGACACTATATGGATATGTACATCTATACCCAAAAATATCGTAGTGAAAGGGGGTCTGCAACCTTAACTGCCAGGTTTATAAGAAAAAAAGGTCTCAGAAACACACTTACCAACCTTAATTCCCTCTACCTCTATTGCTATAAGGATAGCAATAGGAGCTGGACCGGCAGCCGCATCTGTGATTGGCAGTCAGCTGCAGGCTATTAAGAGAGCAGAGGAAATTAAGGTAGGGAAGTCTGTTTCTGTGCACTTTTTTAACTCAATACCATGTCTAGGGTTGTAGCGGGATCCCCTACACTACAGAAATAGGAATCAGCCCCCCGTCCTGTTTTAGGGGCTTCTTCCCTGCTGCCTGGGTTTGCACACTGACAACTAATTCAGGAGGGGGGTTATTTGTAGTGTATGTGCGTAGCAGTTTTACCCATGCCTGGGTGCCCAGTAGTCTACCCATGCCTGTGTGCCCAGCAGTTTTACCCATGACAGTTTCAGTTTTTCTAATTCCTTTGTCAGGATTCAGGATCTTCCAGCTAACCTTTTACCATGTGGGGTGCATGAAGGTTAGTATTAAAGGTTTGTTCAGGTTATACAGGCTAAGCCCAGGAGTGAGGACCTAGTGGTTTAGGTCCTCACTCTGAGTACAACTGACCCGGAAAAGAATAGATGCGGAGCTGAAGTTTAAAGGGCTAGGCCACAATGTAAATTGTGGAAAGTAGGCCGCACTTTGTGCGCTGCAAAGGCATGCAATCACCATTTTTGGTCTGTTTTTGTCAGAAACGCACAGAATACAAACCTATTGAAGAGCATAAAAAAGCAGAAAGAAGTAGGCACAATCAATATAACAGGTGATTTTACCCACAATCCCCTGCAAAACACAAATGCATGTAAAAGCAGAAACAAGCGGATTGCAAAAGCGCACATCGCTTTTTTTGTGCGCGTTGTAGTGTGGCCCCAGCCTTTAAAAGACTATTAAAATTAGGGGAAGGTAGTGCTGATCCCAAATCACAAAAGACTGATACAAACTGGCTGATTTTGGCCTTTTATTGACAGACTATTAATCGGTATTTCACCAGGTCCAGATTTATACTTTTTTCTCCCCTAGGCCAGCTAACTTGTACTATTTACCTCCCCCCTTTCCTTCCTTCTTCTTCTTCAAATGATCACCTAATATTGATCTGTGTGTGTAAATTATTTCCAAGGCTTTAACTAGTAAAGACTTATAAAAAAAAAAATCTCTATTTGTGAATGGATCTCTTTAATCCATTCACAAATACTATAGTAAGCCGGTGTTCAGTTTAACACCGGTTTGCTATAGCAGGAAGTGAATCTGCGATCAGTGCTGATCGCAAGTTCACTTCCTTGGGGAAAGACCAGGGGAGGTCCCTGACGTCAGAGGAACTCCTCTGACATAACAGGGACTCCCTTACTTATACTGAAAAAGAAGAAAGATCCCTAATCGCAATCCTGCACACTCAGATGTTAGTGTAAAAATCCTTTATTTAGAACAGGGATATACTAGAAAAATTACTCTCTTAATAAAGTTAAAAACGATATTTACAATAGTCACATGTGCAACAGCCATATTACATCAACAAGGTAAAGTGCAGTAACTGAGGTATGAAGGGAGAGGGAGAGACCTTAGGCGGAAATAGTCAATAGCACACTACTTATCTGTCTCAGTAGTATTCAGTCAAAAAAGTAGTCAAAGACAGGCAGGTGCAATAAACTGGAACACATAACCAGGTCAAGAAAGGTGCTGCTAAGGCAAACAATACCCTCCGAACAATGTGGCTGGACACAGAAACACGCCGAAATATATATATAATAGGGACTCCCTTACTGCTGCAGCTCTGCCCTCACTATACAATACGGCATTTGAGGAGTTAAATACCAGCGATCTCCACATCGGTTTTGGGTGAAATCGATGGGGGATCGAGGGGGTAAATGGGGGACTTGAATAGTGCCCCCAAGAGCTCTTAGCACACACAACAGTTTTTGGGTTTTTTTAAGCGAGTGCCGACTGCTGATTCGACGACTCCTGCATGTTTTTGCGCAGCCCCAGGCCATGGGAGATCCAGCCCTGTAAATCAACCTGTCCAACTGTCAATTTCATGTGGTGCATGCCAATATTTAGGTCCAACCGATTATCCTGTGTGTACCAGCACTAAATATGTTATGGACAAAATAGTTTGGGGTATAATAACTCACATTAATCTGATTAATTAAAACCGGCAGGTCTGTTTCAAAATAAGCAACAGATCAGCAATCAGGTGAAATGGTTACATCTGTCCCTCTGCATCCTGCAAATATGTTACATAACCAATCCAACCTGCTGTGGTCTAGTTTGCCTGTACTGCGCATAAATATATGCAGTGCCCCCCGTCCTGCTTAGTGCAATTCACTGCAGTACATAGTTTAGAGTTGTCACATGACTCCATGGCAAGTTGCACACAGCAGTTCTGAGCACAGGACAGTAAACACCTAAAGCTGCTTATCAGCAATGCAGCACGGTCACGTTGCACAGACATTATCCAGCTGAATAACCACAGTAATAAAGAATAACTACAGTTACAAAGTACACCAAGTGACCCGGCACTAACAGTCCCACAGTCGTTTCCCCGCGCCCGTTCTCCATATCCTATGATTATGAAATGATTATTATTAACAGTCGAAGTGCATGTTCATAGTTACATTAACTGGCTGTGCGTTCGGCCTCTTCCGGAGAATGTCGGCTCCCGTCGTCCTTTCCCTGGGGCTGTAGGTGTGTGTAAGCTGCGTTCAGCACTAACACCTCCCTTTCCCGGTACTTTGCGGCCTATTCCCTCTTGTATCGGATAATCACCAGTTAAGGTTTTAAGCCTCGGTCCGTTACCCTGCAGCCCTATTCACAGCCTCATTGGCCTGTGTAGTTGCTAAGCAACTTGAAGCAGCGGGGGAGGGGGTCGGTTTAGCAGGCATACACCTGTTACAGTAGTCGCTGCAGGACGGAAAGCGCGCATGAGCGGTGCAGTGTGTGGAAGGCCTAGGAAGGTACACACCTGTTTCCTTGTGCTTGTTTGGGTCAGAGTGCGAGAGTCTAAAACAGGGAACAGCGACTTGTGGCTGCTGACCTTTTATTATACACTGTGCTGGGGGGGGGGGAGCGTTCCCTACAGACCTAGTGAGTGAGGTTGTGGCAGCCACATGGCCTCTAACTACTAGGGTGCACTATTGTGTTTATTATAGCCAGATGACATGTAAACTAGTTTAAGTATGTACACTGAAAAAATTACTCAATCAATAAATTACTACAGGTAAGTAGCACTCACTCAGGTGTGTGTGTTGCTGCATGACTTCAATCCAGTACTGGTTTTGTTCAGCCTAAGCACTAGCACGTTTGCACCCGCAATATTCGGTAACATGGAAATCGTGGGAACGCGAACATTCCAGCGATTTCCTTTGCGCATGTGATTGCGCGTCCATTTGCGTTCAAGCATTTTTTGCGCAATCGCATCCGTTTTCTCTTTAAAAATAGCGAATGCATGCGCAACCGCAAGACAACACGTGCAAACACAAAGAAATTGCGCACACAAATCGGTAACGCAATAACGCTCGCAATTGCTTTTACAGTTTGGTGCGTTATGTGTCCTAAGCCTAGTATACCTCCTTCCTCTTAAACCCTTTGTTAGACACAATTCTCTGTGAGGGCAAGCATGCTCAGTAATCACTATGAGCCTTCATCGAGAGAGGAAATTTCCCAAAATGCGTTCACACGTACCATACATGTCACCTCTAACCGCACACAACAAAAGATTATGATTATAAGGCACTTGATCGACAGCTGAAAAGCAAGATGGTTCATATTCAATACAAGGGACAGATTATTTAAAAAAAAAAATTGTACAGTGGTGGTTGGGAAGAATTATAGTTTCCAGTAATGGACAATTTAAAAAAAAAAACTTTTAGATTAAATTTAGATTTAATTGAATAGTAGAGATGGGCAAACTTCATAAAATGTCAATGGGGGGTAAATAGTTCAGAAAGTTGATGAACTTTCCGAAATATAGCAATGTAAACTTACTGTACAGGCCTCTGGGAGATGGTCTGGGGAAAATGCTACTTCCAGTTTCCACAGGGCACTTTCGGTAAATAAACATTCGATCGAACATTTGGTAAATAAGTATCAATAATGTATGATCTCGGCCATAAATGTACGGCTGCGGTCATACATTTACATTGATTAATGAACGTTCATCATAGAATACCATTCGGTAGTAAACTGATCCACTGACGCTGGATCTTACAGAATTTGACCTATCTGGCAAAATGGAAATTTCCATCACCAGTTCCTTTACTGTGTGTGTGTGTATATATATATATATATTTATATATCCCTTATATTGTATAAATATATTTATATCTCCATAAGAGATTGCATTGAGTTTTTAGGAGCTACCAATGTGGTGGTGGGGTGGGGGGTATAGGATATTACATATAGGAAAGGTGTATATGTATTTGTGTACTATCTCACTATTACTATTTAAATGACCTTCAGTAAATGTATATAAAGAATAGCACTGATTTATATTAGGTAGAACACAAAATATACAAAATACATAAACTTACTTACAGAGCTAAGACCCCTATTTCTAAATGGAATGGTCAAACGGCAGCTTAAACAACACCCCTGGGTCTGCTCCATGTGAAAGGAAATGTAATCCATAAAAAGTTTCTGTCTGCTACACAGGATGTGATGTGTATTGTAATGGACATATACACCATGGCTCCTTGTATAACATCTCCAGCCTACAGGTGGCATCAGTGAGTAAAAAAGTAAAAAAAAGTAAAAAAGACATCCCTGCTGTCTATGGCTAGGAGGACAGAAAGTGAAAGCAGATTGTGGTGTGTGCTTTGGAGAGATATTGACAGCAATACAAGATCCTGGGTATAAGATCCTGTTACCACCTGACAATTTACCTTATTGGATACAAACTCTGAGGCAACAGATAAGTGTACACCAACTTACAAGGACAAACAATATACAGGCCTGGTCAATATTCAAAGTGGTGCACCATAGACAGGGATACCCCTGATTACTGCACATGTTATATGGGGAACCTGTTTATGTGCACTGTCTGCTTTGTGCCAGACCACCAGAGTAACCCACTGTGCGCCATGCTACCCATAATCATTCCATAAAGCAGTGATCTGGTACAAACTGGTGGCAGCGATGCTGGTAATACCATTTATTCTCCCTGTTTTCTCTGTATAGTTGTTCCATTTTGAAATAAGAATACAGCTCTGTAAGTACGGTAAGTTTATGTATTTTGTATATTTTGTCTTGTACCTAATATAAGTACAAGATAATCAGTGCTATACTTTATATAGATTTATTGATGGTCATTTAAATGGTAATAGTGAGAAATGCCACCCATACAGATACACCTTTCCAATCCTATACCCCCACCTCATCGGTTTCTCCTAAAAAATCAATGCAATCTACTATGAAGATATAAATATATTTATATAATATAAGGGATATGCCTGTGTAAATATTCTATATCCACTGTATCCACACATAGCAAAACACACACACGCATAATTTCCACTGTGCACCAAAGCCTAAGAAAGAAACAAGTGAACAAGTAAAAAGGGTATTCTTTACAAGTACATATAACACAGAAAGTGAACAGATATACAAAGTGTCATTAATGCCAATTCGCTGGGCACAAGGTCTGACCAATCAATCGGTACTCACTGCCACCGCTCCGTGTCTAAGGTCGTAGAGACCTTCCCATTCACAGATATAATATTGCTTCCCGTATCACATATTCCGATACAATAATATATTTATTTTATATGAATGGCTGTCCTAAAAGTGTATGTATACTGAAAAAATGTTTGTGTCATCTTAATCTTTAAATAAATATGTGTAAGCAGCACTCTGAAGTGTGTGTGTTGCTACATGCCTTTGATAAAGTACTTTTTTGTTCAGGCTCTGACCACTGTACTGCGTACAGTATACAGCACACCAACTGTCAAATCATTCCAGCTACAGCAAAACTGCTTACAGAAATGCTAAAACGTAAGATGTTTCAGATTGGTGATAGTTGGGATGAATTATTGTTTCCACTAATGGACAATTTAAAAAAAACAAATTTGTCAGCATACATACCCTTTAAGGTGACCTCTTTGTAACCACTTTGTAACCTCTGGCTATAGAGGATTCTAGATTTTTACTTTATGTTTACTTAATGCAGGAGAGACAAAACAATTGGATAACACAACACAAGTTGACCATACGAAGATTGTCTATTGATTTGCCAGAACCACAACATTTTTGTACAGAAAAATGCAATGTGAGCCAATTGAAATTGGATGATAGACCAAGTGATAGACCAAGTGAAGAGATTACAAGAGCTGGAAATGAAATGGATAGATACTATCTGGCCAAGGAGAATGAATAAAGATTACATAAGATTGTTTACTTAAGGTAAGGGAAAGTTAATACAAAAAACTGACAAGGAATAATAAACTCAAGCAGAATAAGTAAAATATATGCTTTTTTAAATATATATATATATATATATATATATATATATATATATATATATAAATATATATTTGTGTATATTTATCCTTAAGGGATATCAGGGAATGATTTTAACTGTGTATGTTTTAGAATAATTTTATGAATATCACTATGCACTTTTGTTATGCACTTTTTATGTAAAAATTGTAAACAGGCATAGGCAATTTTAACATGAAGGATCTGTAGCACCTTATTAGGAATGTATTGCACGGTACACAATATCGCTTTAAACTGGTGCACCTTGATGTCTGAGTATACAAATTGTTTAACTGAATAATCACTTTGAGAGGTGGAACCCCATGCACTTAATAGGTAAATGATAGGCTTTTGGTCACTTGTTTGACTCTTGAGAAAGGGCAAAGACTTGCCCGAAATGTTGCCATTTGTATTGATGGGTGAATAAAACTTTTTTTCACAACTTGCAACAGTATGCCCCGGCTGTCTCTTTTGGAAATAATCTTGGATGTTTTTACCACAGGCAGAAGATGGGAGCAATGATCCGTGGTAAAAAAAATTGGGTTAATATGTGAAGATTTGAAATTAGAAAATACTTTCCCTTTAAAATATAAAAAGCGGATTTCCATGATATGAACAGAATTTATTTACTATATCAAGGTTTCTGAAAGGGTGTGCTGGGGCACACTGGTTTGACTTTTAACATTTTTGTTATTTTGTACTCTAAAATATATATTATGATAAAATATCAAGACTGTCAATGTAATTTTACGCTACATTAATTTGAATAAAATATTTACTGTAAAGTACATAAAATATGAGTAATTACAACTTCAAGTTCAACATTAAAGGGTAACTGTGGTCTCCAATTCTTCCAAACTAGTAAGGATTATATAAATATCCTTCCATCACCTCTTCAAAATAAAACCTAAATCACATCTCTAGATAAAATTTGTGAGAAGTTATTACTGGAAAGGTTCAGCAATATTTCTTCCTGCTTAAAGGGGAACTGTGGTCCAAAATTGACTTTACTTAAATCACCAGGTCCCCTGCACTTCCTGCTTCCTGCTCTGAAACTGTCAGTCAATCTGTCCTGTTTCTCCTCCTCCCCTTTGCAGCCCCCCTGGTCCCTCCCACTCATGGACCCCATGGTCCCTCCAGTTGCAGGCCCCCCATGACCCATTTTCTTACAGCCCCATGTGGCCCCGCTTACTTGCGGGTGCCGTGGGTTACTCAGACCCCCCCTCTACCTTATCTGTCAGGACTTCACACAGAAGAGGGGAGGAGGGACTTCCTGTCTCCCTCACACACTGAGGGAGTCTGAGGCTGTGCTTGCTGGTGGCACTGTGCAGGAGAAGCATCAGGAATGTCACAAGTCAGCCTCCCACTCATTAACTTTCTGGTCAGTCATTTCTGTATATCTTGGGCTGTGGAGCACGTAGAGAGGTGGTTGATGGCTCGTTTTAAAGGTAGGAAACTGGCCTTTCATTTAAACGTTGGAGACCACAGTTCCCCTTTGAACACTTCCTGTTTTCAGCCATGAGACCAGCTTGTAGTCATGTGACCAGCCTGCATTAATAGGCTCCCCTTCTGTCAATTTTTTCCTCAGGTACTTCCTGATTTCCCCACCATTAAGTCTTAACTGAGAATGCTTCTCCCCCGGGGGGAAAAGGGCCGGCAGAGGTAAGGTGATGTCACTCAACCTACTGGAAGCAGGAAGTTTGAACATACACCCCAATGCAATTTCTCACAGGCTCCAGCCAGAGATGAGATTGTTGGCTCAAGCCTGCAGGAAATACTGCAGGCTTTCATTTAACCCTAACTTGTTTTGAGACCACAGTTGCCCTTTAAGAACATAGGTGTGCCTTGAGAATAATTTGCATTGGCAAGAGCACCAAGGTCTAAAAAAGTTTGAGACAAGAATCAATGCACTATTTTAACAGTGTGCTCGTGTTTGTTTGCGTATATTTACATATACAATAAATAGGTTATTTTCAGATTAGCATTGACACAGAAATGCTATCATAGTTAAAACACATTTGAAAAGGCATTATAATATTGACTATGATTTAAAGCATAAATTATGGTGACAATGGAGGGTTGAATGCTGTCCTGTTAATTTATTTCTGTTGTCCTTCAAGCCACCATGTTGTCATTTCTCCCTTTCCCTGAACAAAAAGAAATATCAAATTACTTCAAATGTAAACACAAAACCATTTATTAATCCTTTTGCTTTAATTTAGTTGTTGGAAATATTTCTTAATAGGGTTATATAAGATAATCAGCAGGCTCTTTAATGGCGTGTCCAGCCATATAACCTAAATGTAACAATTGGTTTATTGGTTATGTATTAAAAATCAAGCCAAATGGCCTAAATTCAATGAGGTGCATTTTTTTGCCTGTGTTCTTCAGCTGGATACAAACGGTGCAATATTTCGGTCCAATTGTCCGATAGTTCTGTGTATCGGTCGATCGGGCCGAAATAATTGCATGTTTTTTTCAGGTGCGACCGACCATTTGTCCGAATTGGACAAACGCATGATCGGACATGTACGAATACCAAGGCCGATTGCGCAGTCCTCTATAGTATGCATACTCGGTTGCGGAAAACTGTCAGCCGCGACAGACATTCCTTCCTCCTGGCCGGCTGGTCGGTCGGAAGGAAGTGCTGAACAGTTGGTAAGGAGGAAAGATTGAAAGGTGTGTATCATTAGATGTTTTGTAACTGTTGTAGACAAGTTAAAAGATAACATCTGATTGGTCGTGCAGATTAAAAGCACAGGCAAAATTCTGCACCTCATATTGAACAAGCCTCATAATATAACTGCCTGTATCGGCACTAAATCCTATGTAGACATTCACAATTTACTCATCTTTAAAATAAAGATGTTATGTGATTAATACCTTTATGTTTAAAGTTCCACGGCATTTAAGGATGTAGCCCCCAATTTCTCTGAGAAGATCAGCTGCACTGGAGCTACACTGTATTTTTAAAGCTAATGAAAAAACAAAATCAAAAATACTGCTATTAGTATGGTTAGAATAAAGTATTATTAATTGTACTACACTTAGAGCTTTGCTCTCTGTTTGTGCTTTTCGATTCGCAATGACATTTTATTTATAATTTAAATCATGATTAGACCCCACTGTGTGCACTGCGATACGTTGCAATTTTCTAGTTCATGCGATCAACATGTCTAGGTCTGTTTCTGTTAAAATCACACTTAATACAAGTTTATGGAAGCAGATGAAAAAAGCGGACAAAAGCGAATACAAATAAATAGGTCATGCAATTTTTTTAAGGTACATTTTTACTCATGATCCCCTAGTAAATGTAAGTGCAGTTGCACGTAAAAGCACAGACAAGCAGACACAAATGCACAGCAATTTTTTTAAAAATGTGGTGTGACCTTAGCCTTAATAGTTGTGTATTTTAGAAATATTCATCGAAGACAGTTATTATTGTCAAAATGTTCTCTCTTATCCAATGGTTGATTAAACATTACCCTACAATTTGGTTTAAATTTTTTTTTTTTGGAAAATAAGTGTTCCACTGAAATTTCTACATTCACTTGAATTGTATTTTTTTGGGACCATATATGAAGTACAACAATCTGTCTTGTAAATCCAACAATCAGAATTGTTGTTTCAGATTGGATAGGAGGCAGATCAGGAAAAAGGTATCATGGTTGCTTGGAAGAATGATAATTTTGGATAATGGGAAATTTAAATAAACAACTTTCCCATTTTAGACGTCCTTTAAAGGACAACTCCACCATCATAATAACATCTTTTAGAAAGAATGGCTTCTTTAAAGGACAAGTGCACTGTAAGTTAAGTTTAATTGTAAGCTTTAAAAGAAAACTCACCGCTCACCCCCGCCTTTTTTTTCTAGGTCCTTCCTGAGCCTACCTGTGCTGCCAAAAAGCACTCCTCGTTTGCTCCTTGCTTTTACAGTGTACTTATGCTTTAAAATGTGTTGATATATCCTACTTTGTCCCATGAAATCATTACTGTATGCCTGCTATGCTTCTGGATGACTCATGGCATGCTCAGAAGAGACAGCTAGGGGATTAGCATTCAGTCATTGGCTGTGATGTCAACTGTCAAATCCATAACGAACAGTTGCTAATTGGAAGAACCAGGGAGCAGAAACAGGGGTTTTGGTACAGTTTAGGGTTTTGGGGCCGTGATTTACCTGTAAATATGTTTTCATTTGAGGGCTGGACTTGCCATTTAAAGGAAAAATAAGCAAAGGTTTTGGGGTTTGCAATTGTAATTTTTGTTTTCTCAGTTATATAATGGGCAAGCACATCTGATCTGTGTTTCATCCAAGTTAGTAAATAATAAATAAGGAAAGTTTAATTAAACTTCACATTAGGTCTGGTATTTAGCTTCATACAGTAAGTCTGTACCCAAATATTAGCAGCCCAGAATCACCAAAAAAGTTTAAGGGACTGGAGCCAGAAAGATTGGCTATCGCAGAATAAAAATATGATGAGTTATGCAGAGGCTGCAGTACTAGTTTAATAAATCCAAAACTAGATGAACAAATGTATCTAGCCTGATCCTCAATGGGTTTTTAGTAACCCTTTAATAGACATGTAGCATTTAAAGAAGCAATAAAGGTGGGTACACACAAGAGGACTTTTTGTCCCGACTGAGCGTTCACTACTAGCCACCACTCGTTCTGGACAAATAACTGTCGGTCGTGGCAGTTGTGGCCATGGCTGACAGTTCGCACAACTGATTGTGCGCTCCCAAAGATTGCGATCAGCTGTGATTTACCAACAGGTCTGTTTGGCTGATCTGGGCAGCCGAGCTCAGTCACGGCCACCCACACCATGCAATATTTCCGGATGAAAATATTGTATGGTGTGTACACAGCCTAACAGTAGGCTGTGTGCATTCATTTCAGTAGTATATTTGCAAGACCTAAACTTCTATACACCTTCGCTGGTAGACTCCATTCTTGAAGCAGTGTTTACTGTGTCTCCAAATAAGCAATAACGGGGCATTTTTGTTCCAACCACTCCTGCAACTAAAGGTCCTACAAAACAAGACATGACCATTAATATCATTTTCCAAAAATAGTTTTGTATGTCATAACACATACAATAAAGGGTAAGATGTTAATGTTACAGAGTAGAAAACGGATTCTTTAAGGGTAATTTAGTGTACACATTTCACTGACTAAAATGCCAGAAACCATCCATGAAAATGATTATATTACAATTGAGCAATTATAATAACGTGTATTGTATACTGTAGTGTATATGAAATGATCCCTTGGATCAATCAAGTAAAGAATATGTTAATGTAACATGCCAAAACTTCTAAAGTTTCAATAAGGTGAGGGTCCACTGCATCATTATTTGTTTAGTCACACATGTGACCAATTATAGGCTGATGGTATCAACCTATTGGTACCACGTGTTCCCAGATTAAGTTTGTCCAACAAATTGTAAGAGAGCAGATGCTGTCCTAACAGGCTATTTGTATAGCCATGTGTCTCTGGTATGTTTTTTCAGGGGGAAGGGGGAGTGTATTTTGAGGGTTTTTTTTGTTAGTGTTAAAGAAGAGGTGTATAGCTAGAATGTAGAAAGATATTTGCTGGAAAGCCAGCAAATGCAAATACCTGTGAAGGTCACACAAAAGTAGAGACTCGGCTTTAATTATAAAGGTTCTTCTGATAACAAAAATTTAAATC
Organism: Hymenochirus boettgeri; assembly: GCA_019447015.1. Lineage (NCBI taxonomy): Eukaryota > Metazoa > Chordata > Amphibia > Anura > Pipidae > Hymenochirus > Hymenochirus boettgeri. The sequence goes on along the minus strand of CM033472.1, from coordinate 133,763,659 downwards.
GCTTGTAAAAACGCCGTTTTTAAAGATGATGTTGCTTTTCAGATGTGGGGAAAATCACACCTCAGCTGAAAAGGGGATACCAGACAGTATTTTCATAGCGCCAATCAAATTCATGGGAAGTTACTGGGTGGTATAGAAATACTGACAAGTATCCATTTTTTAGTCACATTGCCCTTGTAAAAATGACCTCTTCTAGCATTCATTTTTATCAATCATTATAAAGTTTTGTTATCATATTTTACCAAAAACAAATCTTTATAAATACAGCCCTCAAAATGGAAGAGCTTGCATAGTGGAGGCAGTGCTGTGCACTAGAGACTTGCCAGTACATCATCCCATTTATATCTTGTTAGACCAAAATCATTACAGTCTACCTACAAAATAAAAAGAGTAAGGCTGGGTACACACCATACGATATTTTTGTCCAATTGAAAGTGGCATGTAACGTTCAGTCAGCCGAAAATATTGCATGGTGTGGGTGGGGGCGGCCGCGAGCGAGCTTGTACGTTTGGATCAGCAGTACGGGCGATTGGGCCTGCTGGTAAATCATGGCTAGACGGGCGGTTCCCTATGGAATCACACGATTGGCCACGCAATTTGTCGGCTGCTGCCCCTATTTCCACGACCAACAGTTACTTGTCGGGACAAAAAGTTTCCCCGTGTGGACCTTAAAGCAGGCCATACATAGACCAATCCTAATTGACCTATTGTACTATTGGAATTGGTCCGCTAAAATTTTTACCCATTTCCTGATATATAGAAAATTGCCCTGTGATTGACCATACACGATCTGATGGTTATACGATATTGCGATATAGACTGTAGGTTGGATTGTGTATGGACCCCTTAAGACATTAGTCTTTTTAATTGCCAAACAGAATTATTTTTGCAACTACTACCATTTTAAAGAGAAATGCTAAAAAAGATATGCTAAAAAGATACAGCATGTATATGTATATAATACCTGAATGTATGCCAACTCGGATTTGCAGTTTTCTGTCTGGAATATGGGGAATCTGGAAACAGTGGCAGACAGCTACAAGTTCTAGTGCCATGCTAGCAATTTCTGCAACGTGATTGTTTCCATTTTCTTTTGGTACTCCAGATACAACCATGTCTACAAAAAAGTTAAAGTTTAATTTCAAGAAGTCAGTTAAGTTTCAGGTTTAGTTTATTGCCATATAATCTATCTTAGCTGTGTATCCCAATGGGATTGAATTATAAATAATAGTCTTAGAATCATCACGCTACTAAATAATAGCATGGCAGTTATAACCAGGAAGTAAGACATGTTCCCCACAGCTTAACATATACCTTCTGGTACCTCAATTTCAACGTGGCATGCACCTCTGCTGCTTAATATCTCCGGCAAGTAGAGCAGATAGAAGGTAGCGGCTGCCAGGTAAAAATCAGGTAGACATCCAAGAAACCAGATGTCTTAGGTTGAGGTAGTGGTGGCATATCCACTATATATTTAAGCTCTAGGGGTGTTGGTTCCTGGTGGGGTATGATTGGAGGACCAGAGCACGTCTTTGGGGTTGGGGACAAGACACAACAATGTTACACTAATACTTTCAAATTAAATGGAAATGGGTAGATTATAATGGAAAATGTAAGGAGTTCCATGCCCTTCGTAAAAGCACAAGGCCTACAGCCTTGTGCTTTTATATAGTCACAGAACTACTCAGTGACTTCTAATATCTTTTTAATTTACAGTAGGGGTATAATACATAAAACTATGGGATTAGAATGTGAGCAACATTGGAATATATTCTTATAAAAATCACTCAGCAACCTTGCTGTAGTAATTTTTATAAGAATATATTCCACTCAAATGTTTCCCATTTGTTATGTTTCTAGACATTTTCACTATGTGTGTACAGAGAATGCTGGACAAAGACTGTATTTAGTATGAAGAAACAGTACACCTGCCTGTTCAATAAGTCATCAAGCAATGCGTGCTGTTCCCTCTTAATGCAACACTGAAAAAACACTTGTGTATTATAAGAAATCATTAACATTATAGTAAAAGGATATTACACCACATCAGAATTCACAGAGGAGTTCTGTGACGATATAAATGCACAACAAAGCTGAGTTCTTTAATAAAAGGCACGGAACTCCTTATAATTTGTAGAAGGGGGTACATTATTCATTGAAATTCACCCCAGAGTTTACCAGTTTTCCCCAAAGTTTCTGTTCATTCCCTGGTGTTTTTAACACTACCCCTCAACACCCCTAGAAAGCCCCCACAATGCACACCCAGTATACATATTCACTTTAGAGCAGGCAGAAAAAAAATCTTTTCAGGCTTCAGCTACTCAAACACAAACTAGCAAACCTCCCCTTCTGACAACCCACGCTTTCCACCCACGTTCCACAGATAGCTCCCCCCTCAGTTACCTCAGGACGCTTTCTAATCTGGTCATTGAGTAGAGGTGGTTCTAGCACATTATTTGGCATCCTCCGGCTGAGAGAAGGCATGTTGGCAAGTCTGCAAGAATGTTTGGGGCTCTCGCTTTAATGATTGTGGCTCTTCGTTTTACCTGTAAATGCCCAGGGGGGTTATGGGTTTTAGCTTCACTTCCTGGTTGCAGGCTTCACTTCCTGGTTATAATCGGCGCACTACTACACAGTAGCGCGCCTATTATAAGGAAATTATTTACAGATGGATCCCTTTGGGATCAGCAGAAGGGGTGGATTATATCCTTGTATTACACTGTAAGGGATGATACACACATTTTTTGGGCCAGCTGACCAGTCACTGCTATCACCACAACCTATATCAGCCGTAATTTATTATTTGGATAAACAATGAAAATGTTTCAGGTCGACCGTAATATGGAAACACTGGTCCCATATAAAATTAATATTGCTCCCTGCTTGTATTAAGCAGTCACACTAAATAGAGTGAAATGTGGTATAAAGCCACAGTAGATAGAGATAAAGAAGAGGTTGATAAGGAAGCTCTAATAAAAATTTGTGTGTATAGAATTTGACATCCATTTCCCATTAAAGGAATAGTTCACTTTCAAAGTGAACTATTCCTTTAATGTATTGATTGAAGCTCGTGAAGTTAAGGAGCTATGCCTTACCTCCCGTTCTTCAATCAATAGCACAGGGTCTCCGACCGATTCCCTGTTCTGTACAGCTATAGCACACATTATCGCACATGCATGTTTTGGATGCAGAATTTCTCACCGTCAAAATATCAAGATAATACGAGCAGCCAAGAATTCACAAATAAATTGTAAAAAGATGAAGGGTGGCATTAATGGTAGAAAATCCAGGACTGGAGAAGATAGGTAAGACACAAGAGAAAAAAGATTGGAAGAAATATGTGGAGAAGTTTGGCAGTAGTGTACACAAATAAGCCTTATTTTTTTTATGTCTGCTAGCACAAACATTCTTTTAATATCCGGGATCTATACATATCAATACTTGCAGTAAAATCTAAAATGCCTGTATCCCAAAAAGTCAACATACATGCGTCTCCTATGGTTTCAACCTTGTAAACATCATGGTTATCAATAGTATCATCGAAAATTGTGTACAGCTTGTTCAGAAAGTCGACTACTTGGTAAGGGGTGCTGGCACCAGAGATGGCAGTAAAGCCAACAATGTCACTTAAAAAAAAAAAAAAAAAAAATTAGTATATTCAACACAGTTAAAGGATAACAAAAGAGGCTAAATGATACCCTTTACCAATGATTAAAAAGTGTGCTGAAGAGTTTGTTAGTTTCTGATATTCTGCAGGACAATATTCTGCAGGACAGTGTTGTGACAAAGAGTCACAACACTGAAATCCAGTCATAAAGCCATGCTAACCAGTGTGAAATATATTACTGCAGCTTTCTTTTTTTTTTTTTTGCAATAAAGATATAGCAGCACTTTTGTGTCACTCTTTAAATCTTACTAGACATTGAGCCTTTCAGGAACAGGATACTTTATACCCTTTACCATCCGTAAGGCGTACAGGTCAATGGCAATAGTCCAGACAGAAAGATTTATATGTGGTGCTTCAAGAACCCCTTTTGAAGAACCTTGTAGAAGATGCAATAAACCCACAATGTATTAACCGCTTTGCTGTTGATACATCATGGAAACGTGATTGGTAAGTTAACAACTTTTGCAGTGCTTTAAAGGGATAGTTCACTCTTGCTGCATGTTGCATGGGCGCAGCACCCCTGATTGCAGCTTAAAATCTGTTCAAGTGGCTGAGGCCACAAATAGGATAAAAATACATTTTCCAATTACCTTCCAATCAATAAATTGCTTGCAGTATATTGTTGAGATGGGTAAATGGAATTTTTAATACATTTTTTAAATTAAAGAAATTAAAAATACCAATCCTTGTATTGCCACCTATAGTAGGGCCATCAATTTACCTGCTGTGTTCTCTAATTAAACTAAAGTAAAAGATGAGGAGACATGTGGTTTTTGAGGTTCAGTAGAATAAAGTAGCTAATCTAATTTTTGTATTTAATATTCTAGCATGAGATCCTTAAATGCTAACTGCTGATAAAATTGTATGGACAGGGATAAAATGTATCCATTTTATATTTTGGCTCAACTATGTTGGAATTGCATTTATTATCCTATTACTATCCCTGCTAAAACTCAAATGATATACTCATCTACTGTAACTCTAAATGCTGGTTATTTGTGAAAATAAAATTAGTTTCTGTTCTATTGTGGCATTCAAATAAACATCAAAACAATGTTAACGCTAAAATAATAGTAAACCCAGTTACAGAGGTTGCATATTTTATATGCACAAAATGTTGAAGGACAATTATACTCACCTTCCCTCTGCTCCTCTTCTGTGTTCATTAGCTTTTACCCAGGGTGAGAACTTTGCAAAATCCGGTCCGCTCGAGGATCTGCGAATATTCAGAAAAATTAGAAAATCCGCGAGCGGACCCATTAAAACCTATTAAAATGAAAGTTCGGCAAAATCCGCATTCAAAAATACGAGGATTCTTCAAAAATACGAGGATTTTTCGAAAATACGAGGATTCTTCGAAAATACGAGGATTCTTCGGAAATACGGACCCGAAAATTTGGCTTGCTCTGTCCAAAAATGTGAATAATCCGCAAAATTTAGAATTTACGAGGATTTCTCGTATTTTCCCGTATTTTCGAAAATATGAGAAATCCTCGTAATATCGGAAATTTTCGAAAACGCGGTTTGGAAAAGTTCGGAAGGCCGGATATGGGGAAATCCACGATATCCGCCATTCGCAAACGAGGGAAATCCGCCGTGGATACGGGTTCGGATCCGCGAACCGGGCCATCACTAGTGAGGACCTGAACCGGCTGTTCCTCACCCCTGGGTTCACGTAACTTACACCAGAGTCTTGATGAATGTAAGGCGGTCCACATTCTCAGTGGAGAGACGGGTCCTCCTCTCCGTTACAACAAGGTTAGTCCTTAAAAGGACTGTTGGGTCTCAAGATGTGTGAATACAGGGGTGGTTAACAACAAGTGCTAAACCACCATACTGAAATCCACACACAGAAAGCTCAAAAAAAGCTCAAAAAGCACAAAAAACTCTCTCCAACTCCTACACTGTCAGGTCTCCACTAAACACACTCCAACACACTGACAAAATGGCGCCTGTGAAGCAGCCTTCTATACCCAGGGGGCTGGCAATAATCATGTTAGCTGCCATTGGATAATTTGGGATATGTAGCTTGCTCCGTCTTCAAAATAATCCCCAAAATGCAGAAATTCCGCAAATTTACAAGAAATTTTCGTTTTTTCAAAAATTTTCGAAATTACGAGAATTCTCGTAATTACGAGGACCTCCGTTTTCGAAAATACGGAGATCCTCGTAATTACGAAAATTTAAAAAAAAAAAAATCCGCAGTTCGGAAGGCGGAAAATCCAGAATAATCCGCCGTTCGCGGACGGGATAAGTTCGCGGCGGATCCAGGTTCGGGTCCGCAAACCGGCCATCTCTACTCTCTAGTAGTGGCATATGAGTCCTGAATCCCATTTGACAACTATATTGGGTGGGGGTGGATGGGGAGGAGAGGTGGTCGCATACACATGCGATTTCTATTGCAATGTGCAGACATATCACATTGGTATCTGTAAGCACATTGCGATGGGAACCGTACGCATGGACCAGGCCGATCGCCCATACATGATATGGGGGTTGGGAGCAGATACCGACAGATGGACATTTTCCATCTTTCCTGACCAACTGTAGTGCCGACCACAGACGTTTGTTGGCATTACGGTCTGTCGGTTTTAGCCCCTACACATCTACAACACCCCTAAACATGAATATACAAGTGATTTGTAACACCAGATTTATGGGAATGATGCATCAAGAGCCACTATTACTCTAATTATTGAACTAATTGCTTTAATTTATCCAGAGAGAAGGGCAGGCTTTTTAAGTTGCGATACAATGGTAAAGTAAAATATAAGCAAATTAATTGGATCACCCCTTTCTCATTTTTTTTAACAGAATAAGTATTATAAGTACAATCATTTTATAGACTGATAATATTGCTATGTGTATGCTATGATATTATGTATTTGTGCACTTATGGTACTATTGTATTTATGTGACTATGTAAAAAAACACTAACTTAACTCTGGTACAAAACAGATATATACACAGAAAACTTGCCTAAAATAGACAGTTGTATTAGCATAGCTTTGGGCTTCACACACAAGGCCTTGGCGGAGATCATCAGCTACAGGCTTAGGGAGCATACCTATTCATTCATGAACAAGGAAAGATAGAGACATTCTGTTAGAATAGAATCCCCTCTATTCTTTGTCAAATTCAATAAAAAATTATTTTAAGATTCGCCCCCCCCCCCCCAAAAAAAGAAATGACAGAATCAGAATATTTTTTTCGATGTTTCCAAATAAAGGTGAGGAATATTTATTGTTGTGCTTACTATCGGAATAATTGTTTTTAAATTGCATTGTGTATGACCATCTAGCTGGGGCTCAGGCAAACAAAAGGTTAGAAAGCATCCTGAGCATTCTAGATTAAAAAAAATTGTGTGTAGAGTTTTATTAGAGTTTTTTAGAGTTGTCATGGATGGGTAGTAGATTTTCCTTCACATAAATAATACTTTACATACTGTACAACAAGCGGTCTGTCTTCTGCTTTTCTTGTAAAAGGTCCTGGGTTCTTTCTGCCACTACAGTCTCAAGGTGCTTGCTGTATTTTTCCATCTGTTGAGGGGTCAAAATGTTTAAATTGAACTGAATGTGTAGCTGTGTTTTCATATATAAATACTAGATGGGGGCCCTAAAAACTGATCTTCTGGAAGCCAGTTTGAAAGTTTCTTATAAATACTATAACATTCAAACTTCTACTATAAAATTCCTTCAGTTTCACTAGCAATTGTTCTCATCCACGTGTTCTCAGTACATATACTCTATGGTCTCAAGATTACAAGTAAATCATTTTAATCATCCTTAAGGTAGCAAAACTTGCACAGATATTGTACAAAAAAGTATTTTTCTAAAACTGGGAGTTCATGATTCCATGAAAGATCTTTACAAGAACAATCGTTCATTTTGCCAATTAGATAGATTTGGAGAACTTGGTTAACAGCTAGGGGTGGTAACACAGAAGCTGACATTTTGGCCCTGTTTAATACTCAGCAGTAGACCATACGTTTGTGCATAATCAGTTGTGTTTGCAACACACAAATAATTGATCAGGGCCAAATATTGGTTCATTTGCTGTCACTCCTCAGAGACTGATCAGTTGACAGGCAGCTTTCATTGCAGTATTTATTTATGTATGATCTACAGAACATTCAGTTAGAAGTACTTATCGTTTAAAATGGTGCTCATTTTGCCCCAACCATTCGGAACTTTTTCCCCCCCCCAATAGTTTTATTGAATGTCATATTATAATAAATACAAGCCATTCTATTTAGAATCATACAGTCATTTTCATAAATATCATATTTTTGGGAAACAGCAATTCCATCTCACAGTTTGGGTAATGATTATGGTGTTTCTATATCGGAGTATACAGTTTAAGGTTAGTATAACACAATTATTGCAATATTTAAAAATCATTGGTTGGTGTTTGTGATTATATCATCTGTCATTACATAAATCCATGGCCCCCAGGTCATATTTAAATGATTGTTTAAATGATACTCTACCCAGCACCCTATCATTTTCATGCATCCACCATATTTTATTTATAAAGTGAGCAATGGGGGAGGGGGCAGGTTGCATCCAAGTTTGGGTCACAAGGGTTCTTGCTGCTACACATATTCTGTGCAGCAATTTATTTGCTGGGAGGGAAAGTGAAGTGTTTGGTCTATCAAAAAGCGCTACCTAAGGTGTGAGAGCAATTTGCATATTTAAAGCTTTAGATACCAGAAATTCACAATATCTTCTGTACTTCCAGACAGTCCCACCAATATGGGACGACCTTTTTTCGTTTGTTGTGTCAGAATACTATCAGTATAATGTTGTATTTGGGAGAATCATAACCATTCTCTTTCTGATATTTTAAATTGTTTTTGAGCTATAGCCCATGTTCATTCGGATCTTTTTTAACATTTAGAAGCTAACATCTGATTGGTTGGGGCAAAATTAGCAAAATTTTTAACGATAAGACTTTTTATTGAAAAACAGACAGTATTTTTAGACTGTGCTTGTAATACAGAAATCCCCCAAGTTGAACATTTTCAGGGATATGTAATACTGGGCACAATCACCTAAATCCATGAAAAACCATGCTAGTTGATGTAATATGATCTTAGTCTTGGTAATTTTGTGGGGCCTGCATGGTTTAGAGTTGTTTTTGGAAACTGTGCCTGGCGCTCAATTTAAAATCCTTATTTCTGCTAGAATAGTGGAGTTAATAAAGCTGTTACTTAATGGTCAAATAATGGTTACTGCATCACGGGAATGTGGTCACGTAAGTAGCAGCCAATAGCGATATTACATATCCCTGTTAGTATTCTATTATAGTCTATAGGGTTTCAATTTATTTTTCTGTCTGTCTCACTAAGCTTTTTATGTTTTTTCAAGTTGAAATTAAATCTCAACTTGAACCTGAAATGCTAAACTTACCAAATTCATCATCATATCCACAGGACTGACTTTATGAGGATTCATTCTATCCAGATTCTTTTTAATTTGCTCAAATGATGGTCTCATCATAGGATTATGAGCCCAGCATTTTTTTACCAGCTATATAAAAGAAAATAGATTTAATTAGAATTGCAAAAAAAAAAACTATTGGTAAAGGGTATGTCCACTCCCAAACAAACCTTTAAATCTAGCTTAATTGCCCCTCAAATCTTACTGCTCAAATGTGCTCCTAAATCTACTAACTACCCTGGCTGTCTTCTGCTTAGCGTCAGTGCACGGAAGCTGTACAAGGGGCTGGACCTGCAGCTGTGCCTGTGATTGGCTGAGACGTGATGTCGGAAGCTAAGCAGAAGACAGCGGAGGGAACAAGAGCTGGTTAAAAGATTTAGGAGCACATGAGCAGTAAGAACCTCTCATGGTTGAGGTTTTGGGGGGCAATTAGGCTGCATTTAAATGTTTGTTTTGGGGGTGGACATACCCATTAAAAAGAAATATCCATTAATTAACAAAGTGGTAAGCACCTTCCCCACGCATACATTTAAGGTGGGGCTTCGTAACATAGTGCTCCCTGGGACAGTAAATAAATATGTATTAAAAAATGACAGACAAAAGACACACTGTCCCACAGATCCCAGTAACGAAGCTAACTGCCTTAACCACCAATACAAGACTATAAAATTCACAAACTTTATTGGTGCACAAGCCAAATATATCACCACATATAAACAAACTGTCCAATTAAAAATATACAGTATAAAAGTAGAAAATATATTTGAAAAAGAGCTGTCTTGCCTCAGGGATTGGGGCATCCCCATATCTCCCCGAATATTGTGATGGAGACCCCAATTCAATATTCATTAAAGATCACTCAATAGAAAATTGGGCATTTTACTGTCATCAGCAGCTGTCAAGCCTATACAGACCCTCTATTCCAATGTTTAAAGTTATAATACACAACTCTAATGAGTCATATATCCAGCTATACTAACAGAAATTACCAACCGTGCAGTTACATAAACACTGCTTTATAAGAGATCTAAATATTTCTGCTCTAACAAATAGACTTTATCCCCTGTAAAATGACATAGTTGGTTGGTAAAACACAAATGGAAAGCTAAAAATGCTCGGCTCCCTGAGTACCAGGTTCTTTTTATTGCTCGTGTTGCTCTGCTTAGCCTCCACAACACTATAAATTTGTTAGTGGGGCTTTAAGATCAGAGCAGAGAGCTTGTGACTTTTCATAAAACTTCCAGCATATGTTCTATGCCTCCTTGATGCCAAGTTTCTTGCATCACTTAAGTGCCACCCTCCTTTAGAGTCCTGGACTCTCCTTTACAAGTTACTTGTTATTGAGCAGGGAAAGTGCGTCATATCTAACCTTAAACCACTGCCTCTCCCGTGCCGTACTTCTTATAGCTTAGAGATGCTTGCCACATATTAATGTTGGGTTAAGTGGCAGGTGATAGTGTCTCACCTACAGATCGCACTAACAGGGTTATTCAATAAAAGTTCTTATCATTAAAAATGGTGCTAATTTTGCCCCAACCAAAGCTAAGATGTTAGCTTTCAAATGTTAAATAATATCTGATTGGTTGGGGAAAAATAAGCACCATTTTTAACGAAAATAACTTTTATTGGATCTCCCTGTAAGTGTTTAAATGTCTGTATCTTGGAAAATATATCCTATATAATAAAAGCCTAACTGCTGCATCCATGCTGTGGTCAGTGTGTGTGTGTCACTGCAGTTGGTAAGATTGTCTCTGCAGTTCCTATTGACTCACCACTAGAGGGAGAAACACAGGAAACACATATGGAGGCAGAACACAGCAATTACACAGACTGCAGGTAAGGTTTCTTGGGACAGAGGGGGGACCCCTGGATTTGGGACGGGGGGGCTAGATTTGGGATAGAGGGGGAGCTGGATTTGGGACAGGGGGGCTGGATTTGGGGCGGGGGGCTTGATTTGGGACAGAGGGGGTGACCATGGATTTGGGACAGAGGGGGGGTCTGGATGTGGGACAGAGGGGTGTACTCTGGATTTAGGATAGAGGTGGGGACCTTGGATTTGGGACAGAAGGGGGACAGATTTGGGACAGAGGGGGGCTGGATCTGTCTGTCTGCCAGGCCCGATCACAGAGCTCTAAAGGTTTGTCCACATGAAATTGCTAAACATTTAGCAATTTAGTATGTACACCACCAACTGGGGGTGACCCTGGATTTGGGACAGAGGGGGTGACCCTGGATTTGGGACAGAGGGGGGACCCTGGATTTGGGACAGAGAGGGGGGCTGGATTTTGGAAAGAGGGGAACTCTCTTATGGGACAGAGGGGGGACCCTGGCCTTGGAACACTGAGGGGGACTCTGGCCTTAGGACACTAAGAGGGGACTCTGTCCTTGGGACATGGAGGAGGGGGGCTATGGCCTTGGAACATGAAGGAGGGGCTATGGCCTTGGAACATCTGGGCTTCTAGTGCCCGTTATTGTAATGGGCTTAATGTCTAGTATTGATATAAAAGGTAAAAAGGGTGATGGTGGAGTTGGGGGAGCATAGACTACTGGACTATGTAAAAAAGGTAGATGATCTTCCAACTATAGTTCTCCTTTAAGGTTTCTTCAAAATCTCTATTTGTTTCAGTTTGAAGCAGAGGCTCCAGTATAAATATATGGGTCATCTGGTTCAAAGAGCAATATAAAAACAATTCTGTCAGTTAATAATAATAAAAGATAAGCAGGGAGATTCAATAACATTCTTAGGCATAAAAATGCTGCAATTTTTGCAGCAACCAATCAGTTTTTAGCTTTCAAATTTTAAATAAAATCTGATTGGTTGGGGCACAAATAGCACCATTTTAATGATAAGAACTTTTATTGAATCTCCCTGAAGTAGTATTGGATATTTGCTTTTAAAACCCGTCTAAAACCCACGTTAACCCGAAAAAATTTCGGGTTAACGTGGGTTTTAGACAGAATTTAGAGCACAGCGCCATTTCCAAATGTTTTTGGAAACAGCGCTGTGCTAACGATCCAAAACCCCTGCCGTTAAGCTTTGCGCTACCTCGTAGCGCGAAACCTAACGGTAAAGGTTTGGGAGCGTTAAGGTCACGGTCCTTACCATAGCCCGATCCTGCGATGCAATAACTGACGTAATCTCGTTTACGTCAGTCATTGTATCGCGGGATCGGGCTAAGGTAAGTAACGCGGCGTGGGATATTGGATCTCCCCGTAAGTTTGTAACTGCCCATATACCAAATATTATTTTTTAATTGAAATATATCTGGAAACACATCATGTGAACTTTGACATTTTAAAAGCAATATAGTGGAAGGAAAACACAAACACCAAATACAGATTCCTAGCTAGTAGTATACAGAGACAGTCTCTCCATAAACACGTTTTCTTAATACAAATGCATCTACTGCTGCCCAAGAATAAACATTATATACAAATACAGCTGTTTAACATGTAGAAGTAAACTAACAAAAACACGTTTAGCCTGAAGTTCTCCTTTAAGATTTTATTATAAAGTTTAGCAATGTCTAATACCTTCAGATCAATATTATATATATGTTAAGCACTTCCCGTTAAGAGCTGGTTATGAGCATGCACAGCATCAGAAGAGGCTGCTTTGTTAACGGCCATTGGCCATGACGTCAGTCACTGCTTTGACTGATGGCCAATACCTGAGAGCTGCAGGGCTGAAGAAGATAAACTAGCAAGGGATTGGGGCCTGTAAGTCCTAAGGTATAAGTAAGTATAACAAAAATGTGGTTTGCTTAACATTTATATATTGATTTTTGGGTAGAAACTTCCATTAAGACTGTTGCCTCAGGAAGCAGATTTCTGCAGCTCACCACAGGCAGCACCACACTCCTATGAATTCATTACTGTATGTCTGCTATGCTTCTGGATGTCTCATGGAAACTGAGCAATTTAGAAACCTGTACTGAGCCTGTACTGAGCCTGGGCATGCTCAGAAGAGGCAGATAGAAGATTAACATTCAGTCATTGGCTGTGATGTCAACTGTCAAATCCATAGCTGGCAGTTTCTAACTATAAGAACCAGGAAGCAGAAACAGGGGCAACAGGACATTGTGCAGGATTTCAGGTTAGACTTACATTTTTCAGATTTCAAACTATTACCGTTTAGGGTTTTGGGGGGTGATTAACCTGTATGTAAGTTTTCATTTTAGGGCTGGACTTGCCCTTTAAAGGGATAGTTCACTATTCTATTAATGTATTGATTGAAGACTCGGAGGTTATGGATAGTTCCTTAACCTCAATCAATACATTAAATTCACTTTTCAAGTGAACTATTCCTTTATTTCCACTATTTTTAACCTAGCGTAGTTCCTGAAGGTACAACATTTTTTCATTTGAACTTTTAATTTCAGCATTTTATCTAAATCTTTATCTAAAATATTGTCATGCAAACTAATCAGACACATGAATGCAACTATTAAGCAAGTTCTTCTCATTTGTCCATACACATGAAAATACAGACCTCAGAATAATCAGCCTGGTTTGGGCAGTCATGGTCAGCTTTACTAACACTGAGGTCTGGAATACGTGGTCTCCATGATGCATCTTTAATAGGGGTGTCACCCTTATACACAACATATAAAAAGACATGTTAAATGTGGTACAAATGGATAAAAAAATGCATTATAATAGACTGAACAAGACGCATCAGAAACTAGTTCATATTCACATCACAGCAGTAACAGAGGTTTTTTTTTTATAGCCGAGTATGATTGTTTTAGTCAACATCCCCAGTTTATAAAACAATGAACAATTTAGCATTTCCTTTGCTAGAAAGTTGCAAAATATTTTAGCAATTTAGTATGTACACCACCAACACACAACCTCCCATCCCCACCCCTCCCAAAAAAATGGAATTTCTGAATCACTGCTGGTTGCAAAAAAAGTACCACTGTTCCTACAATGCAATGCCTAAATTATTTACTCCATACCATTTTACTGTTCTTTCTATTTCTTTTTCTTCCGTTTTGTTCTTGCACTTTTTTGGACTGTATCTCCTCCCACAGTTTTTGAGCTAGAGACGTGAAATTCAGTACAGACGTGCGGGGCATATAGGAGAAGTGTGCTATTACCTAGCTAAGGAATCCACGGAAGCGTTACAGCGTTATCTGCGAATTTCTGGACATTTTTTCCCATAGACTATAATGGTAACAATCCTCAAATCTGGATATTACAAGGTTTAAGGGTCATGAGATCAAAACTGTTGTTTCATGGTTATAAACACAAACGCTGATACCCCCAACCCCCCACACAGGTAAACCCACCTACTGAACTACCTTTCCATTTCCATGGAAGCCATACTACACTATAGTAAGGTAACTATAGTGAATTTTTTTTTGATATATTCTCAATAAAAGTTAGTTATATGGTCATACATGCAAACCCCCCCCCCCCCCCCACATGGGCACCTACACTTACTGACCTACACTTCTATTCATGTGGCTGCTATACTTAAAGGGTAAATAAAGTTAAAAAAAATTAATTTTGATATATCCTCAATAAAAGTTAGTTTTATGGTTGTAAACACAGAAAAGATATACCCCCTCAACCAGACCCAGGTGCACACACCTACTGACCCACCCTTCAATTTCTGTGGCAGGCAAACTTAAAGGGTAACTATAGTCAAAAATATTTTTTTGACTAATCATTAAAAAAGTTTGACCAATAATCAAAAAAGTTAGTTTTTTTAACCCCCAACCTGACACAGGAACACACACCTACTGACCTACCCCTCCATTACAGTGGCAGTCATACTTAAAGGGTTCTATAGTCAAAAAACACATTTTGACCAATCATCAAAAAAGTTAGTCTTTTATTCCCCAACCTGACACAAGTACACACACCAACTGACCTACCAATTCATTCATGTGACAGCCATATTTAAAGGGTGCGTAAAAAACAACAATGTCCTTATCATTGCCATTATTGAGTTTTAAAATCTGCTTCACAAACACACACATTCCCTTCCAAAATGTGGCCTTTCAAGCCAAATTCAAAGTTTATACTTAAACTTTCCCTTTCTAGTTAGATTTGTTATGTCTAAACTGGCAATATAGCAGTAAAAAAAGTGGCAAAGAATTCCACTGTATACAGTTTATAGACCACAAAGAAAAAACATAAATACAGTATAAAAATATAGAATTGTTTCTGACTTACAGTGAACGGGGAACATCTGCTGGCTATCTCAACAAGAATGATGGCATAGCTGAAAAAACAATTTCAAATGAGACCAGTGAGACTTACAATATAAAATAACACAATAGGTTAGTCAGACAATAAATTAGGTAACAAATCCATTTTTAAAGGCAAACTGTATATTCTTAGTAGAAATCTACTATGAAAATGCATTATGCTTTGAAAGGGGTGAGGGGAGAACCCTAAACTGCATATTCTGTATATGAATGAAGAGTAAGTCTTTTGCATAATATCTAATAACTAAATTTTTATAATTTAAAATTTTGTCATTTAATATACATGCTCCTCCTCGCTCCACCGCCACGGCTCTGCACTTCCGGGTAAGGCAGTCAGTGTCGGCTGTGACATCACAGCCAATCACTGACTGCCATTCCCGAAGCAGTCTCCACTGCGGCTGCTCAGGAACATAAAAAGAACAGAGCAGCCACAGTGGAGACTGACTGAGAACCCGGAAGCGGCGGTGAAGCGGGGAGCATGTAAGTATAATAACTCAGGCTGGGAGCAGATTTAAAGTTTTTGACTAAAACGATCTCTAGGTTTTGGGGGGTAATCTACAATATATGAATCTTTTAAAAGAGGGGCGAACAGTCCCTTTAATGCTAAATTCTCTAAATGCTCTAGCAAAGGGTATCTGTCCCCTCCCTCTGCTCAATGAGCTTTTTATAAGCTTGAGCAAGTGCAGTGGAGGCAGCAGGGGGAAAAGCACTTAATTATTGGTTTTGATGTCAGCAGTCACAGCCTTTATTGACTGCATGAAGGGAGGAGCCAGCTTACTCTGACAAAATGTAGGCAATAATTATATTTAAATATCTGGTTAATAATACATCAAAGAATGTGCAGAATATATTAGCTGGGGGCAGGTAACCAACATGTATCCATTTTTTCATTTTAAGGGTGGACTTTTAATGCAGTTTACAGTATGGAAGGTGTTAGTTCATGCTCACATTTAAGGGGATGGTACCTGTACACATCAGCAGCTGCTGTTGGTATGACCCAAGAGCTATCATTCTGGATGACCTCAGGAGCACAGTAAATGTTTGCTGGCTTTTTCTCCATTAATTCTTTAAACTCGTCCCTTCTGTATACAGTTAAGCCATAATCTGAAAATAAACAATTTTTTGTTTTATTATTTTAGCAACCAAATAAATAAAAACGTATGTTACTGTACCAAGGTAGTGAAATAGCAGCATTCCCTGCACACACGCACATTTTTATCTTTATCACTGCCCATGTTTTAGGCTTTTTATTTTAATCAAACTGTCTATACAACATAGTCTAAACAACAAAGGCTATACAACATAGTCTATACAACATAGTCTATACAGCAAAAGCTATACAACATAGTCTATACAAAATAGGCTATACAACATAGTCTATACAACATAGCCTGTACAACATAGTCTATACAACATAGTCTATACAACATAGGTTATACAAAAACTCTACCAGAAATTTTGCAAACCCATCTATCATCAATAACGCAATTGCGTGAAATGAGTCTTCCATGATAGATTTTGTGCTGGTGTAGATATGCCATTCCTCGGGCTATATCTGTTGCAAATGATAACCTGTAAAATATTAAGTATAATTAATTTCATCAAGTAATTTTAAAATTTTGTTAATATTTAAACCATACATACTTAATACATAGATTAACATACATTTAATACAAAGCCGTATACAAATAGAAAAATGCTCATATAGACTGATGCAAAGAGTCAGAGCAAGATTATCCACAAGGCAACCTGTCTAGGGCCCAGGAAACCTCTGGGGTCCCAGCTTCAGAAGCAGTAACAAAATTACAGTCTATACAATAGATGTAGCAAGAAAGGGGGCCCTAAATGATGGCTCTTCCTTGGGCCCCATATGATCTTAATCCATCTCTGCAAAGAGTAGGAAATCTTTCCAAAGGAACATTCATTTTAAAAGGGGAAAAAGGTATCTGCAATGTATATATCAGACTCTGTATATATGAAGATATAAAAAAGCAGAACAAAATTCTTCTAAATAATTGATACAGAATAGTAAAGAGTAAGAATAAATAGTAACTTGTTGCCAATCTTTTGAGTTTTGATGCTATTTCTGTATTTACAAGACACTATACTTCTATAGACACAAATGCACACAATTAAGTGTTGTGATATTTGCATATTACATATTCCATTTTATTTCTGGATATTATATATATCAATTTCTCACCAGTAACCTTACCAAGTGACATTGTTTGTGAAAATGCAATTTGTTTGACATTTTTTTCTTCTTAAACTAAATATCAAAATATTAATAGCTACACCATGTATATTATATAGAGTAATCGATTATATAAATATTTGTCTTACCTAAATCCCCAATTTAAAGGGACATCATCATTAAAAAGAACATCAGCAAGGCTCCCTTTGGGACAGTATTCTGTAATAATAAAAATATCTCCCTCTACTGATCCTCCAATGAATTTACATATATTTGGATGGTCCAGAGTTCTGTACATTCAAAAATATATATTGTAAATAGCATTTTAACAAGATGATCATTTTATAGAAATAAACATTCACATGTGTTACTGAGACTTTTGAAAGCTATTTAGTTGAGTTTATAAAAGAGGCATTGTAGCATACCATAAACATAATAGGAAAATCTGTGGTATGGGTAAAATACATTCAAACAAACATTAAACACTTGACTTTTTTTGTTCCAAGATATATGCTTTTGTATAAATGTAAGGAGTAGAAATGGCATTATTCCATATATAAGGTGCTGTTATGGTATTTAGCATTTGTCCAATAATCAATCAGGGTTATTCAATAAAAGTTCTTATCGTTAAAAATGGTGCTTAATTTGCACCAACCAACCAGATATTAGCTTTCAAATGTTAAATAATTTCTGATTGGTTGGGGCAAAATTAGCACCATTTTTAATAAGAACTTTTATTGAATCTCCCTTAATATCATTTACAAGAAAATACAGGTTTCTTTATGACCATTGGAAACCTGTGACTTACCGGACATGTTGAACTTCTTTTCTAATAGTTTTAGAAATTGCAAAATTTTTCTTATGTATTCTCTTAACAGCTACAATTCGCCCATCGCTGTAATAGAAAGAAACAAAAGAGGTTTCAGACTTGATTTCATAATATACTAACCAGTCACATAAGTTACATTAGCAGCTGTTATAACTAAAAAGCTAAACAATAAACTGCAGGGAAGTGGACCTGAAAGAATCCAACAGACCGTTTGTTGGCAATCATCCCATTAGCTGCCTTGAGTGGATTTCAAGCTGAAATCAGCTCAAGAAAGATGAAGCCATTTATTCAGTATGTCTGATTGACTTTCAATTGGAAATACCTTGATCCTTGCAACATCACTTGGCCAACTAAATTGAATGTCCTGCTTAAGTGCGGTATCTTTCACATGCATTTTAATATGCATATGACCCTAGTGATCAGTCATTCTGAATTTCCTTTATAGTTTCTCAACTCTCAACAGATAATTTATTGCAATCATACCAGAATAAGGATCCAGCTGATATAAAACATTCCATACAAGAACTCCATTTAGTTTTTCTACAGTGAGCTTCCTTAAAGGTTCACTATAACCCCCAAAAAAAGTCTTCCCATAAAACTATAATTCTATAAGAGTTACTCATTAGATAAACTTTTAAAGATAACCAGGGAGATCCAATAAAAGTTGTTATTGTTTAAAATGGTGCTAATTTTGCCCCAACCAATCAGATGTTAGCTTTCAAATGTTAAATAAGATCTGATTGGTTGGGGCAAAATTAGCACCATTTTAAATGATAAGGACTTTTATTAAATCTCCCTGAATAACTGTTAAACATAAACTGAATGAGAGGTATGAACACTTGCTCCCTACTCTTATAGAATTATAAATTATGGGGAAGGAAAGTTGATTTAAGTCCCTTTAATGGATTAATGGCTACAATATAAGATATATGTATTTGGACAATTCACATATATGTGTGTATATCAGTATGTATGACTGAAGATCATATGGGGGTCAACATATACAATATTTATTATTAATTGGTTGGAATTGAAAAATTGATGTATATGGGGCCAACCTCTACTCTGTATGACGGTAAAACACACATGGCTCTTACTATGATGTGCAACAATTTTACCCGTGCTCCTAATCTGCAGCACCAATCAGATGTTACCTTTTAACTGGTCTGCAATAGTAAGATAACACCTAAAGACCTTTTTTATACTTACTATATTCCCGTTCTTATGAAGTTCTCTGTTGATGAACCACATATAAATACAGTATTGGCAAACATTTCTGGACGTTGACCAGGTTGTGCATTCTGATTACATTTCAGGCTAATTGTGCTGCCAAGTCCATTCTGAAACTTGTCACCTACAACATCAGAATGTAAAAAGAAAGTATTTTTATAAAGATTCAATGTGAGAATTGATGCCGTTTTGGTAAATAAACACGTGTGTGGTCTATTCCAGTGGATCAATTAATGATACCCGACTGAGTTGCCACATGTGCAATTGTCAATCAAGACAAACGTTTGCCGGACAACGTTTTGTCAGGGGTCGGACATTAAGTCGCACATCTGTACTAGGTATAAGTTAAAATTTTAGAAAATATAACTATACAGGGTGCTAGGTCTTAACCAAATGTCTAAGTGTTATTGTGATACATGGAGTGAATTGGCTTTTGCGCTGATACTAAAGGCTCATACAGCATGTAAGAAGATAATTGCTCTCCTGTGTCCACCGACTGAGTTTCCTCTAAGCTGTGCGTTTGTGTTTGCGCACATAATTTTGCTGGCCTGTGCACACAGGTTAAAGTGCTGGAAAATTAGCACTGTGGTGCTTAGCACACAAAGTTTCCTTTTGTGTGCGCACAAAAAATTGATATATCTGTGCACACAACCAATATGAACTCAGAGGGAACATTGCTGAGCGGGCGGATGCACATGGGTGAAATGGCTTTTTGCCAGCCACTTGTTTGTCAGGCATCAGGTGACAAATCGCATGTCTCTAGTAGATATTAAATATGATTTAAAAGAATTGGATACATATGGTGGGAGTTTTTCACCAGCATGGGGCTCTGTCTTAACCAAATGTTTAAGAGGTATTGTGATACATGGAGTGAATGGGTTATCTCATTGCTACTAAAGGCTTAAATGTGTTCGATTTGACATCCCATAAATCAGCAACTGACCAACGTCCATTTCATCCATTAATCATGTTTTGCCAATCGGCTGTGTCATATTGGTTGTTTATCCTGTTGAATCAAGAACAATGCCCGACTGAGTGGCCACACATATGCTATAATGCACTGTGCATTATTAAAAAGGATAAATGATATACCTGGTAAATCTTTCCCAGTCAAAATCCAGCTTTCATCCCAAAGCATCTTCTGCTTCTGATACTGAAACCACTTAAAAGGAAAGATAAAGAAACATCCAAGTCACCTGATCTTTGTACTTTCGCGTTATTTTAAGACATTAAACACTCTCTAGCAACAAATAATGGGAAACACTGCAGAGAACCAAGCTCAATGTTTGTGCAAACATTTACAATTACCGTATATACTCAAGTATAAGTCGATCCGAGTATAAGTCGAGGTACCTATTTTTACCTGAAAAAACTGATTGGCTCGAGTATAAGCCGAGGGTAGAAATTAGTTGCAAACATAAGTAGGACGGCACTTGCTTTCTTAAAAACTTTCACTTTATTTATATATTCACTTTTCACTTTAATAAAGTGAAAGTTTTTAAGAAAGCAAGCGCCGTCCTACTTATGTTTGTTGATGTGGAGGAGTTACTGTGAAGCCCTCGGATGTGCACGGCAGCGTAAATTGAAGATCGGGAGAGATAGTGAGTGCCGGCGTAATCCTTCTGTTGGGTAGAAATTAGTTGCCCTTTAAATGGACAGCAGAATTCCCATACAGTGATAGCCAAACCCAGTATCAGTAACCCCCAATTCCTTGGCACTCCAGATGTTTGGAAACTACAACTCCCAGCATGCTTTGGTTGCTAGGAGTTGTAGTTTCTAAACATGTGGAGTGACAAGGTTCAGTAAACTTTTAATTAAGCTTACCATCCTTAACCATTCTCCTGACCCCCATATAGTAAAGGGCCCTCTGACCCCCATATAATAAAGGTCACTCTGACCCCATATAGTAAAGGGCACTCTGGCCCCCATATAGTAAAGGACACTCTGACCCCCATATTAAAGGCCACTCTGACCCCCATATAATAAAGGGCACTCTTACCCCAATAGTTAAAAATGTCACCTGACTGTTGTAGTTTCAACCTGTCATTTGCACTGAACTAGCAGATGTTTTTTGCCCCAAACTGAGAAGACCCATCAGATTTACAGCATCCATATGAGCAGTGACAGTGCTGAGTGAGTCCAGCAGCCAGACTGCAGGAAGGAGTGTAAAGGCAGATCAGCTCCTGTAACTTGCTATGCTGGTGAAGGATTTTTTAACTGGTTACTATGCACAATTGCAGCATTTGGATCCAGAGATGGATTAAGATCATATGGGGCCCAAGGAAGAGCCATCATTTAGGGCCCCCTTTTTTACTACATCTATTGTATAGACTGTAATTTTGTTACTGCTTCTGAAGCTGGGCCCCCAGAGGTTTCCTGGGCCCTAGGCAGGTTCCTAGGGTTGCCTTGTGGATAATCCTGCTCTGTTTGGATCTAAATTAGGACTTGACCCGAGTATAAGTCGAGGTTAGGTTTTCAGGCTAATTTTAACGCCTGAAAAATTCGACTTATACTCGAGTATATACAGTATCCATGTGGTTACTGCTTTGTACTGTTTATTTACTACCATGTAAATAGGCATGATCATTGCAGACCGATATGTACAGTACAGACATAATTCTAGGTTTCTTTACATTGGCAGCACATGACCCAGCTCCTTTGTATTTACATACTGAGCAGCTTACAGTATACTTAATAAAACCAAGTGCTCCTGTTGTGCCTATTCAATGTCAGGGTAAATTGTGATGCATATGCTGGTGTTAAAAAGTCATGTTAAAAATGCGGGATATTGAATTGCAATTCCCTTACGCACTATATAGGTTAGTGTGACTTTAAGAAGTGACGTTGCAATTGCGGCTCTCCCAGATTTTCTTTAAAGAGACCATCTGCGGGGACAGAGGAGTGATTGATAGTCTGCTTGGAGTTTACAGACATTGTAAATATATTGCATACTGTATAAACATTAGATATGGACTTGAAAACAAGTTTGAGATGAACCTTAACAGTTTGGACGAACTTCTCACACTATTTCGAACTTTCGATGATTATCGAACATTTGATAATTTTCTATTGAATGTTCGAGAATTATCGAAAATCGGTCCACGAGTTCCCCCAATCGTACTGCAATCAGCAGTTTTTAAACAGCTGATCACGTGAACATAAGTAAAGGTGTGCACAATCAGCTGTTTAAAGCTACTGCTGGTATGATACAGTAGTTTTAAACAGCTGATCATTTTTGAACTTTCGAACTTTCCATATACTGTAGTTCGAAAGTTCGAAAACGGACCAAACTTTCGGGTGTTCAGCGATCTCTACTCGAGATTACCCCTGGTCCTAAGAAGAACATTTTCAGGTCTCGGATGCCTTCTTTCTTCTCCACCAATATCATTGGCATCACCAACTCCGCGGATGTTGCTAGTATTGGCCGATGTCACTGCGGCCACCAGTGACACTGCCGGCCCCAGCGATATCGACGTAGCCGGTATTGTTGGCTTCTTGATCCTGAAATCTTCTTTCTTCAGTCATCACTCCGATGACAACTGAGTTCCGTGGGGGTTTGCACCTCTTTATATAGGTTTGCTAAAGGGCTAAATCCAATTGTGATTGATTAAGATTTTAATGCTAGGAATCATATGATCACACATCAAAGGGTATGTACACTGTAAATCCATCTTAATGCTACAAGATAGCGTAGGCTTTTGATCGCCCAAACGAGATGTCAAAATCCCTTTGCCAATCAATATAGTGCGCACGTGGGTGTGTGCATATGTGACATCATCACACCGCGGCATGCTTGATGGCATCACCATAATGCGTGTGCACACTAATGTCATGTTGCGTGCACACTGATGTCACGACACATGCGCACTAACGTCAAACACATGCTCTGCTGCTGGCAAAAGTATTTGCTTGGCAAAAGAATGTTCACATCTTGTGGGGGCAGAGCTAAAAAAGCAAGCAGACAGGAGGAGGAATACAGAAACTTTGAAGGAGGAACGGTAGGGTATGGGAGGGGGCAAGAAGAAAAAAAAAACACTTTACATCTAAAGCCTAAGCTATCTAGAAACATTTACAATGTACATACCCTTTACCAATCATATTTGAATATATGCTGCCCACAAGGGCACTTCTAAGTTCCACAGGAGCACTTATAAGTGCCAGGGAGGGGGGGTCCTAGTTTGAGCTGCGGGACCCCTTAAGCCTTAAAAGGCCTTTGTCAGGGCCACAAGGGCACTTTTAAGTGCCAAGGAGGGGGGACCCAGTTCGAGCTGCAGGACCCCTTAAGCCCCAAAATGCTCTTCTCAGGAGCACAATGGTCCTTTTAAGGACTCAGGAGGGGGTCCATGGTTTAATGGTTTAGCTGCGAGACCCCTAAATGACCGTCCACCAAATTATTATATATATTTTTAATTATTATATATTATTATTTCTGAACCTTCGAATTTGGAAATCCTTGAACGTTCAAGTATTTCAGATTCCCAAACTCAAACTAAAGTTCTAAATTTCCGAAACGATCTGAACTTTAGGAAGTTTGGCCATCTCTAATAAACATAAAGCAGATGTTGGTTTTAATAGATTTTAAAATGAATGTTCAGAAATGCTGCAAGTGTAAAATCAAGTCAAACTGTAAATAATAAATACCACAACTGCGAATACGAAGCCAGTGCAGAATAACGCCAGGGGCAATCCAATAGCGATTTTTACAAATGTTGGGGTTGGACAGATGCCACAGTCCAGTGGGCACAATGCACAGTTTTCTTCTGGACTGCAGATTTGATCTCCACACACTAAAAGCAAAACAATTTCAATCCTATAAATTCTATTCTTTTGAACAAGGGGAATAGACTTTTACTTACAGTAATTGTCAATCTGGCAGATATTTTATTTATTATTATATGTATTATTTTATTTTAGGCTGGAAATTGAATCTTGTTAAAATTAATACAGTAATTCTTACTCATACACAATGCAAATGTGTTATTTGTTAATGCACAACACATGGATAATTATATAGACTAATGCTGGACCTAGATTATGTGATTTACCTGCCGACGTTCCCGTTAGCATGTAATGCGCCTCTTTGACCAACATTATGATCAATTTGACATTTGTATCAAATTGAACGTCAAACCTATATAATGTCAAACCAGCATTTGGCTAGCATAATTATATTTTCATGAGGTATTATGTTTTATCATTTTAGACTTCTCTGATCAAATGTCTTCAGCTAATGAATTTCAGAAATTTACACTAGGTGGCACTGTGCACTTGTGTTTTCTTTCCGCTGATGAAAAGGCAATATGATTTTCTAAACTAATTAGACAGAGTGCAGGAATCATAAGTAATATTATAATGACAATTTGAATTAAGAAAAGCTAGGCCCCACTAGGCAGTGCGCATGTCGCACGATTCATGTGCGCTACCCTGCGCGTACACTGCGATACCTTTGATGTTGTCCTATAGCAGTCCATACAATGCGCACCAAAAATGGTGATTGCATGCGCCGCAAAAAGGATGGTAATGGGGCCATCCCATCCTCTTCTATCGTGCACTATTTTCTTGTGCACTAACACAGCACACACCAAAATAGCCTAGTGAGCCCTTAACGGTGTAAATTGCTTTTTAAAAATGTCCTTTAGCCAGTGACAAGTTTAGATTTCATACACTATATATATATATGTATATATATATATATATATTATATGTGTATAATAATATTTATATGTTCATAGGAGAATGCATTGAGTTTTTATGAGCTACCAATTAGGTGGTGGTATCATATATACTAAAATCCTAACTGCTGCGTTTTGTGCCTCCATCTGTGCGTGTGTGTCACTGCAGTTTATACCAACTCAACACAAGAGGGAGATTCCCTGTAGTTTCAGTTGATTCACCATTAGAGGTAGAAACATAAGAAAGACACACGGAGGCATCGAGACCAACAGCAGATAAGGTAGATTCTTTTGGTACAGAGATGGGGACTCTGCTACAGTGGGGGAGACTCTGCCACAGAGGGGGAGACTCTGCCACAGCAGGGGAGACTGCCACAGGTGGGGGGGACTCTGCCTGTTCCAGGGTCTGCTCCCCTGGTAGTTATGCCCCTGACCCTGGAATGTGTATCAGCATATAACAGCAAGGTGTACTGAACACAAGGTGTTGACTGCATTGTAGCTAAAAAGTGTTATTAAAATGGCAAGGGTAAGGTATTAAAACAGGATTGTACATGACAGATAATTGGTGTCAACCCTCCCTCCACCACCACCCCCACCTCTATTCAGGCTTGTTTTCTCTTTATTTTGACATAGTGCAAATTGCCCCCTTGAAAAGTGTTTACATGCCCAACACAGGTGAAATGACTGCCTTGTCAGTTTGCAGAATCAGGGATGAATATGCTATTTACTGGAGTAGTTTCTTTCTTCTTTGATGTTTTGTAAAGGAATGCTTTCAGATTAAAGGACATGTCCACCCCATATGCATACAACACCATGAACCCCCTCAAACCCTGAAACCACAATACCTTCCCTCCAATGCTCCTAAAAGTCCACTTCCAACACAATCTCATCCACCAGCTAGGATGAAGATGCCACAGCCAAGGACTTATGGCTGTAACTGGAGCCACCTCCTCTGCAGTTGCATGAGCTTGTAACAAGATCGCAAAGCAGCAGGGAAGGCATGAATTTAACCATAGTGGATTATGCTGGTTATGAAGTTTAAGAGCATCAGAGAAAAGGTATTGCAGTTTCAGGGTTTGGTGGGGTCCTGAAGTTGTATACAAAATTTACCTATGCCTTTTGTCCTCCTTTAATTTTACTTATTATTTGCTGATGGGGGTCATACATATTACATGTTATGTGAAATAAGTAGTGTTTGTTGATTATTATTTTTAAAAAAATGTATTTGCCTGTAAAATATAGTTTATTATTGAACCACATAAAGACTGCAGAGGGAGGCTCCTAGCATTACAATTTGACTTATGGACAATGCAGACTCCAGTAGACCTTTAGTCAACACTTGGTTCTCCCTTGCTTAAAGGACAACTCCACCCTCAAAATAACATAATTTACAAAGAATGGCCTCTATAAAATATGTTGATCTATCATAGTTTGTCCTCTGAATTCATTACTTTATGTCTGCTATGCTTCTGGATGCCTCATGGAAACTGAGCAATTTAGAAACCTGTACTGAGCCTGGGCATGCTCAGAAGAGAAAGATAGGAGATTAACATTCAGTCATTAGCTGTGATGTCAACTGTCAAATCCATAATTGACAGTTGCTAACTGGAAGAATCAGGAAGCAAAAATGGGGGAAACAGGACATTGTGCAGGATGTCAGGTTAGACTTATATATTTCAGATTTTAAACTATTACCGTTTAGAGTTTTGGGAGGTGATTTACCTATATGTAAGTTTTCAATTTGGGACTGGACTTGCCCTTTAATACTGTTTTCTGTTCAAGCTTGTTGCTTCCAATATCATTACTTGGATAATGGGGTTATGGGGAGGTCTTTATACACCTTTTAATGATTAGTATACTGTCTGCTCCATCCAAACAGCAATGGGAGATAAACCCATTGAGTGCTATGCTGATGATAAGTCCAGAGGAACTTAAAAAACATTAAAGTACCACAAATGTTTGGTTTATGTTACAGAGCCATGCATATTAAACACATTAAAAGCACTGAATCTAATTGTGCATGGATTGACATCAAATAAACATTTCCTGAATAATAAAAAAGCAATTTAAGTTTAAATGTGGCACATTTTCAACGTCTGAAAGCCTATTAGACCAACATAACATCCCTCTGTCAATTTTCTTTTAAATTGTTTCTAAAGGGCCACCCTGGCTGTGAAACATTATAATGTGTATACATTAATAATAATGGTGGGGATCTAGTTTTTTTTTACTTTCAGTGAATGTTATAAAATTGTGGAATATGTTTATCAGTAAAACAATCTCCTAATAAGATGTCATTTAAAAATAAAGTGATATATTTCCCTAATCAACACCAACCAATCTGAAGTTTTCAATTAAAGAATTTTGGTTTCCATAGTAGTGGATGTTTGTGTAAAAATCCATTAATCCATTAAAGATTTTCTCTCATCATAAATTAGAGAAGCTGAATTTCCAGGCTTCTTTTTTGTATAAATTGCATAAATAAAACTAAGCAGTCCTAGTCCATTTCTAGAGGGCAAACAAGAACAGACCTTCCAGATTAATTCTAATAGTTCTAAGTGGTAATTACAATGTTTAGAAAGGAATGGTACCTGTGCTGCTAAGAACAGTAGATTTTGACTCCAGAGCCGCCTGAAAAAGGCCAATTTTGATGTGAGCAATCAGCGATGTTACACCCAGGTTCACCAATACGACCTGAAAGTACACAGACATTATGAAAGTACATGAAAATAAAGGATTATGTGTGGTGGATTTGAATTTGTGTGCAAAGTGCATGATTGGTCAACTGGTTCAAGGAACTACTGAATTATACACCACAATATTGGAAAGGCCCACTGCTGCTGATAAAATTGTTTCAGTGTAAAAACTGCTCCTGTACAAATATGCTTGTGAAGGTTCTCATTCATCCAGGTCATGGTATATCTGTTGTATTCAATTAGATCAACTGGACTTGAAATGTAGTTCTTGAAGACGTTTCGCTAGTCATCCGACTGGCTTTCTCAATTCAGAATGACTTGTACAAGAATCTGTATGGAGGAGGTAGAAACACAGGCGCTTAATACCTTTAAGGGCATAGCACCCAGCCACTGGTTCAGATATGTGGATGACACCTGGGTTAAAATCCACCAGAAGGAAGTACAAGCTTTCACAGAACACATGTAGACCAAAACATCAAATTCAAAGGGAAGAGGTACAAAACAACAAACTGGCTTTCTTGGATGTTGGTAGAAGTCAGGGAGAATGGTAAACTGGAAGTAGAGGTTACAGAAAACCAACACACACAGATCAGTATTTGATTTTTGACTCCCACCACCTTTAGATCACAAGCTGGGTGTCATCAGAACCCTGCAACACAGAGCCGAGAACATCCCCACTAGCACAGAGGCGAAGGCTAAAGAAATGAAACATCTCAGAGGAGCCCTTAAAACTTGTGGATATCCGACTGGCCTTTGTCAAAAGAAGTAGAAGGAAAGAAAAGAACACGAATACCAACAGTGAAGGGGAAAAGCAAGACAGGAGGAGAACATGGTCATCCCATATGGAGCAGGGGTCTCCGAGAAATTAAGAAGAATTTTCAAAAAACACCGTATCCTGTCGCTTTAAACCGAACAACACACTGAGGCAGCAATTGGTACATCCGAAAGACCAATACCTAAACACAAGAAAAGCGACATCATATATGAGTGCAGTGCAGTGAAGAATGCTCTGATTTGTATGTGGGGGAGACCAACAGCAACTGCATCAACGTATGGCCCAGCACAGAAGAGCCAATCCTCGGGTCAGGACTCAGCCTTGTATCTGCATCTTAAGGATAAAGGACAACCTTTGAAGATTGTAATGTTAACATACTGGCGAAGGAACGTGACTGGTTAAGAGAGGTGTTAAGGAGGCCATTTATGTGAAAATAAAGAAAACCAAGCCTAAATAGAGGTGGGGGGGTTCGACACCAAGGTCTGCCATGTACAATGCTGTTTTAACACCTTACTCTGGGTGTTCCTATAACACCTCTTAGCCACTATCTAATCACACCCTTAACACCTGGCTGTGATATGCTAATTGGGATTTTCCAGGGTACATAATTGCCACAGATTCTTGTACAAGTCATTCTGAATTGAGAAAGCCAGTCGGATGACTAGCGAAACGTCTTCAAGAACTACATTTCAAGTCCAGTTGATCTAATTGAATACAACAGATATGCTCCTGTACAAACAAACATTAATGTATTAAGACATGAACCTCTAGCAATCCTTACCTTGCTTGTCCAGTTGAGTTGACTCATTTTTCCTGCCTGGGATACTGTGTGAGTTACAATCTTACCATCATCAGGAATCCAAGGGCCACAGATCCCACGCTGTTTCTACAATGAAACACATACTCGTTATTGTTTTTGTAAGGCCCATCTGCATGCTTGACAATTGTCAATATCAACTCATGTTAACTAAGCCACATCTTGGAAACTATTGTGGGAATTTAACATTTGTTACCATTCCTTTATTTCTAGAGCAATGGGGTTAACCTGCATTTAATGAAAATAATTCAAAACCTTTTGTAACAGAATAAATCACACTTATGTAGTGATAGTGATATCTATCAATTCTCCACAATTCCCATAAATGAATTCGAGTGCTGGGGAAACCTCTCTTTGCTTTTCAGTCTGTTTTCTGTGTTTGCATTAAGTACTGAAGACATGTTCAGGGTGATGCACCGAGCATGGAGCTACCTGGAGCTTTTCTATTCCAGCACTTTTAACACTAGCTATTAGGTGCGAGGTTAACTTTCGGGTTAGCCACACAGCCGCTGCAAGGAAGGAGTTTAAGTCACGCTAACCGATATAACATCGGTTAACGTGACTTAAACTCCAAAATAGGAGCGGTGCGCCTTTTGGTGCATCGCCCTGTTAGTGTTCCTACTAAGAATGCATATATGTGTAAAGAAGGGAAGAAGAGGGAAGGACATTTTTGCATTCTTTTTATGTTTAGGGGTTAAATTGTGTCACTGATACTGATATTTACATAAAACTTGATGGGAAGTTTGTCTGATATCGTTTTCCTATTCATTCGGATTGATGCACTTTTGGTCTTTTTCCTATAACTGTAGTTGTTAGTACAATATAATGTGATATCTTCTACAGCAGCTTATAAGGTGGATATAAAATGTTAATGATTACTAGGGATGGCATAGAACTCGAACTCGAACCCGAGTTCGAGCCGAACTGTTCGAGTTCGAACGGACCCGGACTTCTCGAACTGTCTCGGACGCGGACTTTCGATATTTCCCGGACTTTCGATGATTTATCGAATGTTCGAACGTTCGAACGTTCGAATCCGCAAGTAAAATGTACATGGTATCTAGGCGCGAACATCGAATCTGTGAGTAAAGTCTCCATTACAGCCTATACGCGAGCATCGAATCTGCGAGTAAAATGTCTATGTTACCTCGAACGTTCGAACGCGAAAGCTCGAAAGTAGCGCGCGTGAGAGTAAAAACGATTTTACGAAAGTTGGATATTGGAACATGCTCCCCAGACCATTTCCCAGTCCCCCAGCCATTTACATTAAGTTACCATTAATATTTAGTTGTATTTGACTCGAACTTTTCGAACTATTTGCCTCCCATAGACTTTAATGGGTCCGTTTTCGACTTCGAACTTTTCACTAATAGTTCGAAAGTTCGAAAACGGACCGAACTTTCAATAGTTCGACCATCTCTAATGATTACCACATTTTTTCAGTAATTACAAAATTGGTAATTGGTTAGCAAGCATTTCCCCCAGTTATTCTTCCTAAAAACTGTGCTTTTTGTAAATAGTTAGAATGCCGTAAGATAACTTAATTGGACAATACTTTGGTAATGTCTTGTGAGCAAATTAAAATTGGGCAATTTTTTAGTTATATATTAGATTTTGCATTATTTGAATTGATTCAATTCAACACATAAAATAAACTTTCCCTGACTGACACCCCAGAAATTGTGGACTGAAATTATTTATGTGCTTCCTCCTTAAATAAAAAACAGTGAAATCCACTCATACTAAGCAGTGTGAAATTCATCTGCTCCATGGAAAACATAAAAGCCCCAAAAGGGGGAAAAACTACAAATTTTCTCTCGAGTGGCTTCTATTCGACGAATATATAGAAAATCGCTCTAAGGGCTAGGCCACACTTCTGCGTTTGCGCTTGCGTCTGTGCATATGTTTGCGCTTACGTTTTTTAAATCATTGGAATCGCAGCAATGCACCGCAAACGTGCATTTTCAGGTGCGATGCGCTTGTGATTTGCATTCCGCATTTTAAATCGCAATCGCAATGAAATCGCACGCGATTCCGTGTGCAATTGCGTTTGGGTTGCAGTATGGCCGTGCCCTCACTCCAACAACACCTAAGAACACATCATCCTTGAAATTTAAAATCACACATGCTGTTTCAATTTTCTCCTTATCAGTAAAGACATAGGGGCATATTTATAAAGGAACGATGTTAGCGCAAAAATTCCCCGTTCGCGGCAATCTCGGAACGGGAGGCTAGGAGGGGCTGCCGGGAAGGGGCCGCAGCAGGTGGTCGCGACCACCCGCCGCGCACCCCCTCCCCGGCAACCCCTCCAAGCCCCCCGCCCCTCAACGAGGCCGATGTTGCCGGCGTCTTGATCCGACACGACGTCTTCGGGCTGGCGACACCAACCCCACTCAGGTCGCCGATGCTAATGTATTAAGGTTGTCTCTCTTCTCTTTTTTTTCTTTTTTCCCCCTACCTTTCTCTCCCAACTAATCGTCCCCCTCCCCAATCCACAAAATGAACATATAAAGCAAAAACTATGAGAAACAGATTGTTAAACCCAAATGTTTAATCACACAGTATCTAATCTGTTATCTATGTTCTCAATAAACAAATATTTAAAAAACAAACAAACAGTGAAATCCACACAAAATGACATACGTACAGTATTCTAATGATCAGTTCCTGAGCTATAAGTCATGAGGAAAAAACAGTTCTCATTTGTTTATTTGGTGATCCTAGTAGCCAAAAAGCCCTTTCATTTTAAACTTTTTATTATTATAATTTATATTATCTCTTTTTTTGACCAGTCCCTTTTTTAATTTTGCAAATCAAGCCATTGCCTTGTTACTTCTGTTATTGGTGTTGGTTATACATCTCTTATACATTAGAAATCACTGGGACTAACAGAAAAATTATAACAGGGCTTCCCACCCCTTTTTTTTTATATATATGATACTTATATGTGGCAGGGGGCTGTATTTGTAGTAGGTAGTTGGGCCCCCTGTTGTCACAAGGGCTGCTCCCATGGTAGTTCTGCCTCTCCAAAAGGCATTAAAATAAATATTATTGCCAAATAAAATAAGATTTGGTTTCATTTAAATAAGATTTGTAGTACTATGCATGAGATATAGGGGTTTTTATTCCATACACAATAGTCTGCATCTTCTGTCTGCACAAATTAATCTATTTCACCAAACAGACTGAATTTCTCTCTACCAACAGATGCTCCCATTGCAACAATAAGGACAGAGTGCAACAAGCCATTCAACAAGTCTCTACATAACCAAGGTGCATCCGGTAATTTTCTCATTTTTAGGAATACTCATTCTGACTTTCAATAGAAATGAATGAGTCAGCAGTGTAAAAGGCAGCAATTAATTTATTTGTTTCCCAGGAGGATAAGTCTACCAAACACTCTGTTACTGTAAGGTGTGGTGTGCAAGGTATAATTCACCTGCTGGAAAGAATGAATTCCTTTGTGTTTTCTTTTCTCTGTGTTTGTCGCTGTTGTATGGCAAACTACAGTTTAATAGGCAAACAGAGATATCCAAAAAAGCTGATTCTTTCTAAGGATCCATATTGGCTGGTGTTATCCTAACATCACGGGAATGTTAAGTGATACATTTCCTAGTGTATGCGTCCATAACAGCTTAAACGCTGAACAGCCTGTTATACTCTATATAGAGAGGAAGGGGAGCTATAGGATGACCACACAGGCTTCCTGCCTCATTAATCCATCCAGCAGGATGAAATACTTAACACACATTAAATTGTCAGACCACTCAGCCTTTGTTGGCTGCTTCGGCATATAATTATCAAATGCGTGTAGCTATCCTAATACAGTAAATATCTGCTACTATCACTCAGTGTCATAGATAAAGAAGCAACCACAGTCACAGCACTGACTGATCATTGAGCTCTCTACATAGTTGCCCTCTAATAGTGTCACACTAGATTACCTTTTTACAACAAAGGTGTAAAGGAAGAATAAACTGGTGGAAAAGATGTCAGTCCAATTGGAAAAGATTGCACAGAGCTCAAGACTAGCTAAGGGCACTAGGCTCTTTGGGCCTACAGGCTTCTGAGGTGTAAATGCTAGCCATTATTTCTAGTGCAATGGAGTAAACATTCGCCTAGAGCTTAGGGCTAGCTATCCTTACAATACAACCCGTTCTTCACATTGTAGCCTGGGAGCCATACATTGTGATTTTCAAACGGAGAGCACTTATCTCACTCGTCTTATTTTTTTTTTATGGATAAAAACACAAATATATGAACAGACATGTGTCATCTGCTATCATATAATTTTGAAAGTTTTAAAATGGGAGAGTAGTCTAATGCTGTCACTTTAAATTTGAATGTTCACCTTACACAAATATAGATCAGAGAATTTGTAGTCAGTCTTTTTCCTGAGGTTTAAAAAAAAAAAATGTCAAGTTCAAAAACTTTTTATCACCAACGACACTTTAAACAAATTTGACATTTACAATGAATATATTTAAAATACATTATACAGCCTAATGAAATAGGGTTTAGTTCTATCCTTGTTATTCTTGTCAATATTTTGTTTGGATTGTTTTGTGCTATTATCTGTGGCCACTCGGTGGATTACGCTTCATTCATTATTTATATAGATTACAGGAAGTGAAACCACAAAAATAAAAACATCACGTCTGTATTATAGTTAATTCTTATTTACATGCTGAGAGGAAAGTGGTTACGGTTTAGAAATTTTCAGTGGAAAACTGGAACTGCACAAATATTTCCCTGAAATCCAAACAAAATGTAATACATAGCCGGGCCCCCCCTGTGAGAATAGTCCTAATATTCCTTGGTATCGCTTTTCTGCAGCACTGACAATTTGGTTCTGCAGGGAAGTAACAAAACAAAACGTACTAGCCCGAAATAAAACGTTCAGGAGCCGGGAACGAAGGTAAAGTAATTACTCAATCGCTCGCTCCTACGCAGTATCCTCTGACAGGTCCCGAGAGCCTTTGTATTCTATGCACATCGCACGTTCATGGTGTTGATGCTGTTTAGAATTAAAATGAATATCAGATACTAGGTTTGGATTCATAGGCAGGTGCAGACTTTTTGATGCAGAGAACATTTTACTTTATTATAATGTTTGTCCTGGGAAATTTGTAGAGATCCTCTGAGGGGTCTCTCGAAAGACTTAGGGGCATTTTATAAAAGAGCGAAAAGTCGCGAAAACTTTTCGCATTCGCTTTTTGCATGGTTTTTCGCTAAAAAGCCAGTTAACGCGATTTATAAAGGTGGCGTTAACGAATGGCGAAAATGTTTCCGCGACCTATCGCTAAAACCCTTTTCGCCTTACTTCGCCATACATTGCAATTGCATAACGCGATTTATAAAAAGCGAAAAGTGTGTTTTCGCTTAAAGGAAAAAGGAATTAGCGCGCCCCTGAAGGTGGAGAAAAGGCATGTTTTTAGCATGTATGTGGATTTTGGATTTGTCCATGATTTTAAGCACAAAAACTAAAAGCCATCATAAAAATTGTCTTACATGTTTTTTGAACACATCTATAAGAGATAAGATTTTTCAATTTTCCTTTTGGTTAATGCATGTGTTCACCATTTTTGGCGCGTTAATGCATGCATTTCCATAACCAAAAAAGGTGAAATCGCATGCGCAAACGCCAAACACACAAGGATCGCGTGCACAATTGTGATCGCCTTTGGGGATGCGCGGTCGCTTTTGAATACGCGTTCGCCTTTTGATACGCATTTGCCTTTTGAATGTGCTTTCATCTTGCTAATCGGCGATCGCCTTTGGAATGCGCGTTCGCCTTTTGAATACGTGTTTGCCTTTTAAATGCGCTTTCATCTTGCTAATCGCCTTGGAATGCGCGTTCGCTTTTTGAATACGCGTTTGCCTTTGAATACACGCTTGCCTTTTGATGTGCTTTCATCTTGCTAATCGGCGATCGCCTTTGGAAATGCGCGTTCGCCTTTTGAATACAGTTTACGTTGTAAGAGGCGTTGTCAACTTTCTTATTTTTCTTTCTGTCTTCTCCCAATTTTAGAAAAATTTAAATATAGTGCCAAGAACGTTGTTACCTGGCTAGCCGGTAACAATGATGGGATGTGGTTTTCACTTCTTTTACTACAAATTTCACATTATGAAAAAAACAGGAACAATAAATTTTGTTTGCTACCAAACACTATTTAAACAAGCAGTTTAAGCTGATCATTGTGGCTAGAGAAAATGAGTGTGGAGGAGCTACTTTTGTTTGGCTATGTCCAAACTGTTTCAGCATGAGCAGAGAGCAGGAGAGGGAAAATGTGTTAGTATAAATCAGACAGACTTGTTTTTTTCTAAGGAGATTTTGTCTTCTCCTCTGATGAGGAGGTTGTGCGTCACTTTTGCCTAAATCGCCCAGCCATACAGGAGTTGTAAGGCAAACTGGGCGATTCGTTGGAGCCATCAGCAAGGCGGAATGTGTCATTCACTGGGATGACAACATTTTTGTCTGTCCTTTATTTTTTGGGCAATGCCATATTCCAGGCTGTGACGTCACAACTCCTTGGCATGTTTTTCCAGGATCCTGCCCAAGGTGCTAAATGCTATTTTGCCCTTGTCTATTAAATACATTTACAATTTCCGTCCAGTGAGTCAGAGTGGCAAAACATCAAAACAGATTTTTTTTCAGCAAGGGGGTTTTCATAAGTGACTAGGAGCCATTGATTGTACGCATATTGCGCTCGCACCACCTAAACAGAGCATGGAAGTGTATCTTAATGGAAAACCCTTCCATTCTCTTAATGTTCAGGTGGAGTGTGATTCTCACCTGCGCATTATGAGTATAAACAGTGCGTTTCCTGGAAGTTGCCACGACTCCCATATTTTGCGCCAGTCAGCTCTCTACCGCAAGTTTACCAGCGTACGGATGCCAGAGGACTGGCTTGAGGGTAAGTGGTTCTTTTCCTACAATTTCAAGGTAATGTGTATCCAAATGACTTACACAGATTTGTATGTGTTCCAAAATAGAAGACGCAGGGTATGGGATTCATTCAAATAAACCGGAAACCCAAAAAGCGAAAAAGCAACAAAATAAAGCAAAACACAAAATTAGGAAAGCGAATAAAAGACCCTATGCTGTGAATTAATATTTGATGCACAATATTTCCTCAATGTGTATAAAGAAAAATTTTTACATTGTTCGGAACAATACAGCATTGCTATCTATTTAATGACACTCCTATTTTCCGCATCTTCAACGTCAGATAGTCCTATTTTCACTTTTCGCCTTTGTGGACGCCAGTTTGGCCCCAAAAGAAGGGGGCGTGCCGAACAACCTCGTCATCAGACAGCTCGTACAGATGACTAAATCTGCTTTTAAAAAAATGAGGCTGTCTGATCCTGACACATGTTCCCTGTCCTGTCCTCCATGTAGCCTCTCTGCAACCTCCACATAGAGCACTGCAGCTGCTGCAAGCTTTGGAAAGTGCCCCTAAAATAACAATCTATCAGAATGTTCTTCTACTCAAATGATAAGCTGGTTTTAAAGAGTGTTTCCATTCAATTCTAGTTAATTGTGGCTACACTGGGGCTGCGAGGGCTGTACTTACGCCACTGGCTTTAAAACTGAAATAGTTAGAATGTCATATGCTAAAAGGTAGATTCTAAAAGCCATTTATATATATCTTCCCAATTTCCTTCACCTAATTTGAAAAATCTGTCCAAACATAAATTTGTTATGCCATTCTCTACAGTTGTTTTTCATATTTAATTCATATTTAATGTGTCACTGGTCCAATAAACCTTATTGTTTACATTTCGCTTTTCTTACACCATCTTGTTTGAGGCGTTTAGATTGTGCCTATCCATTCAAATTGGACAACAATTACCAGAACCAATATAGCCAGAACAATTCTATCACACTGTTGCAGTAGGTAACTAAAAAAGGATAAATAAATATATTTTTCAGCTCTTTGCCATATAAGTGTTTATAAGGTAAATATGGGTTTCTTTCTATGTTTTTATCCCTCAAGCCTCGTACACACGTTAGATAAATCTCCTTTAAGCTGGGTACCAAACAGTAACGATAAAGCCCCGATAACGTCGGATCCGACGGTATGGGGCTTTATCGTTACGTGTGTACGTTCGTTTCCCGAACGAGCGCGCGGCCGCGAACGATCGGGTCGGCCGTACGCTCGTTCGGGAAAGGCCGAAAATTTCCATCGGCTGTGCTAGACTCCTATAGGGAGTCTAGCCGCGGCGATGGAAACACACAGTCCCGAGCGGTCTCCCTATAGGGAGAACGCTCGGGACTGTGTGTATGCAGATCTTTGAAAGATGGCAGACAGGATCTTGCAGATCCTGTCTGTCATCTTTCAGAAATCTTTACTGTGTGTACCTAGCTTAGATTTATTGACCAGATTCCAATATAGACAGTCTGCTTGTCAATTAGCATTTTATACTGCTCTATGGGGAAGGGAGTGCGTGAGAACAATGTGATCACTCCACCGACAGGACAAATTACTTAACAATGCCATTAAGTGCCCCGATATGTGTTACATTGTCATCAAGAAGAATGTTGTCTGCTGTTTTGGCCAACAATTATCTAATGTGTATACGTGACTTTTTGTGCAGCTCTGTAGAAAAGACTTCATAGGGTTAAGATCTGTGCATCTAATTTACTGGGTAAGCATTGTTCGACCTGTGTTTTCTATAGTGGGAAATCCAAAGGCAGATATGAGATGACAAAAGAGCGCCCCGGCTCTGTAAAGGGCAGCTGTATACACCTACTGATACACCTTTACACCCACAACACACTTTCCATGGCAACCATACGTAAATCCCTAAAAAGTCAGTTATAAAGTCATAAATACAAAACCAATACCCTTCAATCCTACACAAACACAGGTGCACATACACCTACTGGTGCACCACACCACTTACCCCATGGTGTCGTTTCCATGGCAACCATACCCATAGGGTCCATAGATTCTATAGTGAGAAATCCTAAGGCAGATATGAGATGACGTAAAAGTGCCCTAGCTGCAGTAATTGGCTTTTGTACACACCCACTCATACACCTTTACACCCATTACACACTTCCATTTCCATGACAACCATGCCTAAATCCTTAAAGAGTCAGTTTTTCTGTCACAAATACAAAACCAATACCCTTCAATACTTCACAAATACAGTCATACACACACCTACTAATGCATTCCACCACATATCCCATGGTGCCGTTTCAATGGCAACCATACTTATAGGGTCCATAGACTCTATAGTGGGAAATACGATGGCTGATATGAGAAGACATAAAACCACTCTGGCTGCTGTAGACACCTAATGATAAACTTAACAATTGGTAAAATCTTTTACTAAAGTAAACCCTGCGGCTCTGCAATTAACTTGATATGAATGTCTGTTATATTTGCTACTGCCACATGGAATAGCTCAACATAGTCAACAATATATTAGTTATTAAAATAAAAAGATGAACACTAACCATAAATGCTAAGGGACAGGAGTGAATATTTGCATGATAAATACAACAATTTTCTGCTGTGGCATATTTCCAGTCAGCTGGGCACTCAAAATCCTCACAGAATTTCTTGGCCTCACTTGCGTTACTAAAGAACAGAAAAATACAGAATATCTTAATTTGATCTAATACAAAAAACATACATTTTCAATTGAATATTCAAAAACAAAGAAAGTGAAGTTTACCTGAAGCTGAATATCTTCTGATTAACAGCTTTCTGGTAGAAACTATCTGGTACAGAGACGGTATAGGTGACATTAAATTCATGACCACTGATAACCTTTTCAGGAGGCCTTTCAACCCAAGCCATTTCAAGACCTGTTTCGAACAGTTTTAACACATTTATGTTTTTTAAATGATAAATGATAGTTTACTTCTTTTGACTTCTGACATGTAATCATTTACCTTTCTCCCACATTGCATTCTGATCTAATTCTTTATTTTACTGCACCATTTGGGGGATTGCCTCCATGTGTGATCACTAAATACTCACTATGATAACCATAGTTTGAATAAGAAGATGGGATACCTTTACATTGGCACAGATAGCCATGTTATGTTGCATGTAAGAGCCATTTATAAATAGACTTTAGATCCTTTAATGCCCAGTTTAATCGTTTTGTTTTGGTTTTACTGCTACCACACTCAATTCGTTGTCCAACCACCTTATAAGCACATAGCTTTCTATTATCTTCTCTTTACCATCCTTGCCCTCGTGACTCGACTGCCAGACATCTGTTATTTTAGACGGAAAGTGGAGACTGCTAAATTAATTAAAATGTATATGGCAAAAAAACAGAGGTTAAGAAAATTAGGTCTGGGGTTGTTAAATGATTGTATTGCTTAGTGATTTTCAAATTTTAATGGTTTAATACTTTTTTTCAGCTTTTGCAATGTATTGAGTTGATTTGTGCTTTACACATTTTACGGTGGTTTATATAAGGAGATGTAAAGCCTAAAAGTTGTTTTTCAGTGTCAATGTCCATATTTAGCTGGGATATTTAGCTGTTCCCTAGTGTGCAATCTGTCAAATTTAACACATTTTCTTTAACACATTTAACTGCTGATATTACTCCTGTTTATTCA
Source organism: Hymenochirus boettgeri (assembly GCA_019447015.1). NCBI lineage: Eukaryota > Metazoa > Chordata > Amphibia > Anura > Pipidae > Hymenochirus > Hymenochirus boettgeri. The sequence goes on along the minus strand of CM033472.1, from coordinate 133,723,523 downwards.
GTCCATCACCAATGTGTTAATTTATATACCACTCACTGCCTACTGTCCTGGATGCATATATTAACCACTGGGCAACAGATTGATGAGTAGCAATGGTGATGTCAGGTATAGATTTTTATGGAACTACCTTTGCCTTGCCTATGCACTGACCACACCCCACTGAGCATGACATCATAATTTTGCATATTTGAATTAGGAAACAAAAATGCATTGCACTTGGTGCGACTTTTCATTCAATATCTTTCAATATTGTTTAAATGTGTCACTAGTTACCTACCCCTAACCCCAATGGATATATTCCGCACTTTATTAGATGTATTATTAACCAGATATTTAAGGATCGTTATTGTCACTGTTCTGGCAGAGTAAGCTGGCTCCTTCATGCAGTCAATCAAGGATGTGTCTTCTGACATTACAGCCAATGACTGATTTTTTTCCCCTGCTGCCTCCACTGTACATGCTCATGCTTTTAAAAAGGCTCATTGAAAAGTGAAAGTGGGAAGAATACCTTTGCCAGAACAAAAGAAAACTTTACAGCTGGTTTCAAATGCATGTAATGAACAGGTAAAAATAGCTGTTGGGGTTACGGGCAAATAACTGACAAGTTTTTTGTTTTAAGGGTGGACATGCCCTTTAAAGGACAACTCCACCCTCATAAGAACATCTTTTAGAAAGAATGGCCCCTTTAAAATATGTTGATATATCCTACTTTGTCCTATGAATTCATTACTGTATGCCTGCTATGCTTCTGGATGCCTCATGGAAACTGAGCAATTTAGAAACCAGTACTGAGCCTGTACTGAGCCTGGGCATGCTCAGAAGTGGCAGACAGGGGATTAACATTGAGTCATTGGCTGTGATGTCAACTGTCAAATCCATAACTGACAGTTGCTAACTGGAAGAACCAGGAAGCAGAAACAGGTTGAAACAGGACATTTTGTACTAGCGTCCAATGATTTAACAGATAATAAACAAAATGAAATTAAGACCTGATCACTGTTTTGGGTATATAAGATAGGACAGTATTTACAGTATATCTTAAGTGTCTCCAGTGTCACTATAGAATCTATATGAAACATCCATACCCTATTTTGGACACATTGTCTACATTACTTTACCTTCTGGCACCCTTCCATGTCATGGTAGTGTCCAGTTTAAACCTGTATCACCTCCCTGGGGTGTGAACATTTGATGTGTGGGAAATGTGTGTTACTAATATGCTTGTGAAGGTTCTCATTTATACGTTACTCTTAGTTCCACACACGTTTCCTTGTTTGTTTAAAGGGAGCTTCTGTAGATGAATTTACAGCATATTTAAGAATTCAATATATAAGTTTCAGTGTAAACATTCTAGTAAAATGAGTACTCTTATCAGTTTTTACATTTATGTGTGGGATGATATGACTCAGTCTTTACAGTTAGAACCACAATTTCTTATGTGTGGTTCCCTATCAAAAACAAATATAGGTAAATCCATAAACTTAGTAAAGAAAGTGGGTAAGAGGTTATAGCTAGATTGTAATATACGGTAGTCAGATTTCTGCAGCAAAAAGCAAGGAAAATGTTATGTACCTGTATACGTAAGGCATGCAGTGGTAAAATTGTATCTACAGTGGTTATTAGTAAAAATCCATTAATCCAATGTCACTGCTTCTTTTTTCTAGTAGTGTATAGATAAACAACCCACCCTCAAACAAAAAAACTGCAATAGTTAAAAAACCTGACAGACGTATGACTAATTTGTAATGTAGCAAAAATGAAGCGTTCCCTCTTACTTTAAGCTCTTTTGCAAGCATTCTCAGAGGAGGCAGGAGGACTCTGATGTCATGTGTTACCTCCATGACGGACAGCTGCTAACTGGAAGAACCAGGAAGCAGAAAGAGAGATAATAGTAAATAAAGCAACATTTTAGGTTAGCCTTATATCCCTATAAGTTTATACAATTTTTCTGTTAAGGGGTAAACTTTACCTTTATGAGAAGAATTGGGACTATATTTTCAGGGGTGTCTTGCCTAAAAGGTAAGGCAAGCCACCCGTCTCAGATGATAAAATCTCTATATGTATGCCATTGGTACAGGCTACCATGTGTGAGTGCTCAAGGAGTACCCCAGAAAAATGCCCCTGAGTGTTTTGACAGAGTTGAACTTTTTTCCACACAAATAAAGTAGATATCATCCAAATTGGCAACTCCAGTGAAAACCTCAGATATTAGCATTACATTATATTGCCAATAATATTAATCTAAACTTGTACTAGCCTTTCCCACTGCATGTGTACAAGGCCTAGTGTATGGAAAGATGCTCTCTGCAGGAAGTCCATTTTCCAGGTTCTTACCCCTAAAAAAACAGGGGTAAGAAACTGGTGTTTTAGGCCTCATCCAAAAAACATCAAAAGGTAGAGAAAAGGGACTATGGGCCCTATTTGTGAAGGCGCGATATCTATTTTTAGCGATACCGCGTCTTTAACGATCGGTTTTGTGATCATAAATTACAGATAATGATCATAGATTTACGATCCCCATAGAATACCATTGCGGTAGTTTACTACCACATGGTATTCTACGTTTGTTAATTAACGAATGTTCGGTGGACGTACATTATCAATAATGCGTGGTATTTTTAAATTACAAATAGGGCCCTATAATTTGCAAATGAGAAAAACGTTTATATGTGTACCCAGCGATGCAAGTAAAATATTACTTTTATGTAAGGATTTAGAGTTATTTACATTTTTTACTGATACAGACCCATACAGTCAATCATATTCTGCTCATTGGGATCCACCACTGGCCAGCAGTCAAATTCCGTGTTATCCAAGTCATGCCAGCAATATGACACCTAGTTAAAAAAGATCTTGCCATTTTAATGTTACTAACAACCAACAAATAAGCACAGATTGAAATTATGGTATATTTAGCTTTAATCTGGGTTTTTGTTAGGCAGTGTTGAAGACTATCAGGGTTATTCAATAAAAGTTCTTATCGTTTAAAATGGTGCTAATTTTGCCCCAACCAATCAGATCTTAGCTTTCAAATGTTAGATAAGATCTGATTGGTTGGGGCAAAATTAACACCATTTTAAACAATAAGAACTTTTATTGAATCTCCCTGTATATCTTTGCCCTAATTTGTTATACTGCAAATCTTAATAACTAAATTGGTAAAACATATTAACATATGCTTTATGCATGTACTTTGGTGCAAGTGCAGTTACTATTGAAGGGTCCAGTATATTATAGTACATTACCCCACTATAAATCACATATAGTGTGCTGTTAAAGCTGGCACCAACCTGATCCTATTATTACTGTCTCTACACAGATGAAGGAATATTATTGTCCGATTCCACTCTGTGTATGGATCCCACCAATGAAATCTGACGATTATATTGATCTGTCTATGGCCACCCTTAGGGTAATGTAGATAACGATTGCTGCAATACCATTGTGATTATTATTTTTCACAGTGTTATTTGACATATGCACTGCTGGTTTCTTTTAAATATTTATGTCAAATAATTAAGGCACAAAGTTTATCCTTATTTTACAAGACTTTGTAAAATTTACAAGGTTCTTTCTAGAGTGTATGTCCCTGGCAGAGTCAAAGATCCTTGAGCTTACGCACCACTGCTCAGGAAAGTCATGATGTAAAGGCCCAGAAATGGAGAGCGAGGACTGGCACAGTAACTTTATAAGATTATTCCCCTTACCACAGAGAAATGTTAACAGCCTTAGCTAGATTTCCAGATTTATCCTAAGACTGTTTTCAATGCAAATTGTCTTTGGGTGACACAAGAATGTCACCAAAATGCTACTTATTACAGCAAACAAGTTTCACTAAGACACTTGCTGGAAATATGACTGTACTTGCATATACAACACTTGGGGAATGATGGTAAAATGGCATATGATTCATTGAATTGCCAGAGCTGTACATGAGCATGGATAGTGCCAAGTTACCTTGAAGCACTATATAGTTGCTGCAACATATTGATCCGTCAGTTGACAAATTTGTTAATATCGGCAACTTGCTCTCGCTTTTTTCCTGAGGTTCAGAACATTCAGCATATTTGTACCACAGAAAAAGGAAATTGACATGAATTAACTCATGTGGCATGAACTGTGTAGATACATAGTATACACATATAATACACAGAAAGCATCTGAGTATCCTTCAATAAATGAATTCAGATTTGTAAGGCATAGTATAGGAGAAGTTTCTAAATATATTGAACTGATGGAAAATACATTGTCCCTACTTCTAAACAAACTTCACTTGTTCACTTAAAAATTATATTGTAAAAACCTAGGGAATGAAAATAAATCTTTCTAATACCTGTAATGTAATTATATTTATTTGAGTTTGTGCATCATTAAATAAAATAACATTTGTAATCTGGCTATTGTGGAATTTCTGCCCTTTTTACCTTAATGTAGAGTAGCATCGAGAAGGTGAAGAGAATCAGATGCATCATTGAGAGAGGCAACAATTGGAAAGTGAAGTAAGAGCAGATGGAACAGCACAACCCACAGTAAGGTGCTTCTAAGTGAACATTTGTCTGCAGATCTGTGACCTGAACTCTTGCTGTAAGATTTATCTGCAGCTTCAGTAATCCCTATGGACCATGCTTTTTATCTGCAGGATGGCAGCTCCAGAGGGAGACAGGCTTCTCACAGATATTCATCATTAATAAAGTGGAGACAGTATTGAAGACTGTAAAGACAAAATCAGCAACTCAACTATATTTTATTTAAATATAATTTGTATGCGCTTTATTTACAGATGTATTTCTTATAGATACTGTAACGATGGGGTGAACACTGCCAATAATAATGGGCTAATATTGTTTCCCAATAATACAAAAATGCAATATCTAGTTGGCTGATCTAGGGAAGACGATTGATCACAAGAAACAGCTCTCCAAAAAGTGTCTTTAAAACGTTAAAATCTTTTATTGGGCCAACATGAGGCAAACACACCAACACTAGATTGAGGACTGATCTATTCTTATGGTCATTATATTTTCTTACACAAACAGTATAATATAAAGATATTTTAATGATGTGATCTCCTTTTCTCCATCTGCTTCAAAGCGTTGGTATTAAAAAATATATAATCCCCAAGCAGCAAATCTTCAAGTGTAATTACTGGGCTTCTTTCCATTATTGTTAATTAACAGATATTCATAAGAGTTAATTAATATGTTGGGTGTACAAATCTAAAAGGGATACTGTTCCTCAATTGTTTTTCTCAAAATATCTTGTTTTAGAATTCTGCACAGCTTTAAAAGGTATGTACACCCCCAAATATAAAATTTGCCCCAGTGCTGGTCCCTCTGTGTAGTTTTAAAAAAATCCTCACCTTACATACCTGCTCCTTATTCTTCTCCTGCAGTCCATGTCCAAAGTCCAGGAAACTGAGGAGAAGTGTCTGTCTTCCTGTTCAAAGGTCTCTGCCTCCTGTCTTGCTTCTGGGAGGGATGCTGACATGCGCAGGGGAGCCCTTTACCCCCCTTCCTCCCTCCCTGCCTCTGGATCCCATCTGGCTGCCCTTCCTCCTAGCGTAAAACCCATTTACTGTAATGATCCTTAGGCTTGCATACCCCCAACCGCCATTTTAATACTAAAAAAAAAGTTTTCCGATTTATACTTACAGCCCTTCGCTCCCGCGCAGATCTTCACAGCCGAATTCACAACAATTTATTGTAACAACACATACAAAGTTTCAGGACGCCCTGTCCCTTTCTCAAGTATACTTGATAAATAGTTGTGAATTCACCTGATTAGTGTGCTCCCCCATATCTTTCTTGTCCTAGAGAACTTTCTGGCCCTTGGAGTGGAGGGCGAGGGGAACTGCACCTATCTACTTGTCTGGCATACAGCCAACAAGGGTGTGCTGAGTGTTCCTTGGACTTTATTGCGATATCTTCACAGCCGGCAGCCGTGTCTATGATTGGCTGCCGGTCAGCCAATCACAGACGTGGGTGCCGGTCTGGCCCCTCTCTACTGTTTCTGGTTAAGAGAGAGGGGAAAAGATAACCGCGGGAGCAAAGGGACTGTAAGTAACGATCAGAAAGTTTTTTTTTTAGTATAAACATGGCGGTTGGGGGTGGGCAAGCCTAAGCAACAATATATTAAAAGTTATTTTTTGGGGTTGACATGCCCTTTAAAGGCATTATAGTGTAAATTAAATTTTTTTTTAAACCGGTAAAATTAAAAGTACTGTACTTGGGACTGGGATATAGGACTGGTAATTCCTACCTCCCAATATTGTTTCTGTGAGGAGCACCAGCCCAAAGAAAACTGATTCTGACAGTCTTCCTCCTGGCTTCAGCACTATCTTTAATACAGAACTAGTCCAGTACATATGCCATGCATCAAATCCTTTCAGATCATCACCAGATATATAGAAGACCTGCTTTTGATCTGGAAAGGTAGTACTGAGGAGCTCCACCTATTCCATGAATACCTTAACACACACCAACAGAATATACAACTAACTATGTCATATCACCCAAGTTCCATTTGTTCCATTGGTTCCTTTGTTCCTAGCCAATGTTTCCCAGAGGTGTTTTGAAACTACTATTTACAGGAAACCTGTGTCAGGCAACAAGCTCCTTCGAGCAGATAGTTGCTACCCCCTACATACAAAATGGGGTGTCCCTGAGGAATAATTTATTAGAGTCTGCAGGAAGTGTTCCTCAGAGTCTGACTTTATGGCCCAAGCTGGGGATTTAAGAAACAAATTCAGAGGATACAAAGGGTGGGTCATTGATCTGGATTTTAATCCGACATGTGGCGTAAGCTTAATAGATCAGAAGTTATAAATCCTAGACACCAACAAGTATAACATAATAATCCAGATAACGTTACGTCAATAAAATAATTTTTTACAATCGAGTATAGCCAGGAATATGGGCAGGTCTGTAACATTATTCGCAAACATCTTTCAATTTTATTTGCTGACTCTTGGGGCCATAGTTATAGATTTCCATAGAATACCATTACAGTAGTTTGCAACCACAGCCATACATTATCGATAACGCGCAGTATCGCTAAATTGCGAAACTGCACTTTATAAATATAGCCCTAGGTTTAGAGAAGTGTTCAAAAAATATGATGTTAAATTTGTGTCAAACTAAACTCCTACACTGGGTAGTATTCTATCTCCCAGCCTAGTGAACCCTGGATGCAGGTAGTACATGGCTAGTAGCTCTCCCAGGTACCTACTGCTGTGGCTTTAAACAATGCAGGACCTATCAAATTATTGATACAGGAACTTTATTTAAATCCATGGTTACAGGGAAAATTTATAATATGAAATTGTTTGCGGTAATTTATTTATCAGAATGCAAATTTTATAGGGTCGTAGTTTGTGGCCTAGTCAGAACCAGAATGCAGTCCAATTACTGTGTAATGCACTAGTGCAGCACTAACCTGGCAAATTAAAATTGTACCTGCTATAGCTCTTCAATGAAAAGATATTGTAAGGTAGGAATAATCAATCCTACCTCACTGCCCCAGGTGCTTTCCATTTTGAAACAGTTAATCCTTTAAATACTACGCAAAATGGTGTTCCCAGATCAGTGCTGCCTCTCTAATGAAGCAAGGTGAAGCACATTACAGAGGAGCAACCTGTTGGGAGGCAGCAGTTTTTATGCCACGGGGAAAAAAATAAAAAATCCTGGCATCATGTACCTGGGGCCCATGCAATTTGCCATTTGTAAAAAAACACAACCCTTTTGTAAATTTGGGAAAAAACGCACATTTTCGGGAGGTATTGTCACTTTAAATAACAGGAGAAGCCGTGATATTCATTGCACAACTGAATGTGGTTACGACTCCCCCTCCTTTCTGACTGGCAATTATTTGGATCAAAATCAATGTCAGTCCTGCAGATCAAAAATCAATGTTGGGCATCTAATACCAGTCACTGTGGGCATCATTTACCAGTCATGGTGGGCATTTGCCAGTCATGTGTATAAAGCCCCTCCCACTTCTGTACAAACCCCACCCACTTCCAGACAAAGCATCACCCACTTTCAATTATAAAACCACACCCCTTCATGGGGCACGGCAAGGGGGGGGGGTTGCATTTGGAATTTTTTTTCAGGTGCCAAAAAGTCTAGAGATGGCCCTGTCCCAGATTAAGATATGATTCCTCTTCATTCATAAACTGTGTCACATGCCCCAGGCATTGTAGTTATTTTATGTCTTTTCATGCTCACCTTTGAAGTGAACTATGCTTGTACAATGTAACTATCTTACTTTTAATTGCTTTATGTTCATTCTGTGTACCATTTTTTCAGTTACAGATGTATGTACAGTTAAGTGGTTATATATTATATATATATATTAACCTTAAAGGAATATATATATATATTAACCTTAAAGGAATTGTACACTGACAAAATGACTTCAATTCAGTATTTGTTTTGCTCAAGCTCAGTCCCCCAGACCCCTGCCAGACTATCTGACTCTCTGTGAGGGTAAGCATGCTCAGTAATCTCTATGAGGCAGCATTGGGAGAGGGAATTTCCCACCATGCAGTTCATGTACCAACTGTCACCATTCTAGCTTAAGCAAAACTATACATAACAGAAGAGGTTATGATAGTAAGGCACTTGATTGACAGCTGAAATGTAGGATGTTTCAGATATCTAAAGAAATAGGGGACAGATCAACAAATGGTACAGTGATACTTTAGTTGGGAAGAATTATAGTTTCCAGTAATGGGCAATTTAAAAAAAACTAATTTCACAGTGTACATATCCTTTAAACTCTGGTCCTTCTTCCACCACTGAAAGTTTTTTGTATTTTGGTTTGAACAGTATGATTTATGGATAATTTGTGGATATGTATAATTATTTTAATTTTGTATTTATGAATTAAATTTATTTTTAAAAATGTAGCAATGTAAACAGAACCCCCATTCAAATTGTCTACGGTGCTTTCTGCTTTTTTCTGAGTGGCCCCTTGTGAATTCCTTCATCTTCTTCATCTGCAAGAAGCTCCTTTTCCCAATGGATATCCTCCAAAATGAGGTTGGAGCCGGAGCATAGATAATACAGTTATCTTTTAATCTAGAAGGGCCCAGTAGTATGAAAATGCCCCTTTTCTATTAAAGTGCCAAAAAATAAAAGCAAATCATCAGAATAAACAAAAGAACAGACACTGCGCTTCCCGCTTATTCAACTGGGTTTTACATTTTTAAAATGTAGTCATTAATTTCCTGGAAAAAAACATTTAGCCATTACTGTTAAAATAATAAAATACCAACAAAATGTTTCATGTCCGATTATTTTAATATTTTATCTTTCTTAATACCATCAAGATGTAGCGCTTTGCTGTAAAATCAATACATTTCCTCATGTAGCTAATTGATAAACAAATAACCAGTTTCAATTACCAGAAGAACCGATCAAACATCTACGGTATTTGTCTATCTGTGGCATCTATATTGTGTTTACAGTATAAGGGAAATGCTATGGAAAATGGGAATGGTTTACAAGCAATTCATGGAGGCAATTATACATTGGAGAGAACAAACCTTCCTAATCCCTGAAGCTGCTACCTTCAGTACAACTCACCAACAAATTATACTTAGGGGATTTTTAAAACTCTTGTGAAAACATTAATCTCTATTGGATGTGTCCAAATCTTTGCATTTTCTCTAATTAGTTTTCATTTACAGATTTAATAGCTAATAGTAGTACGAGTTTGTTGATTATAGTCAGCACTCTACAAAACATCATTATACTTGAAAAGACCAGCTCAGGCAATCTCAAGGGAAGAAACTAAAATGGAATGGAAATAATGGGTTTAAACTGAAACTAATGTACTATAACTGGAAAAATAATTTTGCTTAAAAATATTTTTAAAAAAAATAATTCTTGAAAGCATATGAATTGTATATCAATTTAGGGTGGAACACAGGTTAGAATTTTTCTATATCTATGCTAAGTCAAAAGTGCTTGATCCAAGCAACACTTAAAGGGACAACTCCACCCTCATAAGAACATCTTTTAGAAAGAATGGCCTCTTTAAAATATGTTGCTATATCATAGTTTGTCTTATGAATTCTTCACTGTATGCCAGCTATGCTTCTGGATGCCTCATGGAAACTGAGCAATTTAGAAACCTGTACTGAGCCTGGGCATGCTCAGAAGAGGCAGACAGGGGATTAACATTCAGTCATTGGCTGTGATGTCAACTGTCAAATCCATAACTGACAGTTACTAACTGGAAGAACCAGGAAGCAGAAACAGGGGCAACAGGACATTGTGCAGGATTTCAGGTTAGACTTATATATTTCAGATTTCAAACTATTACCATTTAGAGTTTTTTTTTTTGGGGGGGTGTGATTTACCTGTATGTAAGTTTTCATTTTGGGGCTGGACTTGCCCTTTAATCCAACATCTTGACTTATTTAAATGTACTATTTTAATATGTGACCCAGATTTTTATTTTTTTTTATAGTAACATCCACAGGTTAGGACTGGGCATGTGTAAGAAACCTAACCTAACTAAATTATTGCAGCAGCATGTTACAGCATATCAAATGCCTATATTAAGCTGGGCACACAACTTTCAATCTTTCCTCCTGACCGATTGTTCTGTACTTCTGACCAGTTGACCAGGAGGAAGAATTGCCAGTCACGACAATCGTGGCCGCAGCTGACAAATTGCTACCACCGAGCGTGCCGTCCAAGTTTTAAATCTTTACAGACAAGAAAAATACCAGCTTCGTGTGGCTTTCAGAGAGGCCTCGTGCCCATTTAAGCCACTGGAAGGTAACTCTACATCTAGAATGCAGTTGGTTAGGGAGTGTTTTTGATCATTTATACATTTGGCTGGACACTTTCATCCCAGTACCACCTTGGGCAAAATTTACTGTCAGCAAAATCTGCAAATTGTTTGGGACAAAAAAAAAATCTATTTATTTTATAAATAAGCCACAAAGTATCCACACCAAATGAGTACTGGCGTATGGAATGAACTTCATTAAGAGACAGCAGCAGACATTTTATAAAATGTCAAAACAAGTGTAAACATTGCATGGGAACAAACAACACAGAAATGTCATTGTTACAGGCTGTATTTACAGATAGTAGAAAGGACACCACACAGTGTATAGAAACTCCATCCAGGGGGCAATTAAGGTAAAAATTAATTGGTTACCATTTGTCCTGAATATGGATGGTTCCAATAGTTGTTTTACAACAATTTCACAATTAAGTCTAGCATGACAAAGAAATCCACCCGTGTGGTATAGATTGTATTCCATACAATTTGACTCGTTAATAAGAGGTTCTGGCACAGACACAGTATTGGCATTTAACCACTCCACCATGTGGCTTCTTCAGTTTATGAGATTGGCAGGGACATTCCCAATGATTAATAAAGCTATATTTTAAATTGTTTGAAATAAATAGACGTGAATTGTTGTTAAACTGCATTATAAGTAGGTAAAAGCCTCTACATCAATACAGGAGGCCCAACACAGAATGGCAAGACTTTACAGTATTCATCTACCTAAAGGACCAAGACCATTCTTCTGAGGACACTGAAGTGTACCTTTTGGACACAGAAGGCAAATTAAAAAAAGGAATGGGGCCATCAATACCATCTGTTCTAAATCTAAAAATTCTCACCTACTAACTGTGGGTTTACTGCACATGATGACAGGATTATGTTAATGATAAGGCCCACCTTTAAGCTGGGTACACACATTAACGATTAAGCCCCGATACCGTTGGATCCGACGGTATCGGGGCTTAAGCGTTACGTGTGTACGTTCGTTTCCCGAACGAGCGCGCGGCCGAACGCTCGTTCGGGAAAGGCCGAAAATTTCCATCGGCCGCGCTAGACTCCCTATAGAGGAGTCTAGCGCGGCCGATGGAAACACACAGTCCCGAGCGTTCTCACATAGGAGAACGCTCGGGACTGTGTGTATGCAGATCTTTGAAAGATGGCAGACAGGATCTTACAGATCCTGTCTGTCATCTTTCAGAAATCTGTACAGTGTGTACCTAGCTTTAGTCTGTTACTGTACATACACTAATCCCAAAATCTATATTTGTAGTTGGTGCCAGAATAGGCCATTACTCCTTATTACAAATATTGTGAGTAATGCATCCAACACTGGGCTTAATGTAGAGGTTGGGTTGAAAGCAGGTAACAGACTAGTATACATGTCTTCAAAAATATGTTGTTTGAACGTATACCCCTACACATGTTAATGAAGCCCAATGAAGGAGCAGTGAAATGTCTTCAATTACTAAATATCCTTAACTGACTTTGACTATATTAATATAAATTTTTTTAATATTAAAATATTAAACTTTTAAACAGCAGCAATTAACGGTGTTAGGTTTTGTTCTCTTTTAAAGGGCAGTGCCATGCTACATTCACTTATATTTGGAGTAAAATTTAGTAGTAGACAAATACTTCTATATTCTATAATGCAAACTGTTACAGTCATGAGATATGCAGAGATAATAAATTCCTGATGTAGTGACATCCTTGGCCAGCCATGGATGCAAATAATTGTAGTTCAGAGCTGCTGGAGGTTTCACCATTGTAAAGTATTGTTGAGGCAGTATCCATGTAACAGGCAAACAAATATCCATTTAAGGCTACACTAAATTCAAAGAAAAAGCATGCACTTTACAGAGTTTACTGTAGATATTATAATCTTTTGTTCAAACAGCTATACTCTGTTTTCCATTAATGAAATTGGTTATATGTAAAGTAATTTTGTGCAAGTGTGATATAGTCTATGTGTAGAATCTTTTTCAAATCATGTCTTCTGGTTTATGGGTAAGTGATTAACTTCTTCTAAATATTGACTTGTAGTGTCAGTGCTTCTTGTACTGTGCACTGTTGATGACATTCTTGATGGGTGTCGCTCTCTCCTATTGTTAAAGAAGCAACAGATCATTTTCTTGAAAGTTCTCCACATCTCCTCATCTTTATAAGAGTAGATAATAGGATTCATAATGGAATTCATCAGGGCAAGCAGGAGAAACCAGCGTTTTACATGTTGCACACCACATCTAGTGCAGTTTAGCCCATCAAGAAGCAAAACCACCAGTCCAGGTGTCCAGCATATAACAAATGCTCCTGGTAAAAGAACAGAAAAGTATATTAGTATCATTCTATACATAACGGAACGGACACACAAAAAAAAAAAATGAAATAACAGGAACAAAACATATTTATCAGGATATTTTGCTGTGACCCAGTAACTTTGTAATTCAACAGTCTACATTAATAAATAATTAAAAATCAAAACAATACAGAACTGTAGAATTATATGAATGTGCTGAGCTGTGTGGAGGTACAGTTCCCCAACAAGTTAATTTTTAAAAATATTTACCCTATAAACATGGAATGTAACACAGAAAATGGCCGCTGGCTTTCTCGTGGTTATAACGTTTTTTTCTGCATCCCCATGTACTGTGAAGTTAGTGGATGTTTCAGACTAGGGATTTTGTTTATAATGGAGATTAACCAATGATGCATATACCTTAAGCCTCATTCACACGTCCAACGCCACAGATGCACCGCAGTGGATCAATGAACGTTGCTCGAGCATACACATGCTCGACTATTGCTCAAAACACCTGTTTGACACAGGTGTATTTGACCTAAAACAAACCCCTTTTTTAAAAAAAAGAAGAAAAAACAAGCTCCAGGCAAAATTAAACAGTAAAAAACACAGGTGTATCACGCTTGGCCGTCGGGCATAGTCCGTGGCATCAGATGTGTGTAGAGACCCTTACCTACTAGGTAATTCTGTGAAAAGACAATACACAATAATGTGGTTATTATGCTCACAGCCATAACAAAAAGTTAATGTATGTTTCATGACCCAGTAGCAAAACTGGGGGAGGCCCTGCCCCCCCCCGCCAGACACAACCCCTTTCTCTACCTAGTTACTGCAATCAGTTATATTTAAACAGCACACTCTCAAAGATACAATAAGCTGTGCCTCACCTTTTTTTTTTAAACCACTATCCCATTAGAGCTAATATATACATTTCATTTATATTTTCCTAGAAACAGAATGGAACCAAAGAAACGGTAGTTAAATCAGCTATTTGTTATTATTCCTGGTAGGCTGTTCTGTGTGCCACTCATTCTGGCGAGAAAATAAACTGCAAGGGCTTCCATGTTGGTGTGGATACATCTGTATAGAAAATATTTTGTGTATAGACTGCACACAGACAATAAAAATGGCGTGTGGACAATAGGTGCACATGCTTACAAGGCTCTTTGAAGACAACATGGGCTGTGAGTTGCACTGGCAACAACATGGAGGATTTCTTAATTACAGAATACACATCTTAAGGTGCCCATACATTATTACTTACCCACCGACCGATGCACGACATTCAATCAATATCCACTTCGCATATATTTTAAACTCTGTAATAACCCACTGTATATAAATATATAAATATGTATAGACTTGTATATACAAAAATAAAAACACATAAAGCCATCACAATGACAGTAACACTCCTTATATACAAACATTTGTTATCTACACAACTGCCAATAAAGGAATTCAGTCACCTCTATCTATGCTTCCATCCTATTAGTAGCATAAAATAGTCCATAAACAAATGTCAAGTTGATAGAGGTAACACTCAATTCAGAATGGGCCCAGTGAGGCTCAAAAAACATGTTCAGGGTTATTCATTAAAAGTTCTTATCGTTAAAATGGTGCTAATTTGCCCCAACCAATCAGATATTAGCTTTCAAATGTTAAATAAGATCTGATTGGTTGGGGCAAAATTAGCACCATTTTGAACATTTTGAACTTTTATTGAATCTCCCTGGTTGTGTTTGCACATGTGAATAAACTTGCCAGTTGCAGTTACACTGCTTGCTGTCTAAGTGTTACCACTATCAACACTCCTTATATACAGTAGTGTGTATTTTTCCTTATACCTTTAATAGCCAACATTTCTGGGAAAGTTTATTTTATATATAGATATACTGTATTAACTATATAGAATTCCACTTGGGATTCCACGTGTGATGACAAAAAGAAATCTCTACCACAATAAGAGAACTGCAGTACTGGTATTATTCTTTCATGTGACCACAAAAAAACAAACAAAACGTAGAACAAAATTAATCCAGGTGGCTCTTGTAAGGAAAACCAAATGCTATAAGAAGCCAACAGATTGCATTTAACAATGAAATCAAAGAAAGACTAATGTCAATAAGATATGCTACTGAACATAAAGAGTAAACCCTTCATATACTCACTGACTTGAGTTCTAACATGTTATTGTAAGTAATACACCATTTGTTTCAGCTAAACGTACATGTAGAAAATACAGTACAGTTTTCAGCCTGAACATTCTCTTTCAAACAGATATGTATGCAGTATTTCTCTATGTTTGGTTTTCATGTCATAACAATTTTAGACATAAGGATACCAGCTATTAGCAGATGCCAAGTCTAATGTGTGAAATCTAATCACGTGCTAAACCTGCCAAACCCCCAAATAACATGTTTCCTTTGCCTGTATATCATTTCAGGGCTTTAAAAAGGAGAACTATAGTAAGCTGTCCTGTTCGAGATCCCAGAACAGGTGAGTAACTACCATGGGAGCATGGGGAGCAACCCAGGAGCCAAGGGGGCCCCATCTTCTTATTTTTCCTATGACAGACATAGCCACACTGTTGATGAAGCACCGATAGGGGCCCCATCATAGTTTTGCTGGGGGCCCCAGTGATTCCTAGTTACGTCACTGTCCCAGAAACCAATGATTGAAAATAATTGAATATCTAGGTAACTCCTAGTTTTAAAATATGTGCAAGAAGTAAAATCCTTTATTTCTACCCCCTTTGTGTAACAGGCATGCTCAGTTAGTTACAGTGGTGCCTGAATGGTTCAACCTTGATAAAACGGCTCAAGTGAACAAGATAAAACACGCTAATGTTCTGTCTAGCTGGAACATGTTTAGTGCACATTCAGAGGATTGGCACAGAATCCACAGTCACTCTAGCCTGTCTCTTCACTTAACAGGTTTTTAACTTAACAATAGGTTTTTCCAGTTTAAACTCTTTTAATTTAAGCCTATGATGACTCCTGATGCACAAAGTTTTGTAACAGAAAACAACAGGTTTCAACAGGCCAACATATAAAAGAGCAGGAAATGTTGAACACCCAAGTTCTAAAACAATATTCTCTATTCAGCCAATCAACATGCAGTATTTTGTACTCACAAAATAGCACAGAAAATCATAAAGGCTTTTGTTTGTTTTTTTAACAGTTCACATCTTGACATCCATGACTCCATTCACATTATATGAGTTTGCAATGCTACCATAGTTAGTTTGTCAATGTACAGTACATATAATAATACATGGTCATTGTCAATTTAAATGCTACATACGTTGGTATCACTGCAAAGAGTCAAGGGTGTTTCTTGTTTTATAATGTTCTAGTTTTCAGGAATGATCCTAAATAAACAGGATTTCAAACCAAAAGGTAAGGACGGCACTTGCTTAAAATTCAAAATTTTATTTCCACATATGTTAAAACACAAGGCTTCCGAGTCCACACGCTCTCTCAGACATTTTTGCAACCGGCAGGTGGACTCTGAAGCCTTGTGTTTTAACATATGTGGAAATAAAAGTTTGAATTTAAGCAAGTGCCGTCCTTACCTTTTGGTTTGAAATCCTGTGAGGAGAGATAGCGGAATCCTCGGACGTGCATGGTGAATATACGGAAGTACCAGGCGAGACAAATGAGTGCCGATGTAAAACACTTTTGACCTAAATAAACATCCCCATACGGACTTGATGTTAGCCCACTACTATCAGCTGTAAGCTACATGTGCAGACCATGTCATCAGAGTTAATGAGCGGGAAAGAATCAGATTAAAAATCAATGTAGGCAACCAATTGAGGGAGCACTGATTACAGACATCTGTGCACGCAGTCTGTCCAGAAATAAATGTTAAGGGTGGAAGACAGAAGCATGGAGGTGAGCGAAAATGTAATTAATTGTACAGTCAATGAGATGGTGAGAGTGCTGGACTGAGGAGAGCAGAAACAAGCAAATTGAAGAGATGAAAGGTGTGTGTGGGGGGGGGGGGTTGTGGATAGAATAATAAGAAGTTGTGGAAAGAAGAGAAGAAGAAAAAAGGTTACATTTCAGATTAAAAAGACACGCAAAACTAAAGAACTGGTAATGAAAGCCAGAACAAACAAAAACACAGGCAGGAAAGACACCTGCAGACACACATTGGCTCTTTACTATTGATATAGGGGTTCAAAGGAAGGTCATTGGAGATAATTATGTATATGTATTAATAGATAGATGCTGACAGTGGCATTAACAGTAGATCAAAAACTCCACTACAGTAGAAAAATATGACTGTGTAACTTTAGCTGATGGGAAACACTAAGCATTGTAATATAAGAATGTAATTTGTGTGGGCTGAATGCATGGTTTGAAACAATGAATTGATCTGCAAAAATGTAATACAGGGAATTTATAAAGATAATGTTGGTCGGAATGCATTTTGCTTCCATCGTTCTATACAATATACCGTTTCTAGATATCTGGTGGTAGAATAAGTTGCTGAGAACTGTATGAGCCCTGGCAGGGTGGCAGGAGAGGTCAGACTGACCATACTTTTGTAATAAATGTTATTTTGAAAAAGTATTTTTACATATATATACATATACATACATTATAAAACTACAAAATATATTAATGCAACCCAATAGTACTGGCACAGAGGTTTTGCCACCTGAATCAAATATGCTTGTGAAGGTTCTCATTCATTCAGGTCATGGTATATCTGTTGTATTCAATTAGATCAACTGGACTTGAAGTTTAGTTCTTGAAGATGTTTCGCTAGTCATCCGACTGGCTTTCTCAATTCAGAATGACTTGTAAAAGAATCTGTGGCAATTATGTACCCAGGAAAATCCCAATTAGCATATCACATGTTATAACACCTCTTAGCCACTATCCAATCACGCCCCTTAACACTTGGCTGTGATATGCTAATTGGGATTTTCCAGGGTACATAATTGCCAGTGATTCTTGTACAAGTCATTCTGAATTGAGAAAGCCAGTCGGATGACTAGCGAAACGTTTTCAAGAACTAAACTTCAAGTCCAGTTGATCTAACAGATACACCTGAATCAAACTTTGTAAAAAGGCGCTTCCAATCTGTATTAGGCTGTTAGCAAGTTCACTTCCTTCACTAGACCACCAGGGCTGTTTGGGGGAAGACCAGGGGAGGTCCCCGGCATTAGAGGAAGTCCTCTGACATCATGGGGACCCCCTTCCTGTTGCAAGGGGAACAGGCTCCCAGTACTACAGGGGTAAATAACCAGTGATCCCCACATTGGTTTTGAGTGAAACCGATAGGGGATCGAGGAGGGGGCACTTGAATGGTGCCCCCCACATGCTCCCAAACACACTATCTTTTTTTAAGGGTCAGTTTTTGGGGGTTTGTTAGTTAGAGTTAATTAGAGAAGCAGCCCTGATGCCCGGCCTACTATAAAAGGGTCACTTCAATGTGTTTGCCCCCTCACAAATACTGTGATCTTCTACATATCAGGGGTTTGTAAGTGCAATTGGTAGGTGGGATTAATATGTTGTTAAAACATATTATACAGTATTTTCGTCAACATTCCTTCTACTTTTATTTTTATATGGAATAAATTCTTACCTAAAACGGCCATAACGGTTTTCATTAGTTTTATAGGAGTCCTTCTTCTGCTGATAGATCCAGAGGTATGCGGAGACAGAACATTGGTTTTCCTCTGCACATACATATAAATTCTCAGGTACACAACTAACATGATAACAAAAACAGCCAAGTTTAGGACTGTCCAGAAAGTTAAATAACTCCTGCTATATATTGGGGCAAGGGAAGAGCAACTTGCTATATTGCAGATACAGTTCCATCCTAGTGTGGGCACAGCACCCATTAGTATGGCAATTGCCCAGATAGACAAAATAAGAAATGTCACCCTTTTTTTGGTCAGGTTGCTGTGAATTCTCATTCGGACAATGGACATATGTCTCTCCACAGCTATCACCAACAGGTTAGCCAAGGATGCCGACATGCTTGTATCCAGAAGGCCCTGGCGTAGGAACCATCGGTGAACAGTTAATGTTTTAGATACTGGGCCTGTGTGGAACATAAGAAAAACATAGGCAATCCCAGCAAAAAAATCTGCAGCTGCTAAATTAGCAAGTAAATAATAAAATGGGAAGTGAAATCTCTTGTTAATAATCACTGCTGCAATAACCATCAGGTTTGAGATAAAAATAAAGAAACAGCAGCATGCTCCAAAGCACAATACGATGATAAGTTTAGTCCCTGACCATTCCTCTTCTGTGTGGGTATTGGTTTGGTTGTAGAAAAAGTCCATGCGCTTATCATAATGACAGGTGTTCATCCTGAAACCCAATGTGGCATTCTGTAAGCAGAAGATAGAGAAAGGAGACATAAGGAACTTCATGTAAATTATTTTCATTCTTTTAAGAAAAGGAGGAGCAATCACAATCTTTTTCATTTTATAAGGTTATATATAAGGTCACCTGAGGAAGGGGGCATTGCCTCCTGAAACATTATGTCGTGTTATCAGCACAAGTATTAAAGCCCTTTGAATTTTAATAAGAGACTGTGCCTCTTTCCATTTCCGCATTGTACAAATACCTACCTGTATTGGTGCAGGGCCAAGAGCGCACCTCCAATTTTCCTGCCTTATAAGCCCACCTTATAAAGGATAGAAGCTCCTCCTCTACAGCTGTTTGAGCTTGTAATTAATCACTTGAACCCTTTTGAAATGTTTAGGGGCATTTCAAAAGGGTAATTATTGTGGTTTCAGGATTGGGGGGGTCCCATGTTGTATACAAATATTAATCATTGGGGTGAACTTGCCCTTTAAAGTGCCAACAGTGGGATGAAATAAGGGGGAACGATTGGCATCCACCACTGCAAACACGGGAGTCCCAAATGGTAAATCCAGTCTGTGTACACCTTATTCTGCTAAATGGTATTGTTGGCAGTCTGAGTGCTTGAACATGTTGCTCAACTTTGCATTTTCAGTTGCATAATTCTCCTCCAATTAAACAGCAGGTTCAAGATTTTTAATAATTTTATTGTGCAACGTGAAGTACAAAAAAAAGAGGAAGAAGAAAGGAGGTTTGTTTTGCCTCAGGAGCCATTTAATTACCATATTCAAGAGAGTCAGGCATTTTATTGCTCCTTTAGTTCCCACTGATCTGCCAATCCTCAATCTGCATCTTTGCATAAGGTACATAGCACCCAGACAGATTACCCATAATACACTCTGCCATCTTGCTACCTCATTCCACATACTGTAATACCCAACTTCTCCAACTTCTTCAATTCAATCCCTGTGAAGAGATCAGTGTGTGGTTGGGCAGTGGTTGTAAGAAGAGTCTTTGTTAAAACTCTTACATTGTAGTTTTGCATCATGTAAACATATTGTGAATGGTCAATTTGCTCTGCAAATTTAATGAAATAAGTTTAAACAACATATATGGTTTTTCTATCTTTCTTAAAGAGGTGCCAATTATAGAACTGTGACCAGAATCATGTCTGTATTGTATACTGATTGAAATTACATACACCCTTGCCTCTACAATCTACTTGTTATTTAAAGGGCATCTATAGTGAAAAACACAAATTGCCCCATTGCAAAGTTAAATTCATGTACTTTCTGCTGCCTTTATCCTACCTGTCAGTGACTCTGTTTTTCCATGGTGTCAGGGAAGAGGGTGACATCACAGGGGTTTGATTGACAGTACAAGTAGGAGTAGAGGAATGCAATCACGTCTTCTTCTAATTTGTGTATATTAGGACATTGAGGGAAACTGTAAACTCTGAAGATACTCTGGGGGTTGGGAGGAATTATAGAACACGTGTAAGGAAAGGGGAAAAAGTCAATTTTCCCACTTTAGATGCCCTTTAAGCAAGGGGTATCTGTTACAATATGGCACATTTGCATATTTCTAAAGCATCTTTATTGGTAAGTAGCATCATAACGATTGGCAATAACACTTGTGGATTGCTGTGTTACGATAATTATTCTTTATAAATACGGTTGGGTTGACACTTCAAGTCAAAACATAAAAGTGTTGGAGTTGTGCTTGGTTTTGCCAGTGTTTTTTCTTTATTGTGCTTCGGGAGGGGTTTTTGATTGTTTGCATGGAGATAATATTTCTGGATGTGCCAGTAAGAGCCTTTGTTTCACTCTATGCGGTATATGTAATGGTTTTACAAAAGGGCACCACCCTAAATTATTCTTTTATAAGATTGTCTAGAATTTCAAAACTGAAGCATTTCCCATCATACAGAATAGTTTAGTGTTTTGGTAGATTTCTGTAACTAAAGTCTAAATTTAATACAACAAAAGCAGAGAACATACAAGCAGCAGAATAAGGTCAACAAGGACATTTTTTTACTGAAAGTCTAGGGGTATGTGCTTTCATGCCTAAACCAAATGTGCAGCAAGTGCTTTAAAATTGTTGGGATACTGTATATTTCCAGATAACTGGCCCATTCCAGGTGAGCTGGACCTCTTATTACCATTAGACATTAGAAGATCCCTGACCTCACTTAACATTTTTAACCTCAGATGCCTCCGGGGGAATATTGAAGGAACGCACAACTTGGGCAATCTGAGGTCCTAAACTTTATGCCCTTTGGTAGTCAGCTTGTATCCTCACTAACTATTCCCAGTAACTGCCACATTAAGCAAGGGTGCCCACTGTAGACTTTACAACAGGAATTTTACAAAAATTTAGCTCCTTTGTAAAATTAATAGTGTGTGGGGGGAGGAATTATCTGCAATTCTGCAATGTTTAACATTGCTCACCTGAGTAGTTAGTGTCTTCCAGTTTGTCACTTTATTATGTGTAGTTTGTTTGACCTTGATGAACTTGTCCTCACTAAAGATACAAAAAGGAAGGTTTAAAAATTATTGGATTAACACAGGGACTGGACCAAATATGTCAACATAATATATCACCAAAATTTTAGGAGTTGTGCTTCATAACTTCTGTACATTTGTATTCATAACCTAGGGCCATATTTATAAAGATACAGTATCACTATTACGCGCTATTTTTACATCTGCAGTCGTAAAATTATCACCTATACAATACCATAGCAGTAATCTACTACCGCTTGGTATTGTACAGCCGAATGTACTATACCACTGAGGTATTTGTTATAGGGTAACCTGCAGTGTCAGAACTTTCTGATAACGCAGGTTTTTAAATTTGCCCTTAGTTGGCAAAATCAGTTTCATGTAAGAAAAATGCAAAATAAAAGTAAACAACATATTTATATGATGTTAAAAAGCAACAGACTAAGGCCTTGAAATATTTAGCATAGTAGTCTGGTGCTAAACAAAAAAAAAATTCTATAAATGGTGCTTCAGGAGGATGAGAGTTTACCACAGGTTTTATATTTTCTAAATTGCAGCCCTTAAATGTGGCCTTGAAAAGAAGATCAAAGTGTGAGCTTCAAGACAAAGGCTTCAATTTAGACATTTTATATATATATATGATTCTATAAAAAGCAAAATTAAACTTCACCGATCTAAAATAAGTCGTCACACCTATTTTCTCGCAAGATATTTAACAACAAAACAAATGTGCTTGTGAAGGTTCTCATTCATCCAGGTCATGGTATATCTGTTGTATTCAATTAGATCAACTGGACTTGAAATGTAGTTCTTGAAGGCGTTTCGCTAGTCATCAGAATGACTTGTACAAGAATCTGTGGCAATTATGTACCCTGGAAAATCCCAATTAGCATATCACAGCCAGGTGTTAAGGGTGTGATTAGATAGTGGCTAAGAGGTGTTATAGGAACGCCCAGAGTAAGGTGTTAAAACAGCATTGTACATGGCAGACAGTTTGGTGTCGAACCCCCCCACCTCTATTTAGGCTTGGTTTCTTTATTTTCACATAAATGGCCTCCTTAACACCTCTCTGAACCGTCACGTTCCTTCGCCAGTATGTTAACATTACAATCTTCAAAGGTATGTCCTTTATCCTTAAGATGCAGATACACGGCTGAGTCCTGACCCGAGGAATTGGCTCTTCTGTGCTGGGCCATACGTTGATGCAGTTGCTGTTTGGTCTCCCCCACATACAAATCAGAGCATTCTTCACTGCACTGCACTGCATATATGATGTCGCTTTTCTTGTGTTTAGGTATTGGGTCTTTCGGATGTACCAATTGCTGCCTCAGTGTGTTGTTCGGTTTAATAATTGGTACATAATTGCCACAGATTCTTGTACAAGTCATTCTGAATTGAGAAAGCCAGTCGGATGACTAGCGAAACGTCTTCAAGAACTACATTTCAAGTCCAGTTGATCTAATTGAATACAACAGATATAACAAAACAAATGCATTTGCATTTTACACACGCTTGCAGTTATGAAATATGTTAGGCATCTGTAATACTTCTGTATAAGCGATAACGCTTATTTCATACATATTTTTACACATTGTTAAAAATATGTATGAAATATATTATATATATTATAATACACACGTACAGACATATCTGTTTATAACCACATAGTGCTGGTTAGCTGCAAATTGCTCCGGGCAAATATGGCTTCCGGTATTTAATACTGGATTTGCAGCTTGCGGTAAATCCCAAAAGGGATATTACTCCAGCACCACTTTAAGACCAGCCATTAGCTGGTCTTAAATTTTGGAGTTAAAAGTGGTGCAAATCCTTTATTAAATACACTGCACCGGTTGCACAGGTGTCTTTTGTGAAACTGGTGCATCTGGTGCAATTATGGAGTTAAACTTGCGCTAACCTATTCAATATTAGTTAGCACAAGTTTAACACCTATTTTTACCACAGCACATGTAGGTAAATCAGGCCCCAGATGTGTCAGATGTATAATAAGAAATATAGAAAAACAAGATAATATGCTGGATTAAGGCCGAGGCCACACTAAGTGCGTGCAATCACACCTTTTGGGCCACACTAGTGTGCGCTTTTTAACACGCGATTGGATCAGGTGTTGAAACGGCCTGATGTGGCCCAGCCCTAAATGGTTTGTATGATCACCCTTATATTTAATTTATACATTATATGACCCGTAGATACTACCACCCTCCAACATTCACCTTTAAATAGGTACACCAATGAGAAATGCAGTGCACAGAGCTGTGCTAAGATCAGGTTCACTTCATTATCCTCCCCTCTCTATGTTGTTTCTATGGGCCATATTTATAAACCCGCTGTAACGCTTTTTAGCAATACCGCGGGTTAGTTAATGTACGACTGCGGTCGTAAATTTACGTTAATTACCAAACGTTTGGTTGTAGAATACCATGCAGTAGAAAACTACCGCAATTATATTCTATGGGGATCATAAACCTCCGATTTCGTTATTGTAGATTTACGATCGATATCGGTTTACGATTGTAAATTTCTGATTGTTAAAGGCGCGGTATCGCTAAAAAGTG
The DNA here is from genome assembly GCA_019447015.1 of Hymenochirus boettgeri. Classification (NCBI taxonomy): domain Eukaryota; kingdom Metazoa; phylum Chordata; class Amphibia; order Anura; family Pipidae; genus Hymenochirus; species Hymenochirus boettgeri. The sequence continues at coordinate 133,698,997 of CM033472.1, read as the reverse complement.
ATACAGCGCCTTTATATATATATATATATATATATATATATATATATATATATATATAGCTATTAAAGGTGTATTTTGCTGTTTATGGATACTGCAGCTTCAGCTTGTGATTATCTATTGGTTAATATGTCAATTGGATTGTTTCTTATTGTTTTGTGAAATTACAGCAAATAAGAGGTTTACTCATTCGTGTATGGAGACAGTCCCGTGCCACAATGTTTCATACCTGCCTACTGTTTCAAAGAGACTGCGAACAGTCATCACACCTCCACACCCCTTACAAGTCAGAGCCAGTAGTTTAATATTGTGTCAGTCCTATTAATTACAGCTTTCATCTATTGCTCTGCTATTGACAAGTGAGCACTGACCCAGTTCACAAAAGCTGAATCAAATCCCTTAAGGGAAAACAGGACATCTGAAGTGTAACTTTTCTGACCAGTTATTATACAGGTTACAAATATCTAGTGCAGGGTTTCCTAAAGTGTCTCATGGTACACTGGTGTAACTCAAAATGATGGTATTTTTACCAGTATAACTTGTGTTGTCCTCTAAAAATATATTCTGCAAAATTATCAATGCAGTCAATATAGTGTAACTTTACGTTATATTGATTTTTTTCAAATCTGATTCCAATATACACTGTAAAGTGCATACATTAAAAGAGAAGTATAGTGCAAATAAAGTAAAAATGAAAAGTACCTGGGGCAGGGAGGATTGGTAATTGGTAATTCCTACCTCCCAATATTATTTCTGTAAGGAGTGCCAGCACAAAGAACATTGTCTCTGCCAGGCTTCCATTTGGCTTCAGAACTTTCTTTGAAACAGGAAAGTCCAGGACTAACCTGGCAGATGAAAACTGTGTGTTGGTGTTACCCAATGAAACGGTATTGAGAGAAAGGAATAATCAGTCCTACCATTCTTCCTCAGGTACCTTTTATTAGTAAAAAGTTATTTTTTTTAAAGTACAGTGGCGCTTTAAGGGTAATTATATTAGGTCCAACATTAAGAACAGATGTGGGCCGCCAGAATAATTTGCATTTGCACTTGACAAACACACTAATATACCCAAATTGGGAAAGGTTCCCTGGAGGACAAAACAGGCAGAGGGCCTTACGCCTTCTAGTGCTCCTGTCTAGGCACCCATATAAAAAAGGTTGGAAACCGGAAACATGCTGTGTGTAAAGCAATAAACAACTAGCAGCTAGTTTCCTGTGTATTACAATAATAAACACATAAATAATGGCTCTAAACTATTTCTACCAGTCACAGAAAAAAACAAATCATTTTTTCATTTCTGGAAATAATATAAACTCTACTGGTTGTTTGCATATAGCTGTCTAACATTTTCATCAGAAGTGTGACTATCACGGAGGGAATCCCTGTGACCACACAGACCCACAACTTCTTACTTTACTTAATACAGAAACAGCCCCCGCCACAGATAACTGCTATAGGGAGAGGCCCACAATATAGTTTTGGTGAGGCTCCCAGTTATTTCTCGTTATGCCACTGCTTTCCATCTATCACTATAAACCCCTCCCCCCCCCCAAAAAAATAACATTTTGGAACAGGTAGCTTTTTGACGCCCAGTCATTAAAACCATAGTGTCATGAGCTGAGGAAAACCTGTGGCTTTGAGGGTAGTTATGCTAAATATAAAATTGGCAACCATGTGAATTTGACCATATTGTCACACAATAATTGTAGGTATGCAATGTGCACTGGGTCATTGGTCCCTGCTGCCTGTCATAAGACAGAAACTAGTCACAATGCTAGATCACCACCTTTCTTACATTTGCAGTTAACTTTTGCACTTTGCAAACAATCCGCAGCAAATATAACTAGCCCAATTCATCCACAAATACCCAGTAGTGGTCTGGGCTCGTTGCCTGGCGGATCTTCAATGAGCCCTAGGCAAACAGCTATCCCGCCTGACAATGTGCCCATACACGACCCGATTATCGGCCAAAACGGCCGTCCACACACATTGTGTGTTGTGGGTCTGTACCCATAATCGCACATGTGTATAAACTTTTATTCCCAAATTTGCATGTTTTACATAAGATGCATTGTATTTTGAAGTATTTGAAATATATTATGGCCTGGATGAAATTCGTCACGAATGATCGCTTGTTATTTTTTTTTACGTTTAAAATCAGATGAGCCAAGCTTTCATTTGTATTCTTTTTGTATTGCCCCTTTCTCTCCCAATTACGATTGCCAATTGTGTTTACGTAAAATTGCCAATTGTTAAAGGTGCGGTATCGCTACTTAGCAGTACTGCACCTTTATAAATAGGCTGAGGCCACACTACAACACACCAAATCGTGGCCGCCATTGCGAGCATTATCGCACATGATTGCATGTGTGATTTCTGTGTTAGCGTGCATTGTTTCGCGTTTGTACATGCGTTTTTGCTATTTTCAAAGAGAAAACGCATGCGATTGCGCAAAAAAATGCTTGAACGCAAAACGGAAACGGACACACAACCGCATGCGCATCAGAAATCACAGGAATGTTCGTGTTCCCAAGATTTCCATGTTAGCAAAAATCACGGGTGCAATCGCGAGCGAAAATGTGTGCGCAAGTGCGCTAGTGTGGCCTAGTCCCAAGTGAGTACTGCATCGCAATAACCCAGAAGGAAGAGGAGTAGGGAGAGTAGGTATCACTTCTGGCTGATTGTTTTTAACTATTGGAGACACATCATTTTTGCCCAATCATCTTCAATGGGTCACACATATTGTTAGGACAAAATATCAGCAGCATCCCTTTTGGTAGACAGACTACCTTTCTCTATATTGATCAGTATATCGGTAGGGCAATAGTAATGGACATGGCTTGATTGAGAGCTGTAGCCCCCCAAAAAACATTAAAAGAAGTTACAGGGGGTAAAACATTTTTCTGCAGGTATTCTTTGTTTAAATTTAGTAGTGCCTGCAAATTGTGACATAAAACGGAAAATATGTACTGCCTAACAAAATGTTATCAACAAAGGGTCACTCATTATATACTGTATATTAATGATTTCTGCACTGAAGAAACCCAGCACTGATGACAAAAAAACCCTGCAAAATACAGGACCTGTAGCAATGTTTCAGTTCCAATGTAGCACAATGCAGCTATGGATTGTTCTTTTGTTACGGTCTTTGGCCTACAGGGATCTTGGTTCTGTGTGACTGCATCATGAAGTTGCTGAAAACATCGGACATTACTAAGTTGTTCCTCTAATCTTGCTGTAGGGGGAAAATGAGACCTTCAAAGAGATGCAATATTGGCCACAAAGGGACAAAAATTAGTTTAAACCATTTTCCCAATGTAATATTGGGTAACTGTGGGTTTAACTCATAAAACTCATCCAGGGCAATAAAGGAAACATTTTTTATTTTTGGGATACCAGCGTTATTTAAAAGCTGCCGTTACCCTCTGCACTCCTTATCTGCCTCGTTCTCGAGATGCAGTAACGCTAAGGGCCATATTTAAAAAATGTAGATTTACAAGCGCATGGCCGTACAATACCAAGCGGTAGTAGACTCTTGCTATGGTATTGTATGGGTAATTGTACAATTACAATTGTGGTCATAAAATTGGTGATTGTTAAAGGGGCGGTGTAGCTACTTAGCAATACCGTGCCTTTATAAATAGGGCCCTAATAGAGTACTGCATCACAATAACCCAGAAGGAAGAGGAGTAAGGAGGGTAAGTGCCACTTCGGGCTGATTGTTTTTAACTATTGGGGACTCTGAATGCATGAGCACTAAATAAGGGTCAAATTTGGTAGAAATAGGTTTGTGGTATACAGAGTTAGAAAACATTAAATAACATCTAATTGGTTACTGCAAATTTAAAAAATGGGCAACATTATGGACATCTTAAGGTGCCGCCTAGCCCATTCTTTCATACAATCAATTTGAGATCATAAAATGAATGAGTCAGATAGGAACATCTCAAGATAAAAACCGCTGCTTTTAAAATGTGGTCTTTAGACATTAGATAGATATCTCAAATCTATCTAATGTCTGCCTATCGTATGGCCAGCTTTACTGAATTAGCCCCATATGTTCCTCATCTTTTGATGTTTCCGCAACATAAAATCAGTGTCCATACAACCTCCTGACCTGATTTTATTTGTGATCAAGATTTGATGGACCAGAGATGGGACCAATAGTTGTTGGAACCACTAGTCTCTCCTTATTTTCTTTGATAGGTTCAATGATTGAATGTAGAATCTATCATACATCTTAAGTGTATGGCTAACTTTAGTCCACGTGCATTTTTTTGTGGCTCTGCTTCATTACATTCATGTAGCATAAACAATATTGTAAATACAGCTTTTTTTAGAGAATAGTTTGAAAGTCATAAGGAGGATTATAAAGATATATAAATCCAATATTGGATGGGGAGAAATCAATCCTTTCACAGACTCCTCAATGGTGACAATGTGTTTATTAACACTACAATGTTTACACTTCACACAACATGTTTCGGGTGGCATGCATCCTTTTTTAAGATTGTTATGCCAGAATTGATATGTAAAAATCTACAAGGAAGAAATGGCAGGTAGAGTTAAAAGAGAATCAAAAAAATAATAAGCAATCCCAAGTGCAGATAGGCATGTATTGACTGAGTGTGGTACAAACAGAAAGAATGTGCAGGTAAGCAGATGGGAGACAACCTAATAGTTCATTGGCCAAGGAAACTGACAGCTGATCTGAAATGACAGTCAACAAAGTAGGCGGGTGACTGCCTGGGGACGATGGACAGCTAGAACCTTGACCCCTTCTACCGCCAAATTTATTATATAATAATTAACAGTTGTATTAAGTACTACATGATATTTGTCAGACCTTAATTTGTGACTTCAGATGTGAATATTGCAATACATTCACCTGGCCAATGAGTGGAGCTCATCTGCATAGTCATGATTAAGTCACTGTTTAAGAAGGTACTTAGGCTGAGGCCACACTCTGCGGCCGGCAACGTGTTTGAATAGGGTACTCGCGTTAATGTACTCTGGCGCTTTGATCCTCATCCATGCTATGTTACACAATTGGAGTGAATGTTATTCAAAAAAAATAATTGTGATTGCATGCACTACGAAAACTGACTGCAGCACATGTAATGTGGCCACACACATTGACATGCACTGCTCTGTGATTCTCACGCAATCGCGACCGTTAGCATGTGAGTGAACGGAGCACTGTGGCATAGCCATTATGGCCTATACACATGGGCAGACATATTCCTGATATTCATGTTGGAAACCTACTGATCAATAAACCAATACTTTGTTGGCCAGATAGTGCCCATCCCAATACTGTATTTTGGCCTGACTGATCTTGTGGTCCATTGATTAACTATGCTTTACCAACCCAGCTTACCTAAAAATTAGGTGGGAGTGAAAACTTGTCAAATTACAGCCTATAGATAGGTACCTTTTTGTGGCAACAAATTTTTCTTAGTTACCACATTAAATGAACACAGTTTTCCTCAACTAAATCCATAAAAGGTATAGTTAGCCACCATAACAGTCAAAGACTACATGCTGCAACCATTCTTTCATTCAGCTTGTATTGGTAATCTGTTTACCCGCAATGGTCAATGGTATGTAATTAAATTATAAATTACCATCAGCAGCAAAAAAAAAAAAAGTCATTTATGTGAACCTAGCCTTTATATTCTAGTGTTAAGGCTTATCTATAAACAATGCTCTGTGTCTTCGTATTCACACCAAGATTCCCCTACAAGCATTGCAGTGTACTTCATTTATTTGCTTGCAGCAAGTTTTTCCACAATTCACTGACAAGATGCCAATTAACTCTCTATGGTTTTGGCAGACCATACACATAGATATTTTCATCTGAATTTAGTTTTTGTATTCTAATCTGTAGGTGTATATTTTGGAACTATAATTGTCTATGAATTATTTCTCCAATCTCTTTAAAAAGCAGTACTGTAAAAAATGCGTGACATCTATTGACCATAGGCCAACTTAATCCCTTAAATTAAAAGTATTTTATAACACATTCTGTATAAAGTTGAGAAGCTCATGCTCACATGATCAACCTTAAAGGAGTTTTAACCAGTTATCCGGGGGATTTCATCTGTACATCCTGTGCAAATGATCAGAGGTGCTCAACTATAGCTGAAGAGCAGAAGACATAGACTGCTATAGAGCACCACATAATGCAGATAGATCAGTAAAACCCCGATAGTTTAATTTACTTGTGTAACAAGGGTGAACTATTAGAAAAGTATTTAACAAGAGATAACTAAATGAATGAATTAGTCCAGATATTATATTATTAATGAAATGTGTTAGCCAAAAACATACACGTCTCTAATTGAAATGTAAAAACGAAATCTAAATCTTTTTTATTTAATGTGGGCAGGCAGTAAACAAGTAACTCACCTTGTCTGTTCTTCTGTCAGATTCCTGTGGCTGCCAGATTCCTACAAATACTGATAAATACAGGAGCGGATGACCTGTTTCTTAGGAGCCCAAGATTACATTGCCCACTCAGCATGATGCATACCGGAGCCTGCTGGGGAAGATGTACCATATACACCCTAGCAGCTGCTTATTGTACTTCTGTGCTGGTTGGAACTTGCAGAAAGCATGCATGCCTTCTGTTTGAACCACCCCACGCAAAAAAGGAGTTTCTTTACCCCTCCCTAATTAACTCATTGAAGGGGCAGTGTAGAAGTCTCTGCCTCCTTTCACAGAAAAAGAAATAAGCAGAGACTCTAGGGAGAGGTTATTTAATTATATGAATATAGTAAACTATAGCAAAGCAAAAACTTAGTTTTACAGAAACTGTAGTAAAGCTTCAATAAGATGAAATCTACAACAATGGTAAGGACATATGTGTTTTCCAGCACACTGGGAAATGCAATATTGGGCACTTTGCCCTAAACCTACACCACATAAAGCAGTATTGATCAGCCTGGGTTTTGGAAAATTTTGTCAGCAAATGGTGAGTGTTAAAATTTATAGGCTGTAAACACCAGATCTTAATGCAGTAAAGCGTTTACAAACTTTGCACTTGTACACAATCAGTAGGCCTAAACACACACAAGTTAAAATAGGGCACACACAAAAATCTTGGTAATTATTGGTAACACATTTTGTATCCCACAAAATCTGACTGTTTTCACACAGATGATTTAGATTTGGGGTGAAATTGAGTGCACCAACACAAACTTAAACTATAAGTGCAAAGCACTGGTGAGCATCCACCTCAATGTGTCTTGAATTGATCTTCAATCATGGCAGAGAAGGGCACTTTGGGTTCCTTATTCCCATGATGCAGTAACAGCCATAAAGTGATTACAACACAGTGGGAATGAAGTTGGCAAAAGGAGCACTGCATTCTATTTTACAAATGTACCTTGTTTTTTTTTTAAATTTGTATTAAAAAGTATATGTATACTTAAAAAATTACTTTGTGTCATCTTAATCTATAAATAAAAACATGCAAGTAGCACTTAACTCTGAGGTGTGAACGTTGCTGCATGCCTTCAATACAATACTTTTTTGTTCAGGCTCTGACCACAGACTTGACTATTTTCCCATTTTATGCAGTCAAAACTGCATAAAGCACACCAACTGTCAAACCATTACAACTACAGCAAAACTGCTTACAGAAATGCTAAAACATGAGATGTTTCAGATTGGATAGCTAATGAAATAGGGGGCAGATCGATAAAAAAAGGGTACAGTTAAGCAAAGGCCTTAATGGAGATGAATTATAGTTTCCAGTAATGGGCGATTAAAAAAAAAAACAAATTTTCCAGTGTACATACCCTTTAAGGGTTAATAGTGACATACAATATATTATTATAGTAATACCTACAACTTGGTGAAAACAAATTAGAATTTACTTAGTGAAAAAACGACCCTAAGGGCACGGCCACACTGCAACGCAATCACACACGGAATCGCATGCGATTTCATGTGCGATTTTGTTGCGTTTGTGCATGTGTTTGCTCATTAAGTACCGTATATACTCGAGTATAAGTCAAATTTTTCAGGCTTTAAAATTAGCCTGAAAACCTAACCTCGACTTATACTCAGGTCAAGTCCTAATTTAGATCCAAATTCTGCCCTTGCAGATAGTAACCAGTAGGTGGCGCTGTGTTAATCTGAATAGAAAGTTACAGGAGCTGATCTGCCTTTACACTTCCTGCTTCCTGTAGTCTGGCTGCTGGAGTCACTCAGCACTGTCACTGCTCATCTGGATGCTGTAAATCTGATGGGTCTCCTCAGTTTGGGGCAAAAAACAGCTGCTAGTACAGTGCAAATGACAGCTTGAAACTACAACTCTCAGGTGACATTTTTAACTATTGGGGTCAGAGAGTTCTTTACTATATGGGGTCAGAGTGCCCTTTACAATATGGGGTTCAGGAGAATTGTAAATGATGGTAAGCTTAATTAAATGTTTACTGAACCTTGCCACTCCACACCTTTGTTGCTGGGCGTTTCAGTTTCTAAAGTTTCCAAACATCTGGAGTGCCAAGGAATTGGAGGTTACTGGTACTGGATTTGGCTATTACTGTATGGGATTCATGTATGGGAATCCTGCTGTCCATTTAAAGGGCAACTAAAGCCTAAAAACAACACAGAATCAGTAGGCAGTAGTGGTGATAAATTCTACCCTCGACTTATACTCGAGTCAATCAGTTTTTACAATTTTTTTAGGTAAAAATAGGTACCTCGACTTGTACTCGGATCGACTTATACTCGAGTATATACGGTATTGGAAAACGCATGCGATTGCGATTTAAAATGCAGAACGCAAATCGCAATCACAATGCACCTGAAAACGTGCGTTTTTGGTGCGTTGCCGCGTTTTCAATGATCTGAAAAAAACGCAAACGCACAAAAAACGCAGCAGTGTGGCCTAGCCCGAAGAGTTAAGATAGGATGTTCAAGTCATACCTAAGGTGATCCTGCTTATTTTGTTCCATAAAGCAATTCACTTTACATTAACAATATCAATAAGATCAAAATTATCCTCAGGGCTCACTTTATGAGAGTTAATTTTTAGAAGCAAAGGCCTTAATGGAGAGCTAAACCCTTTCAACCCAACCCGCATACTTGCCTCCACTAAAAATGCACAGGGTGAGGACTTGAACTGCTAAATTGTGATTGTCGGTCCGAACTGCCCCAACCCTTGGCAAATGGAAAGATGGGCTTGTATTGTGTCTTTTCATTGGAAGAGTCCTCAGGATTTAGGAGGGATACCAAGCGGTAAAGGACCTTATGTCTTCACCTGGAGTTCTTTCTATGGGAGGTGGTGGGTGTAAAGGGATTTAATTCACCTTTGCCAAAGTTTGCTAAATTAACTAAAATATATATATACTGTGGGAACCCTTCTTAAGGTTTAGGCCACACTACGCCAAACGATAACGAGCTGTAAAAGCATGTGCACATTTTACCGAGTTGTTACCAACTGCCTGTGATGAGATCCACCGAATGGTGCATTCCGATTGGGTAAGTACTTTACCTTCTCTCCCGGCTCCTGCAGGTGTTATTGAAGAACAGAAGGTAAGACACAGCTCATTTACCTCCCGTTCTTTAATAAAACTAAATGCCAATTTTTTTTTTTTTCATTTTTCATTTCCTTAGGAGATAGGAAGTGTAACAGTTGCATATTGTGGATGATTACGGATCTGACCAATAAATGAATACAATCAAATAAATGATCAATGCAGGGTTTTATTTACAGGTCTGGGTTAAAAATGTATATATGTATATGTAGTGCCTGGTAGTCTCATGGCTTCATCTCCAGATTAAAAGCTTTTCAGGGTTATTCAATAAAAGTTCTTATCGTTAAAAATGGTGCTAATTTTGCCCCAACCAATCAGATGTTGGCTTTCAAATGTTAAATAATATCTGATTGGTTGGGATATTCCAAGGATGTGGTGCATCCTGGGAAGAAGAAGGACCGTTACAACTTGAAATGTCAGCTCACTAATGTCAACAGAAGGGAACACCAAAGGGTATGAAATCAACTGATTTTTTAAAATGGGAGAGAATATGCAGAATAACTAAGAAGGCATTACACAAACTAACAATTTAACAAATATTGATAATTTCTACTGAACTGTCCCTTTAAGCAATGTATTAATACAGAATCAGCATGGTGTTAAATGGAAACGGTTTGATCATTTCAATAACTTTGCCAGCATCATAATTTGATCATATTTCCGATGTTTCAACATTACAGTGGATTGTAAAATTAACTTTACCTTCTGAAAGCTTCCTACGGTTATCCTTTCACATTTACATAACTTTATATTATATTTCACAAGTATTACCTGTAACTTAGGTTGGACATCCTGCTGTAACTCCTCGACTAGCTAACACTGTACAACATATTTAAATACTGATTTGCTGCCCTAATGCCGGTTATATTTTAAAACAGAATAATTTGACTGAATATCACCCAAACTCATTTACAACCTGTGTGAAAACCAATTTAACCAGGACATTAGCCAAAAAGCAATTATATCGCCTGCTTGTCCTACAGTTGCACGTTTAAATTTACCAGTTTAGAATTATGAAAAAAGCTCAATGTAGATTTGAACAATAATGCTTTATACATGCCCCCTTAATACATCATTTAGAAACAAGTTTGTATTGTTTGGAAAGTCACACCAAATAGGGACAGCTATACCTGTAATTTACGTTAATGTACAAGACCTAGAAGTTTTGTGTTTAAAAGCACTTTATGACATTTGACATATTTCTGTAGTTCAGATTAAGCTCCGATCCTGTTTGTGCTTGTATAAAGTTCCACTACTTAAAGACACACAACACGGCATTCTTTAAATGGTGATTGAATAATGGTTACAGGGGTTTCCATGTTTGGTATTGCACACTGTTCCTGTGTATCTATCCTTGACTCTCAAAACATAACCCCCACACACACTGTACCATAATGCCCGGGACAGACCCAATATAAAGGGCTTTGTCCCTCAGGAGGTGTGCCAAATTGTTGGGAGATATGATCAAATACCAATTAATCATGGTGCTTCCATTTAATAGCGATAAATAGTGAGTGGCATTATGTAAGTAGTATTTAAAGGGCATGTCCACCCCCAAAACTATAATCCCCCCAACTACTGGCCCCACCATGTAGTGTAGTTTAATCCTTACCTCACATCCCAGCTCCATAGGGTTCTCCTGTAGTCCCCCCCCAAAGTCCCAAAAAATGACTACCAGGAGGCTAGCAGAGTCCATATAGGACACTGCCTGCTAGCTGGCCTCAGGTAGATTTTTGCCATGCGTACTGCAGCCCTTCTCCCCCCTCCCTCCCCCTCCCTCCCGTTCTACTATCCCCCCCCATAGCATAAAACCCATTTAATATTGCTCCCCATGTCCCCCAGCCCCAACCGGGTATTTTTTATTTTTAGAAAGCTCCCCAAACTCTTACTTACTCTTCCTCTTTCCTCCGGCGAAGTGAGCTGCCGGCAGCGCGTCTGTGATTGGCTGAGCGGCAGCCAATCACAGACGCGGCTGCCGGTCCCGCCCCTCTGCTTGCATTTCCTTGCAAGCAGAGGGCCGGGAGCGCGGCGGAGGATCGAGGGGAGGTAAGTAGAGTTTGGGGGGCTTTCTAAAAAAAAAATTATAGCGGTTGGGGCTGGGAGCCCAGGGGGGACCTTATATAAAAAAATTTTTTTTAGGGTGGACATAGCCTTTAAGAATAACTCTTATTAATATGGCCCTAAAGAATTTCTTGCATACATAAACAGAAATGTGAAAATTAGTATTTCTGCTAACAATCCAGAAACCTAAATTAGCACATAGGGGTGCTTAACATTGTGTACCTGGGACTTTTTGTATAGTGGTAGGAGCTAGTAGTATGCAATGCTCTGTAAAGAGAATAGTGCAGTTTTGAGAAGCCAACACCTAATCAAGAGCTTCATTAAATAGTACCCACAAAAGGCTGGACTTGATGTTAAAAAAGGTAGGAGGTGGCTCTGGAAGGCTGACCTTCTAGAATAATAAAACCATCTCATAGGCATATCCCGGAAAACGTGGTGTACCGTGTTAGCCAGTCAAAATGTTTACAGGGTAACCCTTATAAAATAAAAAAACAACAAAAGTGGTATAAAGGGGATACCTTTATTGGCTAACTAAGATAATCATAGTTTGATAAAGGAACTAGAATGCTCTGAAAGCTTGCTATGATTATCTTAGCCAATAAAGGTATCACCTTTATACCACTTCTTATTTTTTATTTCAAAAGGGTTACCCTGTAAACATAGGCAGATCCCCAAATAGCTGTATTGACATATACTGTACAGTATGTATGAAAGCCGCTTGAAAAGTGGTCCACGGTCTGTGGATTACCGTGATTGGCTAGTATTATCGCATTGCAGAAGTTTTTTTAGTCGATGGCCGATATGGATGAAAAATATTTACTTGCAAATTGTAAAATGTAAAGATGAATGGTGGGGAATATTTATAAACTCGCTGTATTCCTGCAATAGTACATTTTGGGGAAACATCTTTTCCTCATATTCTCTAAAACATGAATACTATAGTATTTCATCAGAAATAATGGATGATCTATTGCTGGCTGACTACTGTAAATAATGACTTGCATAGAGGGGGAAAAAATAAAATAAAGACCATATGATTTACAGACAATTCCAATATACAGACAATATTTGCAAGACTTCTAAGTAATTCAACTAAATTATGCTGTCTCCGTTTGCAGTAAATATACCAATGAGGAAAACCATTACAATTTATATGCAACTCAGGATATACAGTTACCAATTATCATTTGTCAAATGGTTCAGTTGTGTTTTAATGCACGGCTCATCCAAAGCAAAAGTAACAAAGAATTCCGGAAATGTTTGAACCATTAATGTCTTCTGTGAGCAAACACCAGTCACTAATTCTTTGCTACTGTTAAATATATTTTAGAAAATGGACCTTTTCATAATAAGGGATTTGATATTTCACATGCTCTTACATAGGCTCAGGGTTTTCTGTGTCCCTTAATGCAGGGATTCTCAAACGGTTTGAAAACTGCCTGCATTCCTTAAAGGGAACGTTCAGTGGAAATTTTCATTATTTTAAAAATTCTTAGTTTATATTGTACATAACTAGTAATTCTACATACCCCTTGCTATTCCCTGCTGTTGACATTAGTGAGCTGCCATTTCAGGCCCTTCTTCTCAGAATGCACCCTAACATGTACCTTGGAATGTTCCTAAGAGCTATTCCTGCAATTTCCGATGCGTATGCGATTACACATCCGTTTCATGATCACCATTTTTTTGAGCAAGCACACGACAACGCACCAGAATCGCACGCGCAATTACGATTGCTCTTCGGTTGTAGTGTGGCCTCAGCCTAAGAGTAATTTCTACTGATTGGCTGTTGGACGGGCCAAACATGCTCAGATCTCTACTGAGCAACTGAATCAACCCAGGTGCTGGGTCAAGACCATAACTGTCTCCATTAGGGGTCCTGCAAACAGGAAGTCAGTATTAAGAAAGCATTTAGTTCTACACAGACAAAATGCTGAATGGGCAGGTAAAGGTCATTAGGATGGGAAAATACTGCTTTCTTAAAAGTATATGTTTGTGCACTGAACTTCCCATTTAACTACAGAAATAAGCCAGGGAATGCTGGGAGTTATAGTTTTCAAACAACTGGAGGCACATCTTTTGAGAATCCCTGCCTTAATTAATGGATGCCAAGATCCTAAATGTTACTAAAGAGTAGCTATAGAGTAAATATACTATATTGACCATAAGGAATCATGGAATGCTGAAATTCATTTAGTTCACAGTAGTCAATGAGTTATGCAAAATAATAAACCGTTCACAGATACAAAGTGTCCACTACAAGAAGGTAACCATAACATTTTGTAACCCTCGTTTTTAAAATCAAATCTCAATATTTGCCTTGTATAACCAGGCCCTTTCCTGGTCTTTAACATTAAAAACTGCTGTACCCAAGACGAGGACCTAAAACACTAGGCTAGGTCTTCTTGAGCCCAATTCTAATTCTGCCCCCTTCAATAGACACATAGCACCCTATGGAAAGAGATGTTCTGCAAGCAGCGTGTCCTTCTACTGGTGGACACTTTCCGATTGCCGTTTGGAGCCAGGAAGGAATTTTTTCCCCTTTTGCTGGGTTTTTTTCCCTTCCACTGGATCAACTGTTAGGTAGGGTTAAAAAAAAAAAAAGGTGAATAGGTTGGACTTAATGTCTTTATTTAACCTAAATAACTATGTTACTATGTTTGGTGGTCCTGTGGAGGGTACCAGGCAGAAGCAGTAACTTCAGGAAAGAATTCCCCATCTACTGAATTTCAAGGGAAATGTGGATTAAACTAATCCTTTATTTTCCCTTAAAATTTCAAATTTAATTCCAGGTACAGTGCTTTATGTGCTTTCTTCCAAAAATACTAATAAAGGACATAAGGGTAGGTAGATTTTAATTGAGCACTGCATAATCTGGTGCAGGAAGAAGCAAGATTTTTTTCTGCATTAAGAGCCATTAAATTTCTTTCCCTGGTTTTTTTTTGGGTACGGTTAAAATATGGCGACACCTGCTGGTGCACTCTGAAATTACAAAACAATTATATTAATTTTACATCACCTTTTCTTGTAAAGGCATTAATACGTTTTCACAATATTTTGCTACAAAGAATTTAAAACAATTATACAATAAACATTTAACAAATGCAAGGGCTATTTTAATAAGAGTTGCAAAATTTTGCTTATACAATTAGCACCACCCAATCAGATATTTTAAATGTAATGGACCAATTGAACTACTTTCAATTTCGAAAATATTCTAATTATCGAAAAAAATTCCACCAGGATTGTAACAGAGTTCAAATCAAACCTGAACTTTACAGTATCACTACTATAAAACCACAATTTCTAATAAAAAAAAATACATACGACACTTCTAATTAATTTTATTTGTAATGCCATATTGCCATTTTTAATATAAAAAAAATAAATATTAAGTGTCTTAAATTTTCTTTTCAAATAAACTTTTTTGAGAGAAAGTGGTAAATTTGGAGAAACCGCTCTTTTAAATTGCTTAATATAGTTATTAAAAAAATTAGACCTTAAACGTTATTTAATCAGTTCATGTAAATGGCTTTTTTTCCAGGAGTACATTTGATAAACAGACCCATACTGTAATTAAATGCCTCCAACGACAGTCAGAAATTGCAAGATTGTTTAGTGCGTTGAATGTAGTACAATATAGATTTTTTAATAGAAACACAAAAAGTTCTCCTTCTTGTATTAAAATCTGCTTGAATCTGGAAAAATCAATAGAGCCCCATATTTTGGTCTTTGTTATGCAAAGAATAACATTTAATAACGGTTGCAAAGCCCTACCTAGTGTTGGGAAACAACGTGATGACATTTACAGAATAGAATTTAGCTATCCAAAACATATAGTCTCATCACCATTTGCATCCTAGTTGATAAGTATGATGTCATCATCTCCAACTGGCCTGAAAAAAATTAAATAGAATGTTTTACCTTTATGAATAATTGGCAATCACAAAACATTTATTGAAAAATGAAGTCTGTAAAGCACACAAACATTGAATCTGGAGAGAAAATCAATACTGCTTATACATACAAATATTTGATTGGTTATATTATATAGTGGATAATGTACCCCCTACTGTAAATTATAAGGATATTAGAATTCACCGAGGAGTTCCGTGACCATATAAAAGCACGAGGCGGAGGCCGAGTGTCTTTTATACAGGACACGGAACTCCGAGGTGCCTTCTAATATCCATATGAATTTACAGTAGGGGGTACATTATCCATTATAACCCACCCCTCCCCCATTTATAAACAAACCCATGGTTATTGTGCAGTCCACAGGCTAAAAAAAAAAAAAAAACCACACACACACACACACACTTCTTTCCTCTCCTGCCTCATGTCAGTGTGTTGTTTCTGCACAGGCATTAGAGGGTCAGCTAACCCCTTCTCCTCCTGGCAGTCACGGGTCCTGATTATAGACCACCCACCTGCTTCTTTCAGTGCTCTGGACAGCTTAGACCGCACCTCTCCTGCTTCCTCCTGGATTCCCTCACACACACCCGGCTGAAGATGAAAGGGTAACGGCTTTGGGTACTTCCGTGTTGTTATTATCGGCGCCCTACTGCGTAGTAGCGCGCCGATTATAGGGATATTATTTACAGTTTATCCCCATAGGGAACCATGGAAGGGGTGGGTTATAATATAATAATTCACCAAAAGGTCCCTCTAGAGGATATTATCTTTTCCTCTCCTCAATGGTTAAATATATTCAAAATGATAAGGATCGAAGTTTCTACCCCAAGTTTTTCTGTCAATGAAGAGTTTAAAAAGTTATAAGTTACCATCAGCACTAACCCTTTTCTAACTACAGATACACATCTGGCAAAGTGAAACTGACGGTAAAACCAACACTTCATTTTGTATGTTATAAGAGAAAAACAGAAGATTTTCCTCTACTTCCTAAACAATTACAAATTTGCGAGTAAATAGTTCATTTTGGGTGTTGACTAAATAAGACCAACGCACAGTAAAGGTGACTGCCAGTTTCTCTCTAAACTAAAATGTAATAAGGGGCATCCACATAAAATAAAAGGAAACATTGACCCCAATTATCACATCATTTAACAGTTCCATGGTAACATTATGTAATTAAATGGATTTTTACCCATTGTTTGTTTTTTTTTCCCCGTTCTTATTCTTTCTTGAACTCTTATCATTTAGATCTTGTATAAAATGAAAATATAGCCTACTGGGTGTTACTATTCGTCATTATAGGGCTGGCCTCACTCCAAACTTATTACTTTTCCTCCTTAACCTAGAGTATACTCTAGGAGATTTTGATCAGGTAAAGGGCACAAAGCAAAAAACTGGTGACATATTTGCCTGCAGCACCAACTATTTTTTGCTATTGCTATTTTTACCATTTTATTATATGGATTTGTAAACAGATATTACTGATAAGTTCTCTTCCTTTCTGGCAGAGGTATTTTCCTCCTCAGTGACCTTTCTATAAAATTGAGCATGTGCAGAGGACGCAGCAGGAAAAACAACTGTCAATCATTGGCTGTGATGTCAGTTGTCACAGCCTTGATTAACTGCATGTAGGGAGGGGCCAGCTTACACTGCCAAAATATAGCAAATCATTATCCTTAAATATCTGGTTAGTAATGCAGGTAATACAGTGCAAAATAAATAAGTTGGGGTTAAGGGCAGGTAAATAACAATTAACCATTTTTTTCTTTAAAGGGTGGATACGTCCTGGACATACCAGAAATGCATGCGTAAAGTAAAAACCTTAACACATTACTACTACCATACAGAATAATGTGAATATATAAAAAGTATACAAATAGGTACATGTGGCTGCTATGTAGACATGTGTACTCGGTCTAAACATATGGGATTTGGTCTTCCTGTATTTTACCTACGGACTTGTTCTGGGACTTATTATTTAAGACTTAATTATTTAGAATGTCAGAAAGGATGGTAACCATGGTTTACATAATTAATGCACAGAGGAACAAAGTAATGGGGATTCTCTACAGACAATACACAAGAGTGCAAAGTAGAATTTAATTCTAACCAAGAGACTTGGCATTACTACATCTCCTCACCACAAAAACAATCCCAAAGGTCTGTAATGCAAGTAGCTATTCTTTCCTTAATGTTGATACATCTGGTCTTAGTAACTCTTTTTATGTAAATTATAATATTAACCCCTTATATTGAGATTGAACGTCTGATGAAAAGTTTGACCTGGATTGATATATTCTAAGATTACAATACTGGAATTAATAAAATAGAATACTTTGGGGCCATTTCCATGTTTTTATGTTAGCTCTTTAGAAAATGCCACACTGTGAGTTGGGATTTTAAGAGCATTACACGCTGGATGCAAAACCACAGCCTCGTATGAAGACTGGTTAGAATTTTGGTAAATCTCGTCCTTACAGAATGTAATTAAATATTCTACAATTCATAGTAGGGAACCCCCCCTGCTTAATATGCTAATAAGCCTTCTACAGTATACTTCTATATAATTTCCACAAAAGCTTTTTAGTAAATGTCACCTATGCTTTGGGCATTTAGAGCATACATGAACAATTCTGTCTGTCATCACATTAAATATTAATTTCACCAATACCTTCTGCAGCAGCACATGAGCGTTCCTATGTTCTCTTGCTTTCTCCCGCTGCTCTGTGATGGAACTATAGTTTCATTTCCCAACAGAAATTCATGGAGATCGGTTGCTGGGAATCCATTTTCCTGGTATTTCTAACAAACAAAATATACATCCCCAATTAACAGTAAAATATATAAACAAAATATCTTTTAGGGAGTTCTTCCAATCTGCTCAATTTCTATTAGGTAAGGAACTAGGGGGAGATGTAATACGTAGCTCTGTGCTTCTTTTACTTTTTGAGATAAGAAGTTCACTGGTAACCTGGAAGGTAAAGTGCGCTGAGGGGTTTGTTTTCACACTATAAAGTATCGAAAAAACGAACAGTACTGTTTTTGCATTACCATATATACTAGAGCATACACCGAGGTAACTATTTTTACCTTTAAAAAGGAGTAAAAGTGATTGACTCAAGTATAAACCGAAGGTAGAAAATATGACCACTACAGCCTTCTGATTCTCTATTGTTTAGAGGTTTTAGTTGCCCTTTAAATGGACAGCAGAATTCCTATACAGTAGTCCCATACAGTAACAGCCATACTGGATTTGGATATTACTGTATTGTACTACTGTATGGGAATTCTGCTGTCCATTTAAAGGGCAACTGAAGCCTCAAAACAATACAGAATCAGAAGGCAACAATAGATACAGGCGCCGAGTAGTGACGTCAGACAGAGTGACTGACTCGGGTATAAACAGAGGTTCGGTTTTCAGGCTATTTTTTATCCTTAAAACCAAGGTTTATACGTGAGTATATAGAGTAAGTGCCTGTCACAGTTAATGGAAATGGCCACAGGACCTGCAAAGTAAGCGTTAAACCCCTTTTTTGGCCAATAACGGATGGAATTACATCTCCCTGCTAGTGTTTTTTTTTTAGTGTCTTGAAAATATGTAGCAACTAGACAGAGATTAACAGCCCCAACTATTAAGTGATATTAGTATGTGGATCTTTAATTAAGATGAGTGGTTGCCACTAATGAAAGCCCTACAACTGGTGGTTTTCCAGGCATAATATCTATAGCAGTACAATATGCCAAGTAGCTTAAAAGGACAAAATATGCATGGCCTAGAGTTAGACAAATAAGAGCTAACTGGATGCACACCATAAAATCCATTTAGGTGCCAGGTGCTGCTGCTCCACTGAGGATGAACACAAAACAATACAGGTAAGCAGAGATCCTCAATGTGAAGAACACAAACAGCACACACCAAACTTACTTAATAATAGGAAGGTGATGTTTTAGTGCGTCTTGTACAGATTTTTTTTATTCTTTCAGAGTTTTGTTTTGCAAGAAACACCAATAGGCTGGATGTCTTCTTACCGACATGGCTTTAACAGACATATACTAAAACATAATGGTTAGCCTTTTGGTAATACAAACCATGTGCGCCACGATATTTAATAGAGAAGCAATGCTTAACACTACTCTTCATAAACAATTAGGCACCCTGTTCTAACTTAATTACACATTTTAGTCTTGACTTCTAACAATGGGTTATGTAAAGCAGGAATTGAATTTTTTCTTTTGCTTAAGAAACGGATGGTAAATGTCAGTCCGAAAATGTGTAAAACAATGGGGGCAAAATACCAACATTGTACAATTTTAATTAAATGAATTAAAGGGCATGTCCACCCCCAAAACTATAATCCCCCCCACTAATGGCCCCACCATGTAGTGTAATAAAATCCTTACCGCACATCCCAGCTCCATGTGGTTCTCCTGTAGTCCCCCCCCCCAAAGTCCCAAAACCTGCCCACCAGGAGGATAACAGAGTCCATATAGGACTCTGCCTCCTGTCTCGCCTCCGGGAGAAGTTTGGCATGCGTACTGCAGCCCTTCTCCCCCCTCCCTCCCACTCCCTCCCATAAAACCCCTTGCCCATATCATAGTATTTCTTCCCCCAGCCCCAACCGCTAAAAAATAATTTTAAGAAAGACCCCCGAACTCTACTTACCTTCCCTCTCTCCCCCGACATTCTGAGAAGCCGGCAGCCGGGTCCGTAATTGGCTGCCTCTCAGCCAATCACGGACACGGTTGCCGGTCCCGCCCCCTGCTTGCAGTGTCTTGCAAGCAGAAGGCCGGGCGTCGGAGGAGAGTTGGAAGGTAAGTAAACATCGGGGCACTTTCTTAAATATATTTTATAGCGGTTGGAGCTGGGGGAAGATATTCTATGATATGGCAAAAGCTTATAATAAGGGTGGACATGCCCTTTAAAACCCCATTACCACTTGGTATTTTATGTCCACAGCATTTATTTAAAGTCTGTATTGTAAAATAATGGCTAAAATGTGCTGCACTTTTAAACATTATCTTCATGAAACAAGATGCCCACGTATGAGGACAAAATTGAGTCTTGCTTTTGAGTGATCCCTACTCGGTTTTTCAGTGCTTTACCACAAATGCAAACAACACAGTGTTAAATTCTGTTTAGTAAAGAACAAAAACTCACCTTAATGGTTTCATAGGAGTCAGTTATAAGTGCAATAAACAGACTAAGGATCATGTAAATAAAGAGACTAATGAAGGAATATAAGTATACTCTGCTGAAAAGCCACACTAGGATACTTTTCCTTTGCATTTGATCAAATGTTGCAAACATGTCATCCCCATTGACTAAGGAAAACAAACATTCAGCTACGGTGTTCAGATCTTCAAACTGCAAAAACCAGAAAGAATTACACAGCTTGAATTACATTATGTTAAATCTGCCTATGCACACAAATTCAGAAAATGCAATAATGTCCAAAATACAGATTGCATAATGCAATTAAAATAAGTGTATGCCAACAAAATTCAGGCTTGTAGATTTGTTTTTATACAGGAGTAATTTAGACAAATGCTCTATAGAGTTACTGCTGCTGTTGGGAGCATCTTTGAAAGTTTAAAGTAAAATGAAAACGGGGTTTTGTGGGGCTGAACTACATGTGGACATGCCCTTTAAAAAAAACCTGGCTGCAGTCTGGCTGGGTTAGGTTGAACCATACTGAACTGTTTTTTATGGGGGGCATCTAAAATCTTGCTATGGGGCCCTGTAATATCTAGCTACACCCAAGTGCTTGTGAAGCATCTTGTGAATGCGATTCTGTAAAAAAAAAAAAAAAAAAAAGACTGTCAAATTATATCCAAAATATACAGTATTGGGTACCATTTTTTTTTTTAAAAATTAAATAGCTATAGGTTATCATTATCTTAATCCAACTGCCCACCAAAATTCACTAAAACGGACACCTGCAAAACCTGTACTTCTACTCAATGTTCCAAAACAGCATAAGAACCCCGTTTTGTAGTATGTGTTCTGTTTTTGTAACTAAAAGACGGATTGCTGGAAGGTCAGTGGACCTCCGAAAGTAGGAGAGTAGAAATGATGGCCATGGTACTGCCTGATCAGAAAGACTTTCAGTTTAAAATATCGGTTGTATTCAGTTAGATCAACTGGACTTTTTCTTTTAGTTCTTGAAGACATTTTGCTAGTCATCTGAATTGAGAAAGCCAGTCGGATGAATAGCAAAACGTCTTCAAGAACTAAAACTTAAGTCTAGTTGATCTAAATGAATACAACACAGATATACCATGACCTGGATGATTGAGAACCTTCACAAGCTTTCAGTTTAAAAAAAAAAAGATATCACTTGCTAAATCCTTTAAATTTTCACTACTTATTACAAAATGGCAATAAGGTTCTACTTTACTTTAATGGGCATTACCTCGATTACACAAAACATAGAAGAAATATCAACACACCTTTTCATGGTATGGGCCCAAAACAATCCAGCCACAAAAAGTGTAACCAAAATAAATCATTCCTGCACAGCAGCAAAACCTTAAAACTTTGGGTAATGAGGCTTGCATCGTTAAAATTAGCACCTAGGAATAAAGTTTAACAGATTAGCATCAACATTTTAAAGGGAAAGATAAACTAAATATAAATTATCCTCCTTCCATATTAAGCTTCCATTACTGTTCCTTTTTACTTGTAGAGAGCAGTCAGCTGGAGTTGCAAGGTAAAAAAATAGCAACCAGGTACCAACTAGAACATGAAGACAACTGGACAAATACCTCTGACTCCAGGGGTATATCTGTCAATGACTAAGGCTGCTACCTTGCTGGTAAAAAAAATAAAAAAATGGGCATGATGAGGATGGGTCTTGTGAGGCCTAACACCTATTATGAGTAAAGGGACAGTAGCAGTATTTTTATATTTAAAAATATGGATTTCCTGACCATGCAGGGAGGTACCAGACAAGTAAAACAGTTTAGTGATCCAGGACAGAGCACTTAACATCGTCAGGAGCAATAATTTACACTGTCAGTCTTTAACTGTGTACAAGGCCTAATGCTGGCCATAAACTTTAAATATATTACATGTTCATCCATCAAATCTATCTTATGACTTTAAAGTGTGTTTAACAAAGGATCTCTTTCTGAATTTCCCATCTGGCCCATTCATTTTGCAATTGCAAACCACAAAAGACATAGTGCCAATCAATTCTTTGGATGCTGCGGAAATGTCGAAAGGTAAGATTTTAGTGTATGGACACCTTTAGTCCCTTTAGCACTAGACTTGATTAAAGGATGGTGACTTTAGCAGTTCATGCGGCTAAACTTTATAATTTAGTGTGTGGGCTACATTTGCAGATTTCTACAAGCATGTAATAGTTCTCCTTAAAAAGCCTACATACTTACATTATATTTTTGAAAGTATCCTAGGTATCGTATAACACCAACCCAAACTAATAAGGTGGATGTTCCAAGTAAAAGGCTGCAAACATCATACGTGGTCAGATTCTGGAAAGCAAACATAATATCACAGCAGAAAGAAAAGCAGAATACATTCAGCATCTTCATTACATAAAATGTTATCAAACCAAAGACTTTGATTTAAAAAGAGAAATAACTCCCAACTCTACAGAAACGGAGGATATTTATTTAATTAAATACAAAATCTCACCTTTGCTTTAATTTCCATTTTCAGTATTGAGCCAATAATTGTCATTAAGTCACTGATGATCACCAAAACATACCAGCCATTTATAAATTCCATTTTGTCAGAAGAACATATGTAGCGGTTATATCTTTCAAGGAAAAAGTTTACAAATCTCTGCAATGAAAAAAAAAACCCTCAAAATTCCTTGACTAGTGTATAGATGAGACAACAGACTATCAAATTAAACACAGCTAAGGTTTAAGTCCTAAAAACTAAAATATTGCAGAGACCCAGGATCTAGGGACCCAAGGAAAGGTACTTTCACTCTGTCATTAGATTAGCGAATCAATGCATGTATGATCCCAGCATTCCAGTATTACACAGCTTGGTCACTGACCTTTATGCTCTTCACACATGCCCAGTTCTAAGCTACTGCAGAAACTTGTTACAGCAGGACGCACCCACGTGTCAGCACGTGACTCTGTTAGAGGGGGGTGGCCTGAGAGTGCACATAGTTATCTTATCCAGTGCTTTAGTTACATTTACTTTAATGCCATTTACAGGAGTGGTATTTAACAGTTTATTGGTGTTCTTGGGAATTGTTTTCAGATTATGTAATCTAAAGTGGATTGAATTTTCCTTTAAATAGGGCATTATGCTCTGTAAATTAAGCTTTTCAAAGATTGAACAGGTCAGATCAAACAATCAAATATTAAAAGTAAATACTGTTATATACTGAAGTCTTTGCTACTGTATAAACACGATTAGTAATTTAAAACAAGCACTACAGTCCACCTTTAAATTAGCAATACTATTGCATATAGGAGTAAATGAGAAAAAGAGCCATCATTTCTTACCAATTCCTCTGTAAAAGTATCACTCGCTAAAGAACAGTATTGTTCATTTTATAGACCTAGTCGTCAGCTTCTACAAAATACTAAAAGTCTCAGCAAATCTAGGACACTATCTCTTTAATACCAAGGAAAAATAAGCTCTTGTGAATTTCCTGCAACTACATTTGCTGATTACAGTATTTCCTTAATTGAAAACTTGAAGTTGATAAACAAACTCATTAAAATAAAGCAGAAAATGCAGAATTAGGTGTGGAAGAATCTGTGCTATGAAACTTATATGTATTCTTGGCGATTTGTATAGTGTGTAAAAGCTCTATCAGAATTTTAGTATTTTTATCCACCCTTGAATAATTACAAGTACATAAGTACAACTGTCATTTGTAATAACATGGATATAATGGGGCCCATACATGAACCAATACAATCCCAATAGCGTTGGTCGCCAGGTCATGTATCATACGAAATTTTTGTCATCGGGCCAGTGGTAAATTTTCGCATACGCTCAATTGTACGATATGGGGTTGGTTTGTGTATGGGCCCCATAAGACCCAGCAATGTATCATACATTTAAAATTCAGGACATTTTATTTGGTCAGTGAAATGAAAAGTAAACTATAATATTAAAGATTACGCACCAGCCTGCTATCAATATACCAAAATAACATGCCAGACAAAAAGTTAAATAATAAGTGTAACACTATTAAAAAAAAACACTGGATTGAAAAGGCAACCCCGGGTATATTTAATGAAAAAGTATCCCAAATGAAACATGGAGCAAATTTACTTCTTTGCGAGTATCTATAGAAATCATTTCCTACCGACAAACATTAAGAATGAACTTACTTTTTGCAGTTGAATAGCGAGAACGATTGACCTTGTGCATAAAATAAGGGATGTCAGGCAAGTCAGAATAACAAATCCATCAAAAACCAAAACATAATGGGTGTTCTTCTGAGCTATGGAAAGAAGATACGTGGATTTTATTTTTCTCTGTTCCGTATACATTAAGGAGGATGTTACAATACTTTACATGTACTTATAGCTCAAAAAGGTATAGTTTTTCCCTATAATGCCCGATAAACATACTCTAGGCACCTGTTGCCAAAGTGGGTGAGAATGTTTAGGGTGTAAATCTAGCGTGTGGAAAGGCATCATC
The DNA here is from genome assembly GCA_019447015.1 of Hymenochirus boettgeri. Taxonomy (NCBI): domain Eukaryota; kingdom Metazoa; phylum Chordata; class Amphibia; order Anura; family Pipidae; genus Hymenochirus; species Hymenochirus boettgeri. The sequence goes on along the minus strand of CM033472.1, from coordinate 133,673,830 downwards.
CAACAAAGTGAAGTTATCTAGATTTCTAAATTATGTTGCGGAGAAGACATTGTTCTCCCATGCCACGGAGGGGTGTGTATGGGGGAGATGGGGTTAGAAAGCTTCTCTTTCATTAGCCCATTCCTCTGTTAGAGATTAGTTTAATTAATTGGCTCAGCCTCCACACCAAGGTTGCATTCTTTAGACAGGTCTTTAAAATAATTTGTCAATTTATTAAACTAATAGCTTTGATTTATCCATGGCAAAGGACAGACTTTTAAGCAACAAACATATGGTAATATAGCATAAATATAAAATACTGGTGCACATTCATTTCAGGTTTGTATGTATTACATTATTGGTCACTAGATGCACAAAACTCCATTTTTATCGATACATTGTTTGTACAGTGATTGTAAACCTGGCCTTACACGGCATTTCACAGCAGTATTACCATTTACAATAGACATTTCAGTTGTAAAGTGAATCAGGAAGTACAATTTGTGTAAATTCATGGGTAAGGAACCAGTGTATGGGCACCTTAAGGCAAACGGATTGTTGAATGCACAGTCACAGCATGATCATTTCATGCTTGAGTAATTTAAACCACAGATAGTGAACCCAGTAAAATGAGCCAGTCTGTAGTCTCTTTCTCACTTTTTGCAAAGGAAGATATAAAATAGCGGTTTTCCATTCTCCCTCTCTCTTTGCGTGAAAACACACTGAGCATGTCTGCACCAGTGTTGGGTAGCAAGGATATGGAAATCAACACATTTACAAAAGAAAGGAATACTTCCTTTATACAAGTAGTTTGTATGCTAAATGCAAGGGGAATGTGTTTTAATTTGTAAATTTTAAATTTCCTTTCTGGATGTTTAACATGTTTCTTAAAAAATAAATAAAAAAATTAAAAAAAAAAAAAAAACTTAACCCACATGCATATGAAATGCAAAAAAATAAAACTTACTAGTTCCAGAGATGTGCCAATCTTTGCAGTCATGAACTGAAGCATCAGTATCAAAATATAATTTTATTTTTCCACTATGTGCCTGATTGTTAAAAATAATCTATAAAGAAAAGGTTACATTTAGTCAGGACTCATAAAACCTCTGTAGCTCAGATTTAACTATCATTAAATGTCTGTAATCTCTATTTATCTATCAGATTTTCACTTTATCAAAAGTGATCATTATGGGAGAGGGAATTTTCCACCATGCATATCACACATACTGTACCTACTGTCAGCATTCCAGTTATAAAAAAAACTGCACACAGAAAAAGAGTTTATGATAATAAGGCAAGACTTTATTGAAAAAAAACATCAAAATAACCATCTGTGGGTGCAGTGGTGGTTCAAAAGAATTATGAGTTTTTAGTAATGGCAATTAAAAAAAAAAAAAAAAAAAATTATATTTTTTTCTTTAACCCCTTTCATTTAAAAAAAAAAAGTGAAAATTATTTTACATTATCCAAATCATTTTTTGGGGGGGACAGGTGAAGAGTATGTACTTTGGATCTTAATTTCTTAAGCTTGCAATTGGCACCATTGCTTTATAGGTTCTTAAAATGAGAACTATAGTGTGTATTGTTTTTTTTCCAAAAAACATTTAAATGACAAGTACCTGTAGGATTGGTACTTTATACCTACCAATATAATTTCTATGAATAGCGGCAGCACAAATTAACAGCTGCCAGGATTCCAGAGTTCTTCCACACTGTCTTTAATACAGGCAGGCCCAGGGCCATAACCTGCCAATGAAAACTGTACGTGCTGTAGCTCCTCAACGAACACTATATGACTAAGCACAAGTATATAATCCCTACAATGAGGGGAGGTGAACAACATCTAAACTACATATACAACAGCAAAAAAGAAGTAGCCTGGCACTCTCAAAGCAATTAAAAAGGTAACCTTTATTAATACACAGAGTTAAAATCATTTAAAAACTACAACTGGCCATTCCCCATAGTGAACACCCTATAAGGTATTAAGTGCAGTGCTAATGATATCGGCAGAATAGACAGATATTCGTATCATAGGAGTACCAACCAGATACCCACGAATGTGCTGTTAATCTGTAGTAACCAAATGTTATAGAATTGTAGTAGACAAATTAAAAAAGGTAGCATTTGATTGCTGCAAATTAACAGCACAAGCACACTTCCCCCCCCTTATAAAACAAGTACATACACACACAGGAAATTCTCTTTCCTTCTTTGATGTATGCAGGAGTTTATTTTTTTTAAAAAGTTAGAATTCAGCCCAAATCCAGAACAAGTTAGCAAACCCATAACTTTCAATTCACCACATGTCCTCAATAAAACTGTGGCTTCAAGAGACCATTGAATATGAAACCTTACAAAATTAAAAAAAAAAACATACAAAAACGTTTAGCACGTGTAAATAACTGTTATCACTTTTGCCTCTGGCAACGCCCAAATCCCCAAAAGGAAAAATTCTAAGCTATGCAATTCCTAACTTTGTATTTAATAGCACACTTCTGTTCTAAGCTCAAACCTTTATTCTAAATTACTTTCAGGTGCAGTGCAAAGGAGGACTGGCTAAGCTCCATGCATTGCTCCCTGAGTAAATCTATTCTCCGCCCCTTTAAGGCAGTCCAGATTAAAAGAAGGTTTAGAAGCTCTGTAAGCTCCCATGATTCCCTGGAATAGGTCATACTAGATAAAGAGAGAAGCAGGTATGGTCTTGTTCCAGGGATTGTACTTTACTCACTAGGTTAGGACTGATGCTGGGATACTGCCTTGAAAGTGTTGCATCAGCTGACGCAAGTTTGTACAAAACTATGTAACTAAATGTATCCATTTTAACTTTAGTGCAGGTAATTACCCTTCATTGCTTGCATATATGTTTGATCGGGATATCTAATTAATTTATGCTTATATGTGTAGTTGAGTGCTGGATGTTTATGTGTATATATATATATTACACAAAAATCCATATATTATATATATATATATAATAGAAGTAAGTAAATGAATAAGTAATGTGAGCTAATAAACTGACATTATACAGTAGCTAATGTGTAGCATTAACATATATGACATAACAAGTCACTATAATGCAATATTAACACAGGTATATAGTTCATTTTATATACAGTAATGTAGCAAATACTGCACAGTAGGTGAACAGCGCAGTGAAGTTGATCCTGTAAAGGGTTAACAAGTCACTTTTGGCTGCAGCGTCTCCTCTTGCAAATCAGGTGCTATCAGTCTCTGTACTATATTAGGCAGCACAATGTCATTTTTTACCACTTATAATAATATGGCCAAGATATAGGTAAACAGGAGTTTTGGTGGGGCTGTAACAGCAGTTACAATGGCAACCTTATGGGTGGCACATTGTCACTATACACAGCAGCCTGTACCCCAGGATCTGTTTGCTCTTACAGGAATAATGTCACTTACCAGAGCTTTGTATGATGGCAGTTCTGTCCTTACTTACAGTCTCGGCTGTTTTCACTATTACAGTCACTGCTCCCAGTCTGATGTCTGTCACTTTTCTTTCTTTACCTCAGAGACCTCTCTCCTCTTTTGCTTTTTCTTCTTCCCGCCCAACAGATATCCCTTTTTCCATTGGCTGCCACTACACAGAGCAGACTTGGCAAGCAGGCACCGTTGCCTTGGTAACCAAAACTTTTCAGTATGCATTAAGGAGGATGTCAGCTAAACAATCCTGTTTGTTATGGCACTGGTGTAAATAAAGCGTGTTGTATTGAAGAGTCGCTGGTGTCTTGCTTTCCGGTGTGCGCCGAAGTTCCTCATTGATTGTTTAGCCGAGTATCACAGAGGACCAGTACCGACGGGTCCGGGGCATGCAGCACCTGGACCACAGACCCACTTTGGTAAGTTTAACCCGGTGGTTGTTTGTGTGTATTCTGAACCAGATAACGTTGGGAGACGAGTGCCTTCTTTTCAGTGACGGACCTGGGGCATGTTCGCACCCGGGTCACCATACTGACAGTGTAAGTCAGAATGTATACAGAGCACAGATGTATGTCTCATATTTGGTCTAGATATTGTTAGTTCGAGAATTTGAGCACTGTATTTTATGTTTCGTGTTAAGGAGGATGTCACACTACTCTACATCTTGCACAATCACAGAGCACCAGAATAACCCTGCATGTTTCCAGTGTGCTACAATGAGATGAAGTGTTGACTTGGCCGAACTGATCCCAGTCAAAGTCTGCCTTTTTTGGAATATTCACTTTGCAAAAATTGATTCCCTAGGTCAGGCAGATATAAATTAATCTGTGCAGACACCGAATCAAATTTTGTGACCTATATACATTTCTACCTAAATTGATGGAGATTTTTGTTTGGACGCACAGCTTAGAGGAAGCCACCTGGCATCACAAGGATTCCCTTTTGACTGTAGCTCTGCATAAAGAGAAGTATTGGCACTTTTTGGCAGCTTAAAGTTTCTCTGAACACCTTTTAAATTATTAAAAGATCAGGTTTTGGTGCACAGATCATACAGATATGGTGGCACTTTCATAATCATACAGATTTACAATTTGTGGCACAGAAAGAGTTAAAATGGCAGTAACTTGGATTTCTTGTCAAACATTAAATAGAGAAATATACATTGACGAAGCCAATACAACCTGACTATGCAAACTTAAAGGGCAAGTCCAGCCCCAAAATGGAAACTTACATACAGGTAAATCACCCCCCAAAACCCTAAACTGTAATGGAACTAAAGAGCTTGGTGCTAATAGTGTGATTTATTGATACACAACATGTTTCGGGTCCAAACACCCTTGATCAAACAAAACTTACCCGGTTATGAAACACATAGCAATCTGGCAGATCACGTACTCCGATAGTTTGTAGGTCAATTCCTTTCAATTTAAAAGAGATCTCAACTTTAATGAGCCTAAAAACAAAATATCATGATTACTCACATAGCAGGAAGTGCAGTAAATGTGCAATAATAATAAATCACCTTTTACCTGAAAAAATGAAGATTAAAAAATGTTGAGTTTATTGTTGCCATATCATTCAGATGCACAGAAGACAATGACTTGTGATCTATGTGTAAACATTCTCAGGATAAAATAAGAAGGTAGGAATTAAGAACCAAAAATATACGTACATATGTTTAGAATAAAACAATTTCTTATTTACAGAAATGCCTATTCACAGTAAAAGTCAATATAATCTACTTCAATATACAGGTACTACATTAAAGTGGAAAGAGGGGACTGGGCATCCATTTAAAACAGTATGGAGTGGCGATCTTTAAACAGAAAACAGCACCTTCACATAAAAACCTGTGTCTCATATCTCATTGGCTTCGCTCCCTCAGAGTATGCATTGTGCAAGGGAAAGTAGGTGAAAGGGTTACACTTCAGTCACAAGGTAGCTGTCATTGGAGGCATGTAGATGTATATTTTCCAGAAATTCTATACATTTCTAAATAACCCTTTTGGCCACTTTCCCTTGCATGAAAACTTTATAGTTCAAGTTCTATTTCATCTCTATTCTTCGAGGGGGGCATTATTTACTTAATGCAATTTACTGGAGTGTTATTCTATAATTCATTGGCGTTTTCATATTATAGCGTATAAAAATTTGGGTTTAGTTTTTCTTTAAATTCCTTATACACCACATTGGTGTATAAATGTAAGGTTTACCTGTTCAGATGACAGGCAGCAGTTGGGACCAAGGAGGAAAAGATGTCAAAGATTAAAGGAGAAGTCAAGCAGGGGAGGACTGGCCCAGAAGGCTGAGGGGCAAATGCCCCCCAGGCTGGTCTCTAATGAAAAAAACGGCACAGCGTGCAACTCTAGTTCCAACATGGGCAAGGAACAGGAAACTCCATCTCTGCTGCCGATTTTCTTTACTGACACTGGGAGCTGGCATGAACCACAGCCTACACTAAAAGGATTTATGAGAATGGGAGGTCAGTAATGAGGTTTTGGAGATGCTGCCTCAGTTTTAAGCTTAACTATGTGCTGCCTGCCTTGGCTGAAATGCTAAGATGATTGGGGGAAGAGGGTAGCATGTGCTTAACGAGACTACATACATTGTTCTACTCTTCGCTCCCTTCAGACTCCTGCCCAGATTGTCAGATTAATAGAAGCAGCATAGCAGTGTCTAAAGTTTAGCGGATTACTCACCGATAGTCTGGGCAGCACATTGAAGAGCAGAGTAATATATGGGGGTCTCTGTTATATTTAGTATTGGTCAGCCCTCCCATTCATTAACCAGTGTTAGTCAGCCCCCCTGATCATTACCCAATATTTTCAGCCCTCCAGATCATAAGCCAGTGTTATCAGCCCTCCTGATCATTATCCAGTATTAGTCCTCCTGATCATTAGCTAGTGTTTTCTGCCCTGAAGATCATTATTCAGTGTTTTCAGCCCTCCAGTTCATTAGCTTAAGTTACGTCAGGGGGTGTTGAAAATCCTAGACTGATGGGTCACCTTACCCCTCCCTTTCTAGCCACTGGCGTTTCCATTTTGAAGAGGGCAACACTTTACCAACCTGCATGGGTTCCTCGGTAACAACCAGTGAAGATTTAATTACAGAAGGCTGAGAAGGCAGATTGTTAAAGTGTGGTGCCAAGGGAGGAAAGGTCTTGTTCTCTTTCAGCAACTCACTCTTTAAGGCTGGTACTGACCATAATGCTGAGGGCGATTAAGTTGTCTAACTTTGTGGGTAGATCTCTGCAGACCAAATCGTCCATCAACCTATCCAAGAGGCCCTGCTAGAAAGCAGCTACATAAGCTTCATCATTCCAAGTGACTTCTGCAGCAAGGTTTCAGAACTCAATGGCAAACTGGCTAACACTATAGTTATTCTGTTGTGACTGCAGGAGATAAGACGAAACAGTGGTAGTCCGGCCTGGGGCATCAAACACGGTCTTAAAGGTAGACAGAAATTCAGAATAATCATTTATTAAAAGACAAAATTATTTTCCCTCAATGGAGAGGCCCACTCCAGAGGCTTTCCTTCAAACAGATGAATTATGTATGTCTGCAGGTTAGAGGGTCTCCATTGTAGTGGGGGGGGGGAAGAATCTAGGAGCACAGTCCAGAACCAGAAGACTAGATAAACTTGAGCAGGTAACTAGAAATTCCAGGAAACCCAAGGACTTAAACCAGGGAGCACCATCCTCCAGTAAATAGTACCCAGGGGGAGGACCTTAACCATGGAGTTCTCCCCCCTAGGTCTTACCGTAATGTTGAAATTGAGCCCTGCAAACTTGACTTTGTAAAGCTTCGTAAAAGGGGACAAAACAACAAATGTTTAAACCGTTTATACTTTGAATTCATGTAATTGAGAGAAGGGAAAGTGTTGGTTTGTGCTATATTGGTTATATATAGAGCCAGAAGAAGCAGATGGAAAAACACCAGAGGGTCCCAGTGTAAAAGTTGCTCCAACAGAAAACTGATATGTACAAAAATGTTTGGATGTGAGCATCCAGGTGAAAATCAACATGCACTTGCTAGATGCAAGAAGACCAAGTTAGATAGCAGGATTAGCACTCACTGACTGACACCATGCAGTCACAGATTTTGACTCAATTTAGCTTGCAGAGGTGGGGAAAAGTCAAGGCTGTTAGGCAGAAGAAATATATACAATAAAAGGATTGTGGAAGCACTCCAATTAGGCTAATTTACAACTACATTTAGCGGAAGTGCTACTGATCTGGTCAAACATTTATACATAGAAAAGAAAATCAATTCAGGTTCCTAGGCCCCATACAATATCATTATCTGCACACTGGCATACTTTATAAACAAAGGGGTTTTAGTATACATTACTGTGATCACATGAATGAAAAGCCTTCCAACCACGTCAAGGTAACCTCAGCCTTGAAGGTCCTAACTTCGAACCTTTTTTACTTAAATTACGATTAGCAAACTTTTGCATTTCTCATAGTTGTGCACTGGATCAATATAACAGGCTCTCTCACTTCCCCCCCAGCCCTTTGGCTTTTTAAAATGAGGGAAGAGGCCATCCATCCAGTGCTTTATATTAAAGGCATAGGACCTCCCATAAAAGGGGCATGTTGGGGGTGCTATAACCACATGGAAGCTTGACCTGGCTTCCCAATAAATACATACAATACAAGAATTGTGGAAGCACTCCAATTAGGATAATTTACAACTACATTTAGCGGAAGTGCGACTGATCTGGTCAAACAAACACTTATACAAACAGAATTTCACTGTATTCCAAATGACCCTCCCAAGCGTTACCAAGATCACAGTGGTACCTGGAGGGAGATCATATTTGTAGATGGCTTCTTAGCTGCTAGAAGAACAGATCAGTCACAGCCAGCATGTCACCAATGACTTGTGCCCGGTTCCCAAGCTGCATCCTCTGCAGTAGTGTAAGCTTTTGTAAATCCATCAAAAGGTGCTGACAATCAGATCTTCTTCCAGGGACCACTGAGAAACAAGTAAGTATCATGCTCCTATTTCAGGGGGTTCTTCATAATAAATTTTTTTTTTACGCAAGTGTGAATTGTTCTTTTGCTGGACTAAACATCTTAAAACATCTTTAGGTCAGTGATGGTTTCTTTTCTCTGTCCGTCACTGTAAATTGTGACTGGATTATTGCTCGCAAAAAGGTGTCCATTTCACTGCAGACACTTCTCAATACTTTAGACTGCTTTTAATAAAATGTCAGTTTAATCGTGAAAGGCACTTACAAAAATGGTGTTATGTTTTCAATCAAAAAAATTCACTCTTTAATAAACAATAACCTAGGTGATTGAAAACATTCATAAACAACTCTAACCAGGACATTCATGAGTAAATAATGTAAACAAAATAGCCACATTGTCCGATAAATACCTGTTTCGATATTAGGATCTATGTAAAAGGTATCATTGGACGGATGAACTGACCCTTGATGGTAATGTTGTTTACATATTTTTAAGCCTCTTTTTTCATCCTTTGCATAGCCGACAGTGCCCAGAGATATATTCTTTACATGTTGGTACTAAAATAAAAACATTAAAAAATCCCCAATAAAAGTTTGATCAAAAAATACATGCAGTATAAATGAAAAGGTTTATTTTTAGTTTAGACCAATTTAACCCCCATCTTTGAACATAATAATTATAAGTGTTGCTAAATATGAATAACTAAAAATAGCTACAGATATAAGCAAAGTGTGAGCACTACAGCCTGGCAGTTTCCAATGAGCATGTGTTTCTGTTTTGGCAACTCACGCGATCACCATTTTTTTGTACAATCGCACGAGTTTCCATAATGGAAAAATAGAGAAATCGCATGCGAGCCAGAATCACACACGTGCGCGATTCTGGTGCACTGCAGTGGGGCCTCAGTCTAAATGAAGATTTCCAGGTGGTAAGGCAGATTTCACTTGAGGCCTTAGTTTTAAAGCACTAATAAAAAAAAAAAAAATCTTTTTAGCAAAAGTTAGCAGTCATTGATGCTAGAGTAGACACTTCCACCTTCAAGGCTAAATAATTGAAAAGGTGATAAAGACTCCTACAATGCAATGTCATTTGGAGGGCAAAAGTTAAAAACATAAGATCACATCTATTAATTACCCTCCCCCTGCAATTTTGCACCATGTTGTTTCTATAGTAAACGTGTAGCTTACACAAGGGGGATGTGTAATTAAGTATTTATTTAGTTATATTTGTAAAAACAAAATGTGATGATTTCATTGTCCAATATACACTTCATAATGCACTTTTATTTAAGGACAATTATGCTCACCTCCACCTCGTTCCTTTCCCCCCCACTCCTGCAAAGTACCCAGGGTGAGGACCTAAAATGCTAAGTCCTCACCTCTGGGTACTTTACAAAAATCCTGCACTACTTACTTGTAATCTCCCTCGTCGCTCCGGTCCAATCCTCCTCATTGGCACTTTGAGTGACAGGTCGCGAGGCAGCCAATGGGAAGACGTACTCTGCAATGGGGAGGATCCGACCGGAGCGACGAGGGAGATTACAAGTAAGTAGTGCAGGATTTTTGCAAAGTACCCAGAGGTGAGGACTTAGCCTTTTAGGTCCTCGCCCTGCATCAACTTGCATCATTGCACACAGAGATATGGCAAGCAAAGAGCCAATCCATAACTTTAGGGATGTGCTCAAAGTGCATATTAGCAATTTTTCAGAATGTCTTTTAAGAGAATAAAGAAAGCAGACGATTCTGACGTAGAAATTTTGCTCAAAACCACATGTTAAAAAAAAATAAAAAATCTCCAACCAGCTCTGTAGTTTGAACATTTTTTGTTTTTCAAGCTAAAAACGCACCTTAAAGGGTAACTGGTCTCCATACAAGCAGCCCTTATTTAAAAGACCACTGCAGGAGCATGTTTCTAGCTGCAATCTATGCAAACTTATAGCAGCATAAAGGGTGGTGTTTCCAACTAGCACTGTGAATTGTGACATCACCAGCACCATTGCGCTGCCCCCACTGCCACTGAGCACAGTTGGATCCCACTGCTGTAACCGTCTTTTCTGAAAAAATTAGGGGAAAAGAATGCAAGGATTGAAATCTTACCTTACCTAAACCCATTTTCCAAATAAAAAACCCCAATAAATCTCAATCAATATCAATAAAAGAATGTTGTATGTTACTGGTATTAATACATAAAGTGGTGTTTATCCAGGGATGTTTCCAATTGCCACTTGAAGTCAGGAAGGATTTGTTTCCCTTCATAATTTTGGTGGGTTTTTTTTTTTTGCCTTCCTCTGGATCAAGCTAGGCAGGAAATGCGGGTTTTGCTAAAGTAGGTATGACTCGATGGACCCGTGTCTTTATTCAAAAACTATACTATACCCACAAACGGTAAGCCATGTGCATGGATGTACACAGAGACCAGGCCACTAAAGTAAACCAATGCATAAGTGCAATTACAGGAAAAAATTTAATTGCTCTGTATTCTAGACAGCTTCCATATTTTCAAACGAAACACCCCTCAAACTTGGAATACCAATCCACAGCCTCAATTTCTTATTTCTGCCACTAAAAGTTTGGCAATACTGAAAGCCTAAACACTATCAAACCTTAAAAACCATCTTTTTTGGTTGAAACATAGAAGTAAATGTCCTTAAAGAAGGCAGGGGGAGGGGAGGGAGATGTGTAAGCAGAGCAGAGACCATGGTGAGGCTGTGCAGAACCTATAAAGTGTCGCCGACACTACAAAGGAGGCAGTGAGTAAGGGAGGATGGGGGCAATCAGGAGCCCTCACTAAACATTAATAATTTAATAAAGCAAAACACAGAAATATGGAAATACCACCATTACACTTCGCTCAAATTGTAGTTTCAAATAAAGTAAAGTTGAATGGAGTATAGTGACCCTTTAAAAAGACAACTATAAATGTAAAAATTAACTTTTTAAAATGAAAAGTATATGGAGCATTCCTACCTCCCAGTATTGTTTTGTTAAGGAGCAACAGCACATGCAGTTTTTATCTGCCAGCTTAATGCCCTGGGCCTTCCTTAGGGCTAAAGCACTGAGGAAGACTGTCAGAAGCCATTTTCTTTGTGCTGCCGATCCTCATAGAAATTTCATTGGGGTAGAAAGTACCAATCTTACCTCCCTGCAACAGTTACATTTTAATGTTTTGGTTTTTTATTTTTTTTTGGGGGGGGGGGGGGGGGGGGACACGACTCTTCATACTCACAATAGTTTCCTTCTAAAAAGGTTAGAAGCTTAAAACTGATCATGCAGATCCTCTTACCCCCCCGACCTTTACCCCCATGCACATGCAAGTGTATGTAAAGCATAGCCACTGTACCATAAACCCAGTCAGTGCAGCTGCACGATCTTGGCTTCCAATGCAACAGAAAAGATAGGAGGTTAATGCACCTATCTCCCACTGAAATATATAATAAGATTTAAATGTTAATTCTTTGGGGAGGGGGGGGGCATAGTGACCCTGTAAGGAAAAAAAACTCAAAAACATACCGTAATTGATGATAATTGTTCTTTAATTATACAGGTCAAATTATTTTATTAAAATAATGCATATTACCATGTACATGTTATCATTTATTATTGTTCAATAATTAAACAAAAACTTCAGTAAAAAATAGTTCTTACTTGGTTAATAGTGAAAAACATGCTATCATAAACATCCTTTTGTGTATATAGTGTGCGGCTATAGTCATCCTCATCTCTGCCAGTATATCCTTTGATAAACAGGTGTTTAAATGCCATGGTGCTTTCCTCTTTGAAAGAAACAACCAGTTGGTTGCTTAGGCCAAAAAGAATAAGCTGAAAGACAAAAATTAATGGAAAAATATATAAAAACAAAGATTTTATAAACACACAAATCCACTTTTTCCCGCCACTGTAGTTGCAACGATGGCCGAGGATGGATCCGGATGGCGGTGGTGGAGGAGGGTATCTGCGCATGCCCCAAACCTTGACGAGGATTCAGCACAGATCAGAAGCCTTACAGACAGCTTGGACTCTTCAGTTTCCTGGACTTTGAAAAGACATATATTGGGAACCATAAGGAGCAGAGATGTAAGGTTAGGTTTATTTTAAACTACAGAGTGGGTCCAGTAGTGGGTTTAATTATAGTTTTGGGGCTGGACATGTCCTTTAAAGTATATGTCCTACCTCCAAAATTAATTCTTATAAACCTTATAACATACCTAATTACATTAGATGCAGTTTGAGCAGATAAAGAGCTAATACAGCTTTGAGAGGAGGCAAACACTCTTTGGAAGGCAGTAGTGTGGATAGACGGACTATTGTGCTAGATCTAAGCTAAGTGGTAATGAGGTGTGTAAGTATTTCATGGGGTAAAATTCCTTAGAAACAAATGTAATTTCATAGGGTTCATAATAATGGTTTTATTTAACGGGTTACTGATGCTTCCAATGTGATGACTAGTCAGTTAACTCATCACACATGCTCCTGTAGTGATGGACTACTGCAGTGCCATGTACTGCAACCCTAATACTGAAAATGGATATTGAAAAATAAAATTAATTTTAAAATTTAGGCAAGTAAGGAAAGAATGAACTACTTTTCCTACTTTTTTAGTGTGGTACCAAGCTAAACTGTCGTGCCTTCACCTCCCTTTAGACACATGCACCCTGCATATGTCTAAGAGGAAAGAGCCAGGTCAAAATGATTTAGGTCCTAGCATGATCACACTGCTTGCTTTTAAATTAAAATCAGCAGATAAATTTAGAATAGTGGATTCCAAAAGAATGCAAAATCTGTCTTCCATGCCGTTACAAGATTGCTTAGATATCAATTAGGAAGTACTGTATATACCAGAGTATAAGTCGAGGTTGTTAGGCTTCAAAAAAAGCCTAAAAATCAAACCGACTTATACTCGAGTCACTCACCTGTAAATACAGTAATCTGGCTGCCGCTCGCTTCTGCATTTGCTCCTTCTGGTGGCTGACATCACTACTTGGCGCAGTGTAGGGACGTCAGATGCCAGAAGGAGTGGATGCGGAGCGGATTGCCAAGTGGTTGACCGTGGTAGCCGGATTGCTGGATTTCTGAGCACACATAGGCAAGTCCTCTCCACTGAACTGGGGGGGGTTGCAAGGCTTGGCAAATAAAGTATGCTGGGAGTTGTAGTTTCCAAACATCTGGAGTGGCAAGGAATAACTAAATGGAGTTATCCAACACAAAGTGCAACTAATTTCTAAAAACTATACAGAATCAGGGAGGATGGTATCTATTGTGAAAATGTGTGAAAGATTGCCTTCTGATTCTGTATTGTTTTGAGGCACGCGTTTACCATTTTTTTACACAAACGCATGCTATTTATAATTTTAAATGACAAATGCATGCGCAAACATGGCGCAACGCAATTGCGTGCACGATTTAGTGAGCCATACTGGATTTGGCTATTACTGTATGGGGCTACTGTATGGGAATTCTGCTGTCCATTTAAAGGGCAACTAAAGCCTCAAAAACAATACAGAATCAGAAGGCAGTAGTGGTCATAATTTCTATCCTCGGCTTATACTCAAGTCAATCAGTTTTTACTCATTATTCAGGTAAGAATAACAAATAACAAAAAACACACATTAGTAGAGATGGACTAGAACTCTAACCCGAGTTCGAGCCAAACTATTCGAGTTCGAACAAATTTGGACTTTTCGAACTATCCTGGATCTTCGATATTTTCCGGACTTTCGATAATTATTGAATGTTCGAGGAAATAGAATATGCGAGTAAAATGCCTATTATATCTATACGCGAGCATCGAATTCGCGAGTAAAGTGTCCATTAAAACCTATATGCGAGCATCAAATCCGCAAGAAAAATGTCCATGATACCTAGGCGCGAATATCGAATGTTCGAACGCGAGAGCACGAAAATATCGCGAGTGAGAGTAAAATTGATTTTCGAATGTCCTGGATATTCAAACATGTTCCCCAGACCATTTCCCAGGTCCCACAGCCATTTACATTAAGTTACCATTGATATTTTAATTGTATTTCATTCAAACTTTTCGACTCCCATTGACTTTAAAGGGTCCGTTTTTGAACTTTCGAACTCTTCGTATAGTTCGAAAACGGACCAAACTTTCTAAAGTTCGGCCATCTCTACACATAGGATCTTAAAAATTTGCGGTCATGGTTTTTCCAAACCATGATAACTGTAGGAAGATCTATTTAACAAGATGACCTATAAGAATGTAATGCTTGTGTATGACTAATTGGATAGCTACTTAAATGTATGCTGAATTTCTCATACTTATCTGAGTTATTCTTAAAAGGTTCCATTTTGGTTATATAAAGTTTTAACAAACTGGGAGAGAAATGTGTGAGGGGGAAGTAAAATATTAGCAATTTCCGACAATAACAAAAAAAATGTATGGCTTTCTGTACAAATATTGAAGTATTCACCATTCTCACTGTAAAGAAACCTTTCCTAACCTGAAGATGAAACTTCTTTTCTTCCAATCTTAAAGCATGTCCACGAGTCCTCTGATATGACCTATTAGTAAACAATGCACCAGAGAGTTTATTGTATGGCCCATTAAAAGGGAATGTCCATCCCTCTCTATAAAAATCTATATATTGTAGATTACCCCCCAAAAGCAGGAGATCATTTTATAGAAAATGTTTAAATTGGCTCTCAGACAGACAGTTATTATATTTACATGCTCCTCCTCGATCCTCCGTCGCGTCTCTGCACTTCTGGGTAAGGCAGTCCGTGTCGGCCGTGACCGTAACGTCACAGCTAATCACTGACTGCCATTCCTGGAGTCTCCACTACGGCTGCTCAAGAAGAGAAAAAGAACACAGCAGCCGCAGTGAGGAAACCGGAAGCGGCAGAGTTAGAGGAGCATGTAAGTATAATAACTCTCTAAACGATCTCCTGCTTTTGGGGGGTAATCTACAATATACAGATTTTTCTAGAGAGGGGTGGACAGTCCCTTTAATATATTTGTATAAAGTGATTATATCCCCACGCAAACGGGTCTTCTCCAATGTAAACAGCCCTAACATGTCTAAATCAGCCTGCATAGTCTCCATTCCTCTTATTATTTTAGTTGCCCTTCCCTGAACTGCTTCCATTTTCAAAACTGCACTGCATATTCCAAATGAGGCCTTACCAGTGCCTTGTAAAGTGAGAATAATATTTTTTTTATCTTGAATCTATCCCCCTCTTCATACAAGACAATATCTTGCTAGCTCTACCCGTTGCTGCCTGGTATTGTTTGCTACAGCTCAGTCGGTTATCTACCAGAACCCCCAAATCTTTTTCCATTAGAGATTCACTTAACACAGAGTAATTTATGGTGTAGGTGGCACAGGGATTATTAAACCCCAAACACACCACCTTACATTTATCAACATTGAATCTCATCTGCCATTCTGCTGCCCATTTGGATAAACTATCTAGGTCTGCTTGCAGCACTTGCACATCATTTTGTTTCCAAAACTCTGCCTAGTTTAGTGTCACCTGCAAACACAGAGACCTTGCACTCCCCTTCCAAGTCATTTATAAACAGATTAAAAAGAAGCGGCCCCAGTACGGAACCCTGAGGCACGCCACTTAGAACTTTAGCGCATATAGATGTAGCTCCATTGACCACCACTCTCTATGGTCCAATAACCAATTCTCTATCCATGTACAAATGTTTTTTTCTATGCCAACAGTCCTCAGTTTATACATTAGTCACCTATGTGGCACAGTATCAAAAGTTTTAGCAAAATCCAAGTATATTACATCCACTGCAATGCCAAAATCTATATGTCTGGCAAAACCAATTTTCATAAATCCATGCTGACTACTACTACTAAGATCAGTTCTGGTGACAAAGTCATGGATATGATCCCGTAACATTCAGAAAGTATTACACTTAATAGATGGTAGCACACTGCTGTCATATTTACTAGGTTAATCTTACTTTTTGGTTGGAACTTGGCATGGACTGCTGCACACGTATCTTGTGAAATGGGTGGTCTAATACTGTGGACCAAAAAGGCAGAGCAGTGCTTGCAGACACACAGGCACTTCTACATTAGAACATCAATACATTTTTCTATATACCGTAAGCTACAATTTGGATATAGAAGCTACAATTTAACACTGCTTTTCAATTGACTGTACGAATCAGAGAAATCATTTTACATTAAAAACTTACCTGTGTAGTAACCATGATGATCTTTAAAACCTGTAAAAGCAGTTTCCATGGTATTTGGCGCCTTGCTCTGTATTTGTCACATGGGTTCATAAAGTAAAACTTCAGATCTTCTTTTAAATTACTTTCTTCCCGTTCTAAATTTCTTTGAGCCAAAGTTGCACTAAACAAATCAGTACAAGTCCAGTTAATCAAGTAGTATATATTCATAACATATTTCACTGTATTGTGACCATACAGTATATTTCCGGACACTGGCTGCACAAAATCACAATAATGTGAATTATTTTTCCCCAGTGTTCGCTGCTAAGAATACCACAGTATTTAAAAAGGTCTAGATATTAGATTCTCTTATAAGAAATCACAACTAGTGACATTACAAAACGAGATGCGGACAGGCAAAATCTAATCCACATTTAAAAAAAAAAAATCTGTTTAGTGAATTCCATTTTGTGTTTATTGTACTTGTGTGTGCATAAATGTTTGCAATTTCCAGGTATTTGTATGTTGCAGCTTAAAGAGAACTAACCGTCCTTAAAAGCTTGATTGATACAGAGCGGTTTCTGGGTCCAAATTCATAGCTGCATAAGCTCAGTGGGTTCTATAGAACTCCCTTCCCCTGTCCAAGCTGTCAAGTAACTACTGGGTGCCCATCAAGAGGGTACACACACACTAAAGTTAAAGGGACGATACAGTTCGATGGTTTGTAGTGCACCGTGCTCTCCCTAGGCAGACAAACATTCCTCGTTGGCCTCACAATTATTAGAAAATATCCAAAAATTTCCCTCTGCCCTGGTTGTCTCCCCGTATTTAAAGTATAGGGAGTAGAGATGGACCCAAATTTGAACACATACAGTAACTGGTTCCAAAGCAGATGGATTTGCCAGAACTTTTTCCAATTTTTCAGAATCGCAATACTATTTTTGAAAATTCAATTAAATTTCAAAACTTTTTGATTTTGTAAATTCCAAATTTCTAGAAATGTTGAAAATTTTCAGAAATACAAGACAGTATTTTCTTTAAAGATTGTGGGTATTGATAAGTCTTCCCCAGACCATTTCCTATGTCCCTGAGCTATTTACAGTAAGTTACCATTGCCATTTACACATTTAAGGCAGAAATTTTCCCAGAGTTCAGAAAAGTTTGGAAAGCGTAATTCGAGAAAAATCTGCGACATCAGCAATTAGTGGATCTCCGAGATCCAGTGCGGATCCGGGTTTGGATTCACTCTACTCACCAGACAAAGGGCTTGTTTTAGAAATAAAGCCCATATGATGTGTTCAAATCCCAAGATTTTTTTGGTTTCTATTATGTGTCACCCATTTGGTTATTAATGGAACATTTTCTAGTTGGAATGTTGTTGCTTGTGGTGTTCCTTAGGGCAAGTCCACCCTTAGATCAAAAAACTGCCCACTTGTCAGTTACCCAATTCCAACAGATCTAGTCAGCACATTATGAGATTACTAACCAAATATTTAAGGATAATTATTGCCCCATTTTGGCAGAGGTAGCCGTCTCCTCCCTCTATGCTCTCAATCAAAGCGGTGACTGCTGACATAACAACCAGACTTATTTCCCCTGCTGCCTCCTGTGCATATGCTTAAGTTCCTAAAAGCTAGTTGAGCAGGGCATCTGACAGAGAAAATGGAGGCAATAGCTATCAATAAATATCTTGTTAGAAATCCATGTAATAAAGTACTAAAAATATTAGAGTTAGGGGCAAATAAATGACAAGTGAACAGTTTTTGTTTTAAGGGTGGACATTCCCTTCAAGAAAGTAAACAGGTTGCAGGTACTCACACTTCCTTAGAGTTCAGTATTAGTCTAAACACCCCAACTCCACTCAATCTGTAGTGGTGAAATATCCCAAATACAAACAATGTAGGAGAGCCACAGGCAGGAAGTTAATACATCTGTTATTTGGTGCACTGGAGCAACAGGTTTCAGAGCCGTGTGCTCCAGTGCACAAAATAAAAGGTTTTTTGCAGTTTAACTTCTGCTTGTGGCCCTCCTACATTGTTTATATTTTGGACATGCCCTTTAACCTATTTATGACTGACCTAGTGTTGGGCATTGCTAGCAAGACATTACTAAATTGTGCAGGATGTCTCCACCAGTGGTGTTACTAGGAATCACTAGTCCCCCCCAGCAAAATTATGATGCACAGTGGTTTTCTGGGAGAAGGCTTTATCTGTCATAGCTAAAATTAGAAGATGGAACCCCTTGACTCCCATGCCCTCCCCTGATAGTTACACCTTAAAACCAATTTAAATAAATTGGGCTGCAAAGCTACAAAACAAGTTTAATGTTGAGAAATGCAAAAGGTTTGCATTTCGGGAAAAAACATAAAATTCTAGTCTAGGCCACGGAGATAGGTCCGGATTTACCATAAGGCCTAGGAGTCTGTGTTTGGAGGGGTGGCTGTCTATCTACCCCTCCATCCCCTATATAGTCTAATTTTTTCACAAAAAGCAAAAAAGTGTTCTGTTTAGGGGTGGGGTGAGGCTTTTTGTGTATATGGGCTCCTAAAGGTCTAAATTCTCCCCTTGAGACAGGCAACTAAACTAATAAAAGATGGAAAATTTGTGTTATAAAGAGAGATTATTAAAGTTTGTTTGGTTTTCCCTAGAAAAGAGGCACTTGTGAGGGGAGGACGGAACTCACAAACAAGTACGGAGCTTCGCACCGATCAGACACTCGCGGGATAGAAAGAGCAGGATTCAGTATGGTGAAACAAACCGCTTTATTCTGTGCCGCCTGACGTGTTTCGGACCATGAGGTCCTTAATCATAGGCATACATACGTGAACATACCCCTAAATACACCCACATCATATCCTGTGATACAAAAAATGTTGATGATCCAACTCAGAGTTTAAACCCCTTATTGGACACTGCTCAAACCTACTATATGTAATTCCAATACAGATTGTATAAGATATATATTAAAAGCATACACAAAGTATATTATATAGGTTTCAAAATCTAACAGTATCAACTATTAGAGTAATAATATATAGTGAAAAATATGACTGCTCAAACCTACTACTTATGAGGCAACAGGTCCTGGGTCCTGTACACCCAGACCATCTTCTATGTTAAGTAAGACTATAATTAGGGCTAACGTAGTAGAGCATGTATTATATGTTATAATGATATGGTAACCCCATACACATATGTTGGAGGGCTCTATAGCCAATTAGTAAGGCATTTTGACTGGCTCCAAATTTCAAAAATAATGCGTCAACTTCATCTGTACAGAATAGTTTCAAATGTACTACTAAATGGTAGGGGGAAGGAGATTTCAAAGTGTCTGCTGAACAGGGCTTGAGGGTTTTAAATTGGAACATTTTTCAATGTAGAAATGATTGGCTTAAAGTTGTAAAAGAAAAAAAATAAGACAGACATGTCAGAACAGACCTTTGGCAACAAAATCGAATACCACAGGAATGCAGCCCAAGCTCCTCGTCTTCCACTTACACTATGCAGGGCTGCTCCTACCATGAAGCAATATGAAAATATTGCTCATGGTGCGCACCTCTGCTAAACTAATAAGGCAGCTGCAGCACGGTCAGATATATATACTTTTTTTAATCCTTAATCATGCACTGTGCATCGCTTTATTTGGGAGCCACAGGATTTGGACTGGAAGGAGGAACATTCAGTTCAATGTATTTTGGACATTCCAACAACACAGTTAAAATTCCTCAGTTCTGAAAAATATGAACTAGAATGTTAGGAGGAGACATGTTTAGTGTTAAATATTTACATACTGGAGCCTTAGCAAAGAACTCCCGAGTAACCAATAATTAACAGCAGTGTTTTACATTCGAAAAAGTTAAAACACAAATCACTAATGTGGATGAAAAATTAAAACACACGGAACTTCAGCAAAACCAGCCGTGCATTTGCATTTCCTGTGAGTCACTAGCACATGTCCTTTAGGAATTAATACACACAATAAAAGGCGAACATTTACCCAGATTTCTCAACTGTTTTGTAGAAAAAAAAACTTTTGCAAAAAAAGTTTTCCCAATACTTAGGCTGAGACCACACTACAACGCACCAAATCGCGCACGTTATCGCATGCGATTATGCGCGCGATTCTTGTGAATTTTGCTATTTTACGTTATGGAAACGCATGCTTTAACGCACCAAAAATGGTGAACGCATGCGTTACCAAAACTGAAATGTGCAATCGCGGGAATTTGCATTCCCGTGAATTCCATTTTAGCGAAAATTGCGAGTGCAATCGCGAGCAAAAACGCGTGCGCAAACATACCAAAACACGATAGCCTTTACCTTTCTTCTCAGGTGCTACTAAATCCAGATATCTTACCTTGGACTTTCCCGGCCTCAGACACCTCATATATGGCTTGGTGAGCTTGCGCAGTGCAGCCGTCTTAAATCACTGCCCATGACATCACTTTGACTGACGACTGCAAAGTGCATCAGTGAGCAGCAAGGGACTGGAGGAGTTATCTGGACTTAGGAGCGCTACTGCTAAAACAAAGTTTGGTGTGTATGTGTGTGTGGGGGAAATTTATTACTCTATCTGCATAAGTTTGCGTGGGGTGAACATGCCCTTTAAACATCAAGTCACTGCAGTGTTAAACTTAAATTGCTCACCCAAAAAAAAAAAAAAAAAAAAAAGACAAATGTAGGCAACAATTCAAAAGGAATACAAAAAGCAAAAATAAAAATGCACAGGCTTTATATTTAACACAATGTTTAAACCCAGGAAGCATAAAAAAGTGTGTAAAAATGCTTCATTGTCTTCTTTAAAGAGTCAGCTATTCTGTCACATACTGTAGTAGCGCATTTAGTAACAGAGTGGGAGGTTAAATAAAGACATATTTCCAACCTTTTTTACCCTGCTCGTAATACCAGCATAACAGTTGATCCAGAGTAAAGCTGGGTACACAGCGCCCAATAATTCGGCCCAACCTATAATTCAGTGTATTGGTCGATTGGGCTGAAATATTGGGAGGGTTCAGCTGCGACCAACCAGCGACCGTTCAAATCGGTTAAACAGATGGTCAGGCAAGTCCAAAAACCTTAGTGGATTGCGCTGTCTTCTATGGACCGTCGGTCGGCCGGGACAAAGGATCTCTTCATGTGTACCCAGATTAAGGCAACAACCCCTTTCACGTGCGATGTGTATGAACAAACTTTTCGACCGATAATCGGCCCGTGTGTAGGCACTTTATCGGCTGAAACGGACGTTCGATCATCATTACCCGACTGACCTGGCGGATCAACGAACGACCCCCGACCGGATGCATACACATGGACGATTCTCGAACCGAAAGGCCACTCGTCGCATATAGCGCTAGGCCGCCGGGGGTCGATCCTCGCATGTAAATCGAACCTTTTAACCCATGCTGACTCTAGGAGTAAAAAAAGATTTTCTTTTCCTGGCTCCAAATGGCAATAAGAAAAGGATCCCTGCATAAACAATGGCAGAGTATCATTTAAAGACAATAAAACAGTTGTTGAATTAAGCACAGTCAACATTTCCAAGAAAAAAAAGCAAACATATCACAGCAGTAAAGTTGCATTGTTCTCAGGAATGAAAACAATAGTCAGAGAAAATCCTGAGATTTATATCTTTAACAAATCAAACAATTTAACAAAAAACAGCTATAACACGGATTTCTATATATCAACTCGTTAATCTTTTTTTTTTTTTTTTTTATTCACTTGGTTTTCCTTCATGTTATAGCAAGCCATCTCTTCTTGGCAAAAAAAAACAAAATAAAAAGGGCATGTTGTAAAAATAAAAAAGTTTAAATGAGTTTAAGCTTTTAAAAATGCACAGAATGATGCATAGTGCGAACAATTATCAAATGCAGCAACAGAAGTCCAGACTTCTGCTGCTTTGGTTGCATCCGGTTAGTGGCAGCTATGATGTTGGAGCCTGAACAGGGTAAGGTGTCAAAAGTGTCTTCCTGGTCCAGGTCTTTCTCAGTGGCCAGATATAAACCATTAAGCTGTGAGGAAATTGTGTTTCCTTCTTGTGCAGTTTTGATTGAGCTGGAGGTTTTTCCGACATCTGACTGAAGTTTTGTGCCATTTCTTAGATTCCTGAAGAATACTGTATAACTATCCAAAAGTTAATATCAGACTTAATTTTTTTTTAAAAAAAACTTTTTTTTTTTTGAGGGGGGAGGTGTTGGATGGAGGGAATCATTCATTGGGCAGGCATTAGACAAGAAAAGTGCAGACTGTGTGAGAGTGAGACTAAAGCTGGGTACACACGATGAGATATTTCGGTCCGATCGACCGATAGTTCAGTGTATCGGTCGATCGGACCGAAATTATCGCATCCGAAAGTGCCCGTGTCCGATCGACCGTTCGTCCGAATCGGACGAAAGGACGATCGGACAGGGTGGAAAACCTCGTCCGATCGTGCGGTCCTCTATGGACCGCACGATCGGTCGTGGTGACTATCGGACGCGGCTGCTTTTGCCGCGACCGACAGTCCTTCCTCCTGGCCGACCGTTCGAAAGTATCAAACGGTCGGTCAGGAGGAAAAATCGATAGGTGTGTACCCAGCTTTAGGATAAGAAAGAATTCAAAAGATATGAATAGCATTGCCCACAAAACCTAAGAAACAAGAAGTAATTTCTTACTCCAATGTTCCCCAGAGTAAGGGGCGGAGATATGCAAAATACTCCTTTGTATCCCTTAGCTTATGAACATGTCCAGAACCGCTGGCTAATAACATGCAATATAGCTTAATATATAGAGCCAATCATCTGACCTGCAGACACAACGTGTTTCGATCTTGTTCGATCCCATCAGTGCAAGATATAGATTCATGGCTCTATGGTGTAGGACTTGGGTGTACAGTACAAAAGGCAGCTAGAAAGCTTAGGGAGCATGAAGAAAACACAGGGATAGAACGGTAATGTAATCACATATGTCCTACTGTTGTGCACAGTGAACATAAAGATATCTTTCAGTTTAAGGTCATGTAATCACATATACATAAAACTGTTATGCAAAACATCACCGTAATCACATACCAAACTATTTTGGTATAAATAAGAAAACAAACATATATAATGAAATAGTAAAATAAGAGAAAAAGCAGGGGGTAAGAAAGAGAAGAGGAATGAAGCACAAATACATGCTGTAGATGGGTAACAGACAGCTGGAAGGCTAGGCGCAAGAGCTGTAGTAGTTACCAAAGACATCCTTGGGTGTCAACCAGCTTTTGTTGGAGTTGGCAAACTTCAGCGGAATACTCCATTCACACAAATGGACTGGATACTTACCTCCCCCCACACACCTCTTCTTACCTTTAAAAGTATCCAAGGCCAGGACCAGAACCTCACCCCTTGTTTTAGTCTTGATCAGCTGTTTTATCAATCTTAACATTCTCTGAATAGTAGGGTACAGTTCTGCCTCCATCATTAAGTCTGCTATCTGGCCAATGGTCCTCCCATAGGTCTTGTACCATGAGTAGCACACACACTATGTGAGTTCAGTGGGAGATTTGTCCTACTTATGGGAGGTAACAGAGGATTTAGGAAGAGTTGGTGTATAATGTTCCAGTCTTAGGACGGGCATTGCGTCACATGAGCATGGCTTGATGGAGTTTTCCAAGACTGTTATCCTCTCAGCTAAAGTAAAGATATTTGCAGGACTAGATCAATGCAGTAAACAGGGGATTTCCACTCCCAATAGACAGAATACTCGGCAGTTAGTTAAAAGTATATAACTTCATTACATTAAAAACAAGGAGATGTCCCACGTGTATGTTTCAAGAGCTAACCGCTCCCTTACTCATAGGCTAAAACACATATGGTCTCCATTGCATTATATGTCTGCTTCACTCCTCCCCCTCAGGGGCCGGCTACTCAGTACACAGCTGACAATTAGAAACAAATATAATACTTGCAGGGCTATGTATCAAAAGCCAAAAAATTTGGTACTGCAAACTGTATTGTGATCTACCAACACAATACCGTGTGATGATTAATTGTCAGCGTTTATAAAAAAGTTGGTCAAAAGTTAGACAATCGCCTTCCTACATTGCTTGCGGCAGTTGTATACTGGTCATTCTGCTTCCCGTTGCAAGTCCTGTCTTAAAGTCATCTTGTTACATCCCAGCAAAAGAGTTAGCGCCACTTTAAGATAGAAAATGTAGGTATCGGATTTACATACATGGCCTTTTTTTCTTACAAAACAGGATGTTGGTTCTCTCAATAGTCAGATATCAGAAGGACATTGCCAAATAATCAGTCGTCATTCAGGGAAAAGTCTCTAGCCCAAAAGAGGCCCGTAGACTTCTCTCTGTGGAGCTTTTAAAACGTAAAAGTTTTTTTATCATTTTATATATAGACACTATTGGATGTCACTTTTTTAAAAACTTTTTTTAATAACAGATTTGAAGCTTGATTTGTAAAACTAATTTTGGGCACTATTATGCAACATTTAATAATGTATGCTTTGTGCTCGTATTAATTAACAACATGAGGTAGATGGGTTTATTTTAGGTTGTATAAATCATATTATTAATGATTTATATTCTGCATCTGATGAATTTAACAGGAGAGGGAACCTCAGTCTTACCACTCAGTCTGGCTGCCACCAGGTGCTCCGGAGTGGTAAGACGGAGAATGAATTATCAGTGAAAGCCCCATCCACACAATTTTTAGAATTTAAACTGCTCAAAAGTCGGGCAGAGGTGGCACAACTTTACTGCTTTCCATCTACTAGGGAGACATTGGATTGTAAGTCAGGCTGTTGGAGCTTGGAATAAATAAGGTTAAGGTTGAAAATTATCAGTCAGTGGCATACATGCATGCTACTTGATAACTGTAGTTTTGTTGCTCCACCCCATTTTGGCCCAGGGCCCTAACCGATGGGAAGACATGCACTTCAAGAAGTGCTTTTCACTATTGGATAGATTCCATATTGCTTTGTCAATATGGACCAAAGTCCTGAGTGGGGTGCCACAGGGTTTTGTGTTGGGGCCACTTCTATTTAATCTGTTTATTAGGGATTTGGAAGAAGGTACGGTCAGTAAGGTCTCTGTGTTTGTAGGCAACACAAAACGTTGTCAATCATTAAAAGCTACAGAGAACGTGCAATCTTTGCAGGTAGATCTAGATCACATTGGGCTGCTAAGTGGCAGATGAGATTCAATACTGATAAATGTAAGGTGATGTATTTTTTTTGCCTTCCTCTGGATCAAATGTGGGTATTGCTGAATAGGTTGGACAAGATGGATATATGTCTTTATTCAACCTCAAATACTATACTATGGGTGGTAGAGCTTGCACAATTTAGTTGTCCTTTAAAGGGGCTTAGAATAAGGCATGCAAAGGTTTGAGCGCACCATTGATCTGCAGTAATGAATCAGTTGTTAGCTGCAGGTAGATGACATCTTATTGGTTGCTGCAGATCACAGGCAAACTTTTGCAGCTATGATTTAATAAACCCCAAACATTGTTTTGACTGTCAGTGGATGGTGGCAGATGCAGTTCATATCAGTCTGATAATTTGTTTTCTATTTACCCTGTCTCTTTAACTCCATGAGTACTAGTACAATATCCATAAAAAAACATCACCTGAACACATACCTGATAGGGACAGCCCTATTTCCAATGCACTTCATAGAGATGTTCATCCTTGCCCAGCGTGTGCTCTGCTCAGATTTAATACCGGCGAGGGTAGATGGGAACTTCCTCTATATAGAGACCTTAAACTAATACAGAAGTTTGTTTGAGTCCAGGCCTGTTAAATGAGGAGGGAGAGTGTCATGTCTCACACCTGTCTGCATCAGCTTTACTGAGCCATGGTGAAAGCCAGTTTCAAGTTGTTGAAAGCAGGGGAGGAGCTTTCCAGATATGTGAGAAACCACATGACTGGGTGGGGAAGCAACATTTCAGACATTTTACTGTGTGCAATAAGCTGGCAAAAAACCTGAATATAGGTCACTGGGAACTTATCCTGCCTAGGGATATAGGGACTAAAATAAGCAGACATTAGGGTGAAGGCTAATAGATGGGTCACTGGGTGAACTGTGAACTGACTGGTGTTATTACAGGGTGGGGGGGAAATGGGCTGCTGTGTATGCTGGTATTTTCACACGGGGTGCAGGGAGAGGAGAATTGGGCTGCTGGGTGCATTGACATTTTTACAGGGGGTGTAGAAAATTGTGCCACTGGGTGTTCTGGCAATTTCATGGGAGCTGTAGGGTGTGGAGAAGTGGGCTACTGAGTGCGCTGGCATTATTACAGGGGGTACAGGGTGGATTGAATTGGGCTACTGGGTATGCTGGTATTATTAAAGGGGTTACATGGTGGATTGAATTGGGCTACTGAGTGCGCTGGTATTGTTACAGGGGGTACAGGGTGGATTGAATTGGGCTACTGGGTGTGCTGGTATTATTACAGGGGGTACAGGGTGGATTGAATTGGGCTACTGAGTGCGCTGGTATTATTACAGGGGGTACAGGGTGGATTGAATTGGACTACTGGGTGTGCTGGTATTATTACAGGGGGTACAGGGTGGATTGAAATGGGCTACTGGGTATGCTGGTATTATTACAGGGGGTACAGGTGGAATACACAGTAAGGGTCCCTTAATATATTTGTATAAAGTGATTATATCCCCACGCAAACGGGTCTTCTCCAATGTAAACAGCCCTAACATTGTCTAAATCAGCCTCTTGCCTGTCATAGTCTCCATTCCTCTTATTATTTTAGTTGCCCTTCCCTGAACTGCTTCCATTTTCAAAATCAACTGCACTGCATATTCCAAATGAGGCCTTACCAGTGCCTTGTAAAGTGAGAATAATATTTTTTTTATCTTGAATCTATCCCCCTCTTCATACAAGACAATATCTTGCTAGCTCTACCCGTTGCTGCCTGGTATTGTTTGCTACAGCTCAGTCGGTTATCTACCAGAACCCCCAAATCTTTTTCCATTAGAGATTCACTTAACACAGAGTAATTTATGGTGTAGGTGGCACAGGGATTATTAAACCCCAAACACACCACCTTACATTTATCAACATTGAATCTCATCTGCCATTCTGCTGCCCATTTGGATAAACTATCTAGGTGTGCTTTGCAGCACTTGCACATCATTTGTTTCCAAAACTCTGCCTAGTTTAGTGTCACCTGCAACACAGAGACCTTGCACTCCCCTTCCAAGTCATTTATAAACAGATTAAAAGAAGCGGCCCCAGTACGGAACCCTGAGGCACGCCACTTAGAACTTTAGCGCATATAGATGTAGCTCCATTGACCACCACCTCTCTATGGCCAATAACCAATTTCTATCCATGTACAAATTTTTTTCTATGCCAACAGTCCTCAGTTTATACATTAGTCACCTATGTGGCACAGTATCAAAGTAGTTTAGCAAAATCCAAGTATATTACATCCACTGCAATGCCAAAATTTATAGTCTGGCAAAACCAATTTTCATAAATCCATGCTGACTATACTACTAAGATCAGTTTCTGGTGACAAAGTCATGGATGAAGTATACCTAACATTCAGAAAGTATTACACTTAATAGATGGTAGCACACTGCTGTCATATTTACTAGGTTAATCTTACTTTTTGGTTGGAACTTGGCATGGACTGCTGCACACGTATCTTGTGAAATGGGTGGTCTAATACTGTGGACCAAAAAGGCAGAGCAGTGCTTGCGACACACAGGCCACTTCTACATAGAACAAATACATTTTTCTATATACCGTAAGCTACAATTTGGATAAGAAGCTACAATTTAACACTGCTTTCAATTGACGTGTACGAATCAGAGAAATCATTTACATTAAAAACTACCTGTGTAGTAACCATGATGATCTTTAAAACCTGTAAAAGCAGTTTCCATGGTATTTGGCGCTGCTCTGTATTTGTCACATGGGTTCATAAAGTAAAACTTCAGATCTTCTTTTAAATTACTTTCTTCCCGTTCTAATTTCTTTGAGCCAAAGTTGCACTAAACAAATCAGTACAAGTCCAGTTAATCAAGTAGTAGTATATATTCATAACATATTTCACTGTATTGTGACCATACAGTATATTTCCGGACACTGGCTGCACAAAATCACAATAATGTGAATTATTTTTCCCCAGTGTTCGCTGCTAAGAATACCACAGTATTTAAAAAGGTCAGATATTAGATTCTCTTATAAGAAATCACAACTAGTGACATTACAAAACGAGATGCGGACAGGCAAAATCTAATCCACATTTAAAAAAAAAAATCTGTTTAGTGAATTCCATTTTGTGTTTATTGTACTGTGTGTGCATAAGTTTGCAATTCCAGGTATTTGTATGTTGCAGCTTAAAGAGAACTAACCGTCCTTAAAAGCTTGATTGATACAGAGCGGTTTCTGGGTCCAAATTCATAGCTGCATAAGCTCAGTGGGTTCTATAGAACTCCCTTCCCCTGTCCAAGCTGTCAAGTAACTACTGGGTGCCCATCAAGAGGGTACACACACCACTAAAGTTAAAGGGACGATACAGTTCGATGGTTTGTAGTGCACCGTGCTCTCCCTAGGCAGACAAACATTCCTCGTTGGCCTCACAATTATTAGAAAATATCAAAAATTTCCCTCTGCCCTGGTTGTCTCCCCGTATTTAAAGTATAGGGAGTAGAGATGGACCCAAATTTGAACACATACAGTAACTGGTTCCAAAGCAGATGGATTTGCCAGAATTTTTCCAATTTTTCAGAATCGCAATACTATTTTTGAAAATTCAATTAAATTTCAAAACTTTTTGATTTTGTAAATTCCAAATTTCTAGAAATGTTGAAAATTTTCAGAAATACAAGACAGTATTTCTTTAAAGATTGTGGGTATTGATAAGTCTTCCCCAGACCATTTCCTATGTCCCTGAGCTATTTACAGTAAGTTACCATTGCCATTTACACATTTAAGGCAGAAATTTTCCCAGAGTTCAGAAAAGTTTGGAAAGCGTAATTCGAGAAAAATCTGCGACATCAGCAATTAGTGGATCTCCGAGATCCAGTGCGGATCCGGGTTTGGATTCACTCTACTCACCAGACAAGGGCTTGTTTTAGAAAAAAGCCAATGATGTGTTCAAATCCCAAGATTTTTTTGGTTTCTATTATGTGTCACCCATTTGGTTATTAATGGAACATTTTCTAGTTGGATGTTGTTGCTTGTGGTGTTCCTTAGGGCAAGTCCACCCTTAGATCAAAAAACTGCCCACTTGTCAGTTACCAATTCCAACAGATCTAGTCAGCACATTATGAGATTACTAACCAATATTTAAGGATAATTATTGCCCCATTTTGGCAGAGGTAGCCGTCTCCTCCTCTATGCTCTCAATCAAAGCGGTGACTGCTGACATAACAACCAGACTTATTTCCCCTGCTGCCTCCTGTGCATATGCTTAAGTTCCTAAAAGCTAGTTGAGCAGGCATCTGACAGAGAAAATGGAGGCAATAGCTATCAATAAATATCTTGTTAGAAATCCATGTAATAAAGTACTAAAAATATTAGAGTTAGGGGCAAATAAATGACAAGTGAACAGTTTTTGTTTTAAGGGTGGACATTCCCTTCAAGAAAGTAAACAGGTTGCAGGTACTCACACTTCCTTAGAGTTCAGTATTAGTTATAAACACCCCAACTCCACTCAATCTGTAGTGTGAAATATCCCAAATACAAACAATGTAGGAGAGCCACAGGCAGGAAGTTAATACATCTGTTATTTGGTGCACTGGAGCAACAGGTTTCAGAGCCGTGTGCTCCAGTGCACAAAATAAAAGGTTTTTTGCAGTTTAACTTCTGCTTGTGGCCCTCCTACATTGTTTATATTTTGGACATGCCCTTTAACCTATTTATGACTGACCTAGTGTTGGGCATTGCTAGCAAGACATTACTAAATTGTGCAGGATGTCTCACCCAGTGGTGTATAGGAAATCACTAGTCCCCCCCAGCAAAATTATGATGCACAGTGGTTTTCTGGGAGAAGGCTTTATCTGTCATAGCTAAAATTAGAAGATGGAACCCCTGACTCCCATGCCCTCCCCTGATAGTTACACCTTAAAACCATTTAAATAAATTGGGCTGCAAAGCTACAAAACAAGTTTAATGTTGAGAAATGCAAAAGGTTTGCATTTGGGAAAACAGAAAAACATAAATTCTAGTCTAGGCCACGGAGATAGGTCCGGATTTACCATAAGGCCTAGGAGTCTGTGTTTGGAGGGGTGGCTGTCTATCTACCCCTCCATCCCTATATAGTCTAATTTTTTCACAAAAAGCAAAAAAGTGTTCTGTTTAGGGGTGGGTGAGGCTTTTTGTGTATATGGGCTCCTAAAGGTCTAAATTTCCCCTTGAGACAGGCACTAACTAATAAAAGATGGAAAATTTGTGTTATAAAGAGAGATTATTAAAGTTTGTTTGGTTTTCCCTAGAAAAGAGGCACTTGTGAGGGGGAGGACGGAACTCACAAACAAGTACGGAGCTTCGCACCGATCAGACACTCGCGGGATAGAAGAGCAGGATTCAGTATGGTGAAACAAACCGCTTTATTCTGTGCCGCCTGACGTGTTTCGGACCATGAGGTCCTTAATATAGGCATACATACGTGAACATACCCCTAAATACACCCACATCATATCCTGTGATACAAAAAATGTTGATGATCCAACTCAGAGTTTAAACCCCTTATTGGACACTGCTCAAACCTACTATATGTAATTCCAATACAGATTGTATAAGATATATATTAAAAGCATACACAAAGTATATTATATAGGTTTCAAAATCTAACAGTTCAACTATTAGAGTAATAATATAGTGAAAAATATGACTGTCAAACCTACTACTTATGAGGCAACAGGTCCTGGGTCCGTACACCAGACCATCTTCTATGTTAAGTAAGACTATAATTAGGGCTAACGTAGTAGAAGCATGTATTATATGTTATAATGATATGGTAACCCCAACACATATGTTGGAGGGCTCTATAGCCAATTAGTAAGGCATTTTGACTGGCTCCAAATTTCAAAAATAATGCGTCAACTTCATCTGTACAGAATGTTTCAATGTACTACTAATGGTAGGGGGAAGGAGATTTCAAAGTGTCTGCTGAACAGGGCTTGAGGGTTTTTAAATTGGAACATTTTTCAATGTAGAATAGAAATGATGGCTTAAAGTTGTAAAAAAAAAAAATAAGACAGACATGTCAGAACAGACCTTTGGAACAAAATCGAATACCACAGGAATGCAGCCCAAGCTCCTCGTCTTCCACTTACACTATGCAGGGCTGCTCCTACCATGAAGCAATATGAAAATATTGCTCATGGTGCGCACTCTGCTAAACTAATAAGGCAGCTGCAGCACGGTCAGATATATATACTTTTTTTAATCCTTATCATGCACTGTGCATCGCTTTATTTGGGAGCCACAGGATTTGGACTGGAAGGAGGAACATTCAGTTCAATGTATTTTGGACATTCCAACAACACAGTTAAAATTCCTCAGTTCTGAAAAATATGAACTAGAATGTTAGGAGGAGACATGTTTAGTGTTAAATATTTACATACTGGAGCCTTAGCAAAGAACTCCCGAGTAACCATAATTAACAGCAGTGTTTTACATTCGAAAAAGTTAAAACACAAATCACTAATGTGGATGAAAAATTAAAACACACGGAACTTCAGCAAAACCAGCCGTGCATTTGCATTTCCTGTGAGTCACTAGCACATGTCCTTTAGGAATTAATACACACAATAAAAGGCGAACATATACCCAGATTTCTCAACTTTTTGTAGAAAAAAAAACTTTTGCAAAAAAAGTTTTCCCAATACTTAGGCTGAGACCACAATACAACGCACCAAATCGCGCACGTTATCGCATGCGATTATGGCGCGATTCTTGTGAATTTTGCTATTTTACGTTATGGAAACGCATGCTTTAACGCACCAAAATGGTGAACGCATGCGTTACCAAAACTGAAATGTGCAATCGCGGGAATTTGCATCCGTGAATTCCATTTTAGCGAAAATTGCGAGTGCAATCGCGAGCAAAAACGCGTGCGCAAACATACCAAAACACGATAGCCTTTACCTTTCTTCTCAGGTGCTACTAAATCCAGATATCTTACTTGGACTTCCCGGCCTCAGACACCTCAATATGGCTTGGTGAGCTTGCGCAGTGCAGCCGTCTTAAATCACTGCCCATGACATCACTTTGACTGACGACGCAAAGTGCATCAGTGAGCAGCAAGGGACTGGAGGAGTTATCTGGACTTAGGAGCGCTACTGCTAAAACAAAGTTTGGTGTGTATGTGTGTGTGGGGGAAATTTATTACTCTATCTGCATAAGTTTGCGTTGGGTGAACATGCCCTTTAAACATCAAGTCACTGCTGTAGTGTTAAACTTAAATTGCTCACCCAAAAAAAAAAAAAAAAAAAAAG
The DNA here is from genome assembly GCA_019447015.1 of Hymenochirus boettgeri. Taxonomy (NCBI): domain Eukaryota; kingdom Metazoa; phylum Chordata; class Amphibia; order Anura; family Pipidae; genus Hymenochirus; species Hymenochirus boettgeri. The sequence goes on along the minus strand of CM033472.1, from coordinate 133,640,824 downwards.
ACAAATGTAGGCAACAATTCAAAAGGATACAAAAAGCAAAAATAAAAATGCAAGGCTTTATATTTAACACAATGTTTAACCCAGGAAGCATAAAAAGTGTGTAAAAATGCTTCATTGTCTTCTTTAAAGAGTCAGCTATTCTGTCACAACTGTAGTAGCGCATTTAGTAACAGAGTGGGAGGTTAAATAAAGACATTTTCACAACCTTTTTTACCCTGCTCGTAATACCAGCATAACAGTTGATCCAGAGTAAAGCTGGGTACACAGCGCCCAATAATTCGGCCCAACCTATAATTCAGTGTATTGGTCGATTGGGCTGAAATATTGGGAGGGTTCAGCTGCGACCAACCAGCGCCGTTCAAATCGGTTAAACAGATGGTCAGGCAAGTCCAAAAACCTTAGTGGATTGCGCGGTCTTCTATGGCCGTCGGTCGGCCGGGACAAAGGATCTCTTCATGTGTACCCAGATTAAGGAACAACCCCTTTCACGTGCGATGTGTATGAACAAACTTTTCGACCGATAATCGGCCCGTGTGTAGGCACTTTATCGGCTGAAACGGACGTTCGATCATCATTACCCGACTGACCTGGCGGATCAACGAACGACCCCGACCGGATGCATACACATGGACGATTCTCGAACCGAAAGGCCACTCGTCGCATATAGCGCTAGGCCGCCGGGGGTCGATCCTCGCATGTAAATCGAACCTTTTAACCCATGCTGACTCTAGGAGTAAAAAAAGATTTTCTTTTCCTGGCTCCAATGGCAATAAGAAAAGGATCCCTGCATAAACAATGGCAGAGTATCATTTAAAGACAATAAAACAGTTGTTGAATTAAGCACAGTCAACATTTCCAAGAAAAAAAAGCAAACATATCCAGCAGTAAAGTTGCATTGTTCTCAGGAATGAAAACAATAGTCAGAGAAAATCCTGAGATTTAATCTTAACAAATCAACAATTTAACAAAAAACAGCTATAACACGGATTTCTATATATCAACTCGTTAATCTTTTTTTTTTTTTTTTTTTATTCACTTGTGTTTCCTTCATGTTATAGCAAGCCCTCTTCTTGGCAAAAAAAACAAAATAAAAAGGGCATGTTGTAAAAATAAAAAGTTTAAATGAGTTTAAGCTTTAAAAATGCACAGAATGATGCATAGTGCGAACAATTATCAAATGCAGCAACAGAAGTCCAGACTTCTGCTGCTTTGGTTGCATCCGGTTAGTGGCAGCTATGATGTTGGAGCCTGAACAGGGTAAGGTGTCAAAAGTGTCTTCCTGGTCCAGGTCTTTCTCAGTGGCCAGATAAAACATTAAGCTGTGAGGAAATTGTGTTTCTCTTGTGCAGTTTTGATTGAGCTGGAGGTTTTTCCGACATCTGACTGAAGTTTTGTGCCATTTCTTAGATTCTGAAGAATACTGTATAACTATCCAAAAGTTAATATCAGACTTAATTTTTTTTTAAAAAAAACTTTTTTTTTTTGAGGGGGGAGGTGTTGGATGGAGGGAATCATTCATTGGGCAGGCATTAGACAAGAAAAGTGCAGACTGTGTGAGAGTGAGACTAAAGCGGGTACACACGATGAGATATTTCGGTCCGATCGACCGATAGTTCAGTGTATCGGTCGATCGGACCGAAATTATCGCATCCGAAAGTGCCCGTGTCCGATCGAAGTTCGTCCGAATCGGACGAAAGGACGATCGGACAGGGTGGAAAACCTCGTCCGATCGTGCGGTCCCTTATGGACCGCACGATCGGTCGTGGTGACTATCGGACGCGGCCTGCTTTGCCGCGACCGACAGTCCTTCCTCCTGGCCGACCGTTCGAAAGTATCAAACGGTCGGTCAGGAGGAAAAATCGATAGGTGTGTACCCAGCTTTAGGATAAGAAAGAATTCAAAGATAGAATAGCATTGCCCACAAAACCTAAGAAACAAGAAGTAATTTCTTACTCCAATGTTCCCCAGAGTAAGGGGCGGAGAATATGCAAAATACTCCTTTGTATCCCTTAGCTTATGAACATGTCCAGAACCGCTGGCTAAAACATGCAATATAGCTTAATATATGAGCCAATCATCTGACCTGCAGACACAACGTGTTTCGATCTTGTTCGATCCCATCAGTGCAAGATATAGATCATGGCTCTATGGTTGTAGGACTTGGGTGTACAGTACAAAAGGCAGCTAGAAAGCTTAGGGAGCATGAAGAAAACACAGGGATAGAACGGTAATGTAATCACATATGTCCTACTGTTGTGCACAGTGAGAACATAAAGATATCTTTCAGTTTAAGGTCATGTAATCACATATACATAAAACTGTTATGCAAAACATCACCGTAATCACTACCAAACTATTTTGGTATAAATAAGAAAACAAACATATATAATGAAATAGTAAAATAAGAGAAAAAGCAGGGGGTAAGAAAGAGAAGAGGAATGAAGCACAAATACATGCTGTAGATGGGTAACAGACAGCTGGAAGGCTAGGCGCAAGAGCTGTAGTAGTTACCAAAGACATCCTTGGGTGTCAACCAGCTTTTGTTGGAGTTGGCAAACTTCAGCGGAATACTCCATTCACACAAATGGACTGGATACTTACCTCCCCCCACAACCTCTTTCTACCTTTAAAAGTATCCAAGGCCAGGACCAGAACCTCACCCCTTGTTTTAGTCTTGATCAGCTGTTTTATCAATCTTAACATTCTCTGAATAGTAGGGTACAGTTCTGCCTCCATCATTAAGTCTGCTATCTGGCCAATGGTCCTCCCATAGGTCTTGTACCATGAGTAGACACACACTATGTGAGTTCAGGGAGATTTGTCCTACTTATGGGAGGTAACAGAGGATTTAGGAAGAGTTGGTGTATAATGTTCCAGTCTTAGGACGGGCATTGCGTCACTGAGCATGGCTTGATGGAGTTTTCCAAGACTGTTATCCTCTCAGCTAAAGTAAAGATATTTGCAGGACGATCAATCAATGCAGTAAACAGGGGATTCTTTCACTCCCAATAGACAGAATACTCGGCAGTTAGTTAAAAGTATATAACTTCATTACATTAAAAACAGGAGATGTCCCACGTGTATGTTTCAAGAGCTAACCGCTCCCTTACTCATAGGCTAAAACACATATGGTCTCCATTGCATTATATGTCTGCTTCACTCCTCCCCCTCAGGGGCCGGCTACTCAGTACACAGCTGACAATTAGAACAAATATAATACTTGGTAGGGCATGTATCAAAGACAAAAAATTTGGTACTGCAAACTGTATTGTGATCTACCAACACAATACCGTGTGATGATTAATTGTCAGCGTTTATAAAAAAGTTGGTCAAAAGTTAGACAATCGCTTCCTACATTGCTTGCGGCAGTTGTATACTGGTCATTCTGCTTCCCGTTGCAAGTCCTGTCTTAAAGTCATCTTGTTACATCCCAGCAAAAGAGTAGCGCCACTTTAAGATAGAAAATGTAGGTATCGGATTTACATACATGGCCTTTTTTTCTTACAAAACAGGATGTTGGTTCTCTCAATAGTCAGATATCAGAAGGACATTGCCAAATAATCAGTCGTCATTCAGGGAAAAGTCTCTAGCCCAAAAGAGGCCCGTAGACTTCTCTCTGTGGAGCTTTTAAAACGTAAAAGTTTTTTTTATCATTTTATATATAGACACTATTGGATGTCATTTTTTAATAACTTTTTTTAATAACAGAATTTGAAGCTTTATAACTAATTTTGGGCACTATATGCAACATTTAATAATGTATGCTTTGTGCTCGTATTAATTAACAACATGAGGTAGATGGGTTTATTTTAGGTTGTATAAATCATATTATTAATGATTTATATCGCATCTGATGAATTTAAGGAGAGGGAACCTCAGTCTTACCACTCAGTCTGGCTGCCACCAGGTGCTCCGGAGTGGTAAGACGGAGAGAGAATGAATATCAGTGAAAGCCCCATCCACACAATTTTTAGAATTTAAACTGCTCAAAAGTCGGGCAGAGGTGGCACAACTTTACTGCTTTCCATCTACTAGGGAGACATTGGATTGTAAGTCAGGCTGTTGGAGCTTGGAATAAATAAGGTTAAGGTTGAAAATTATCAGTCAGTGGCATACATGCATGCTACTTGATAACTGTAGTTTTGTTGCTCCACCCCATTTTGGCCCAGGGCCCTAACCGATGGGAAGACATGCACTTCAAGAGTGCTTTTCACTATTGGATAGATTCCATATTGCTTTGTCAATATGGACCAAAGTCCTGAGTGGGGTGCCACAGGGTTTTGTGTTGGGGCCACTTCTATTTAATCTGTTTATTAGGGATTTGGAAGAAGGTACGGTCAGTAAGGTCTCTGTGTTTGTAGGCAACACAAAACGTTGTCAATCATTAAAAGCTACAGAGAACGTGCAATCTTTGCAGGTAGATCTAGATCACATTGGGCTGCTAAGTGGCAGATGAGATTCAATACTGATAAATGTAAGGTGATGTATTTTTTTTGCCTTCCTCTGGATCAAATGTGGGTATTGCTGAATAGGTTGGACAAGATGGATATATGTCTTTATTCAACCTCAAATACTATACTATGGGTGGTAGAGCTTGCACAATTTAGTTGTCCTTTAAAGGGGCTTAGAATAAGGCATGCAAAGGTTTGAGCGCACCATTGTCTGCAGTAATGAATCAGTTGTTAGCTGCAGGTAGATGACATCTTATTGGTTGTGCAGATCACAGGCAAACTTTTGCAGCTATGATTTAATAAACCCCAAACATTGTTTTGACTGTCAGTGGATGGTGGCAGATGCAGTTCATATCAGTCTGATAATTGTTTTTCTATTTACCCTGTCTCTTTAACTCATGAGTACTAGTACAATATCCATAAAAAAACATCACCTGAACACATACCTGATAGGGACAGCCCTATTTCCAATGCACTTCATAGAGATGTTATCTTGCCCAGCGTGTGTCTGCTCAGATTTAATACCGGCGAGGGTAGATGGGAACTTCCTCTATATAGAGACCTTAAACTAATACAGAAGTTTGTTTGAGTCCAGGCCTGTTAAATGAGGAGGGAGAGTGTCATGTCTCACACCTGTCTGCATCAGCTTTACTGAGCCAGGTGAAAGCCAGTTTCAAGTTGTTGAAAGCAGGGGAGGAGCTTTCCAGATATGTGAGAAACCACATGACTGGGTGGGGAAGCAAAATTTCAGACATTTTATGTGTGCAATAAGCTGGCAAAAAACCTGAATATAGGTCACTGGGACTTATCCTGCCTGGGATATGGGACTAAAAAAGCAAGACATTAGGGTGAAGGCTAATAGATGGGTCACTGGGTGAACTGTAACTGACTGGTGTTATTACAGGGTGGGGGGGAAATGGGCTGCTGTGTATGCTGGTATTTTCACACGGGGTGCAGGGAGAGGAGAATTGGGCTGCTGGTGCATTGACATTTTTACAGGGGGTGTAGAAAATTGTGCCACTGGGTGTTCTGGCAATTTCATGGGAGCTTAGGGTGTGGAGAAGTGGGCTACTGAGTGCGCTGGCATTATTACAGGGGTACAGGGTGGATTGAATTGGGCTACTGGGTATGCTGGTATTATTAAAGGGGTTACATGGTGGATTGAATTGGGCTACTGAGTGCGCTGGTATTGTTACAGGGGGTACAGGGTGGATTGAATTGGGCTACTGGGTGTGCTGGTATTATTACAGGGGGTACAGGGTGGATTGAATTGGGCTACTGAGTGCGCTGGTATTATTACAGGGGGTACAGGGTGGATTGAATTGGACTACTGGGTGTGCTGGTATTATTACAGGGGGTACAGGGTGGATTGAATTGGGCTACTGGGTATGCTGGTATTACAGGGGGTACAGGGTGGATTGAAATGGGCTACTGGGTATGCTGTATTATTACAGGGGGTACAGGGTGGATTGAATTGGACTACTGGGTATGCTGGTATTATTACAGGGGGTACAGGGTGGATTGAATTAGGCTACTGGGTATGCTGGTATTACAAGGGGTACAGGGTGGATTGAATTAGACTACTGGGTGTGCTGGTATTACAGGGGGTACAGGGTGGATTGAATTGGACTACTGGGTATGCTGGTATATACAGGGGGTAAGGGGGATTTGAATTGGGCTACTGGGTATGCTGGTATTACAGGGGGTACAGGGTGGATTGAATTGGACTACTGGGTGTGCTGGTATTATTACAGGGGGTACAGGGTGGATTGAATTGGGCTACTGGGTATGCTGGTATTAATACAGGGGGTACAGGGTGGATTGAATTGGGCTATTATTACAAGGGGTACAGGGTGGATTTAATTGGGCTACTGGGTATGCTGGTATTATTATAGGGGGTACAGGGTGGATTGAATTGGGCTACTGGGTACGCTGGTATTATTACAGGTTGGATTGAATTGGGCTACTGGGTGTGCTTGTATTTTTACAGGGGTGCAGGGTGAGGAGAATTGGGCTACTGTTTTTTTTTTTTAAGACATCTCTGTTGAAGTAAAAAAAAAGTGAAAGGGAATTCTACTCAATAGTTGTGAAGTTATTGTTATTCTTTGTAACAATAAAAGTTTATTTTAAAACCGTTTATTTTTTATTGAAATACAATTTAGTCCACATGGTGGCAGTATCGTCACCTTCTTGAATAGAATACAATGAAATGTATCAAATAATTGCAACTATTTGAACATGAATTCCATAGTTTTCAATCTGAAATCTATGGAAGATCGCTGGCGCAAGGTGGGGGGATTTCAATAGTTTTCAATCATTTTGGCTGATCAAAAATCAATTTTTTCAATCTGAAATCTATGGAAGATCGTTGGCGCAAGGTGGGAGGATTTCAATAAGTTTTGATCATTTTTCTGATCAAAAATCATTTGATCTGTCAGAAAACCATTCCGCATATGGCTACCTTTAAAGGGTATTTCCACTCATAAATAAGATTTAGGTAAAGGCAGCTATGGCTTACCTTAAAGGACAATTATACTCACCTTCCCTCCGCTCCTCTACCTTAGTCAGTACTTTCTACCCAGGGTGAGGACCTGAACCGCTAGGTCCCCACCCCTGGGTTTGCTTAACTTGCGGCACATACTTAGTTACACTCTACTCCAGTAGGCTTCGCCCCCTCCTCCCCGTCGGTGACGAGGCCAATAGGAAGACACGCTCTGCAACGAGCAAGTGAGTATAATTGTCCTTTAAGTTCTTCAATTAAACAGGCAGGAAACACAGAGAACTTACTCGTGATCACACTACAACGCTGCCTTACAATGTAAGCACATACTCAGACAGTGCAAGGGAACATTCTGGTAGATGGGGTTGATGGAAAATGTTCCATATTGCCTGATCACTTTTTTTTTGATAGACCAACTGATATCACCGATTGGTGATGCTGTGTATCTGTTTATCATTATAACCATGTTGAAGGTTCCATATCTGCTTAGAAGAACATTACTAAAGGTGCCTTTACACAACTTGATAGATTAATCTATCAAATGTCTGCCTAGTGTATGGCCAGCTTTACTCTTATAAATAGCAACTGGAGTTACCAAATACCAAATCTTCTTCTGGATTTACCTTGAATTACAGTATATGAAGCTATTGAGACCTGATTCTTCATTCAGTCCAATTGGCTTCTTTTTTCTAATAAAGCTTTGTCAAGATCTCCTCCACGATTATGTTCCTTGCACTTGCCATTTTGCTTGCATCACCTGATGTTTCTGTTGAAGGATGCATCTGCTAATGGGTTTTGTGTTCACCAATACTTTTCTCCCTTATTTCCCCCTCCCTTACCACCACCTGTAATAATACCAGCAGGCTTACAATACCTGTCACAATATTCCTCCCTCCCTGTACCACATGTAAAAATACCACTGTGCCCAGTTGCTCAATTATCTCCCTGCATACCCTGTAATATCAGCACAGCCAGTCACCCCATATTCTTCTCCCCGTGTAATCTATAATAGCAGCAAGCCCAGTTGCCCACCTCAAATACCATTGCACCCAGTTGCCCAATTTTCCCCACCCTGTAATACCAGCACACCCAGTAGCCTAATATTCCTCCCCTGTATCACCTATAATATTGCCAGTGCACCCAGTCTCCCAATTATCACCACCCTTTACCACCAGTAATATCGGCACAACCAGTCACCAAACATTCCTCACCCTGTACGACCTCTAATAATACCAGTTGTCCTATTCTCAGAACCCTGTACCATCTGAAATTCTACTAGTGCATCCAGTTGCCCAAATCTCCCCACCCGTAACCCCCTGTAATACAGCAAACCCAGTCACCCATTATCTCTCCCCCTTTACTACCAGTGCACCCATTATTCTTTTCTGTACCACCTGTAATACCAGCATACCCAGTTGCCAAATTCTTCCCACACTGTACTACTTGTAATAATACAAGTGCACCCAGTCTCCTAAACCCTTAGTGACGCAAGTAACGCAAAAGTGTCACAGAATCATTGGTTTATTGCTTATGGGGTGAGTAGTTGCACATTTTCCACTTATGAAAGTCCTTTAAAATAATTGGTATGTTGTTTGTAAATTTTAGCATGTTACAAGTTCCTATACTGGTGGTTACACACGGGGGGGGGGCGACTTTTTGTCCCGACCTAGCGTTCACTACTAGCAAGCGCTCGGATGGAAGAAATGTCAGTCACAGCAATAGTGGCTGTGGCCTATAGTTTGCGTGAATGATTATGCGGTTCTCTAGAGAATCGCAGGATTGGCTGTGATTTGCCAGCTCGGTCGCAGCGGCCCACACCATGTGATATTTTTGGCCGACTGACTGATACACACCACTATCGGTCAGTCAGCCAAAAGTATTGTATGGTGTGTACTTTACAATACAAATTGTTTACTATAAACTAAGATAGAAATCTGCATTAGCAGCTCTGTTAGTCACATCCATAGTGTCATGGACCATTCCAAAAGGTGTGGCTTGATTAAAAAGTTAACCCAGTAAGTATTTAAAAACCATAATCCCTGGATTGGGAGAAATCTTGCTGCAAAACTGAAGTAAGATTCTTGCAGAGCATCACTTAAGCTAGGTACACACTGTACAATCTTTCCTCCTGACCGACCGTTCAAGGCTTTCGAGGTAAAGGGGGAGATGTCTTTCTGTTACCCACTCCATTCTAGTCTGCCGTCAGTAGAGACAACTCACATAAGCAGTAGAGGGAGTCCCCCAACCCCAGCAGCCAGCACGGGACAGCAATGCGTGGGCAGTATGGCCAAAAGGATCAAGGAACACCTGGGCTTCAAGAGCTCCAAGCCGCCGCCTCCAGACCCTCCTAAACCAGATTACAGGCACTGCCAGGCTGAGGGAAGTAACGTGCACCATCACCACCATGTGCACTGTGCGTTCCCCCAGTTCTCTGTTCCTCCAGCGGACAAGCCGGACGTCCTTGCTGCTTATTATCTGCAAAAGGAGAGGGATTTCGAGGATCCTTACACTGGTACTGGGGTCACCGGTTCCTCCCCCACTGTCAACTGCACTGTCCCCCCTTCACCTCCCTGTAATGTTCAGTCACCTTCCTCCCCTGCACCCGATGGCAGGTATGTCTCCCCCAAACACCGGCTCATTAAAATGGAGACCGGGGAAAAGGGAACTGCCAGTCCTGCCTGTGGAAATAACAACGGGAGCTCCAGTAGCCCTGGAAAAACCTACCCAGAATATAGAGTATGATGCTATAAGAACTGTATAGACAGTATGATGCTATAAGAACTGTATGGACAGTATAATTCTATAAGAACTGTATGGACAGTATGATGCTATAAGAACTGTATGGACAGTATGATGCTATAAGAACTGTTTGGACAGTATCCTATATAATAAAACCCTAGATGTGCGTCCCGAGTCGGTGTGTCTTTTGTCTTCTGCACATGTGCGTGCGCAAGATAGTAGGTCCTCCCCCCAGAGCTGTTAAGTCCGGATGTAAACGAAAACGGCACATTGAAGAACACGTCCAGAACGAATGTCTGGAGTGCCGAGTATATCGAATGGAGAGAGAGAGATCTAGCGCCCGTTTACTTAACGGACTTAACTGACTAGTTCATTTATAATCCAACCAAAAGTGAGTACATCCCTAAGTAAAAAATGTCCAAATTGTGCCCAATTAGCCATTTTCCCTCCCCAGTGTCATGTGACTCGTTAGGGTATTCAATGTTTTAATCCAGTAGGCTTCCCTTTAAAGCAGTAACTGCCCCTTCTGGCTATTGATACATGATCTTTGGTACATCTAAATTGGAAATCACAAAGTTTATGTCCATCAATTTTGCTTTAGTAAAGAAAGTCTGTATACTGTGAAATATTTCATAGATCAGAGACAACCAGTAGCCCTCCAGAAACACACTATACTATAGCGTGTTATATATAATAGATAACACCTCCTCTAACCCGCTCAATGTAAAGAGAATATGTCAGGGAGTGCTGCCCTGTGCTATCCCACTTAAAACTAGACACGACCTTGAGTCATAGAACTTCAACTCACAGACAGGCAGAATAACTCCTAAGGTTCAAAAGTTGGGAAGAGGGCCAGTAGGTTCTCATTGTGGGACCGCAAGGGGATTGGCTGCATTGTTGAAGAGGCCTCCTTACAGGGGAGGAGCTACAAGAGCCTTTAGCAAATTTAAAAGCTGCTTAGGTTTCCTGGAAGAACAGGGACAGAGGTGTCTACTGAATGTAGAGCTAATGTAATCTATATTGAAACTGTCTACATCTGAAAAAGGAACCAAAAGATTTATCAAATGTTTAGTTTTTAGAGAAAAGTTTTTTTTCTTTTTCATTTTTGGTGGAGAACAGAGTATAGGAAATAATCTGATTCTGCAGGATTCTGACAGTGAGCCATAGCTATAATCCAAATGTTCAGGGCACAAAGAAAGAAAGATTTATATGACAACTAGCAGTTTAACCCGGCGTTGCCCGTGCACACGAGGGTATAGTATTTCTTACCTGCATGTGTGTGTTTGGCTTAGATGGAAGAGACAGGCTGAAAAAGAAGTGCCCAGTGTGTAATGTACGTCATGTATTTAATAGTTATGAGTAGAGGAGGTGACATTGCTTGAGGGACGTATAGCACATATGTTTACAGCAAACGTTTATATACAACGTTATCAGTTTTTCCACTTGGAGCATAAATATACAAATGTTGTGGTGAACATGCTACATGGAATTTGTCGTGGGAAAAACATGTTGATTGCATTGCTTACAGCACATTTTAGGAGGATCTGCTTTATATTTCTTAGCATGACAATAACCACAAATATGATTCATATCACCAATAGCAACATAGTTTTTTCAGGGTTAAGATTTGAAACCTTCCAGGAGCAAATTGTAATGCCTTACAGACCTTAAGGTAAATGTCTGTTATAGAAGCTGTTGTTCTGTGTGTGCAGCTCTCGAGTTGTGTAGCCGTACATTACGCTGCTGTTGTGTCACTGAAGTGGACATTTTGTCTGTGTTGTTGAAGTCGGGCAGCACACAGAGCCCAGGCCCTTCATCCCAGTTGCTGAATTGGGGAATCACACTCTGCAAGTAACTTGCAGGCTTTTTATAATCGGCCAAATGGAAAAAAAATTAGCGTACGATCGATCATACGGCCAGGGATTGGTTTGTGTATGGGCCCCATTAGGCTGGGTTCACATATTCTATTTTTACCGCTGGCACAGGGGCATAACTACCAGTAAAGCAGACCCTGCGATCCCTATGGGATCCTTACTTTCCCTATGACAGATACTGCCTCCCTCTCAGAAGCAGCAAACAGGACCAATCATAGTTTTGCAGGGGATGTAATGATTCCTAGTCATGACACTGCACTGATATTTTGGTACAGCCAGAAACATGGCCTTTTGAAGACTTTGTGATGGGCCGAAATTTACCGACTTTTATGATCCATTTTTTTAAAATCCTATTTTCTTAAAAATCAGGTGAAAAACAATAGCATTTCTTTTGTGCGTCTTTAGTTGTTCTTTATGTTGTTAAATATATTTTTTTTAAATTATGTTTATTTATAATTTATTTATTTGGTGTGAAGAGACAAATTCCTGTTCTTTCTATTTCTTTTGGTACATAATCGTCTTACCTTTTTATTCTTTGCTTTGTATGCTTTGTATCTCCTTCCACTGTTTTACAGATAGAGACATGAAATTCGGTACAGATGTGCGGGATAGAAGAATGCTATTACTTAATTTTATGGTCATAAACACAAACTCATACCCCAAACCCCCTACCAGGAGGTACACACACCTACTGATCTACTCTTTCATTCCCGTGGCAGCCATACTTAAAGTGTACTAACTACAGTAAAAAAAAAACTAAATTTTGACCAATAATCAAAAAAGTACATTTTTTATACCTGAAAAGGGTACACATACCTACTGACCTACCCGTTCATTCAGATGGCACCCATATTTAAAGGGTATGTCCACCCTTAATTAACATTTTTAGTATATAATAGTAAATGTGCCCCCAGCCCCAACCGCTATAATGATTTTCTTAGAAAGTCCCCAGATAGCTACTTACCATGCCTCGCTCCTTTGCCGCACTCCCGGGCCCTCTGCTTGCACGGAAATGCAAGCAGGGGGCGGGACCAGCAGACGCGGTTGCCGGCTTCTTAGTACGGCAAGGGGCGAGGCATGGTAAGTAACTATCTGGGGACTTTCTAAGAAAATTATTATAGCGGTTGGGGCTGGGGGCACATTTACTATTATATAAATAAAGGGATTTACGCTAGGGGGAGGGAGACCAGAGCGGGTGGGAGAGGGAGTGGGAGAAAGGCTGCACTGCGCATGGCAAAATTCTCCCGGAGGGGAGACAGGAGGCAGAGTTCTATATGGACTCTGCTCTCCTCCTGGTGGGCAGTTTTTTGGACTTTGGGGGGGGGGATTACTGGAGAACAACTTGGAGCTGGGATGTAAGGTAAGGATTTTATTGCACTACACATTGGGGCCAGTAGTGGGGGGAATTATAGGTTTGGGGGTGGACATCACTATTGACCAATCATCGAAAATGTAAATTTTTACCCCCCAAACGAATATAGGTACACACACCTACTGACCTACCCTTCCATTTCCATGTGCAAGTTATATTACATCTACCTGATAATAGTTATTTTAAAAGTATGCTAATACCAAAGTATTCTACAGATTAATTTACTGAGGGAAGCCAAAAAGATATCAATCACTAGACGAAAATGAATTTTATTATGAAATTACAGTGTGGAATTCTAAAACACACAATCTGCATATTAATTAAAGAATATCACAATATACAATAAAAGCCCCCCGCGTGAATGTTGTTATTATAAAAACTCCTGAAAATTACAGTGATCTTTATTCCAGAGATGAACACTAAATTAGAAAGTCTTTTCTTTTTTTCTTTCCATTACAAATTAATAAGTACTACCTATGGATTCACATTAATTAAACAATAAGAATGTGTCACACCATAATGAGAGGTTAGTCCAGTCATACACTCTCAAAGGCTGAAAACCAACCAGTACTTCCCAATAAAAACTACACCAGGAAGACAGTTCCAATTGAATTTTACCATCTCACATCATCTTTAAGCTAAAAGGTGGTAAAAGGCAAGGTGGTGAAATTCAATTTGGCAAAATACTACAGCCGCTGAGGGAATCATCAGAAAAGTGTTTAATCAATCAACTTCTTCTTGATAAATCCTCTGATTTCACCAGACAATTTTTGTTCAGGAAGCCATATGCAGGTCAACTTTTCAATTGAATTGATTAAAAAAAAGGACCTTTGTGTGCCTACTTTAAAATAAAACTGCATACTATAAAGACGATTAGTTAATTATAAATATTTTTATTAGGAAATAAAATTTTGGTTCAAAAAATGCTAAAGCATATGCAGGGTTATTCAATAAAAGCTCTTAAAAATGGTGCTACTTTTGCCCCAACTTCCTCTGCACATGCTTAAGCTTATAAAACGCTCATTGAGCAGAGGCAGGAGGCAGATACCTTTGCCAGAAAGGAATAGAACTTATTAAATATCTGGTTACAAATGTATGTAATTAACTGATAAAGATAGCAGTTGGGGTTGCGGGCTGATATCTGACAAGTCATCAATTTTTATTTTAATGGTAGACATGCCCTTTAAACCCATCAATTTGATTGTTGATTTTTTTGAATTATTGGAATTACTGGACATAATTCACCTATGTTACTGAATTCTACCCACAAGCACTAGATTAGCCTTTGCAGTATGTTGGATTTAGATCCAAGCTAAAATGCTGCATGTTAAACATCCAATACCTTAGCTAATTCACAGAGGATCCCAAATGTTCACTGCATACCAGGGCTTTAAGGGCATTTAACAACACGTGTAATAGAGAATACTTGCAGATATCTTATTGTCTTTTTGTTGCTTTTATGGGATTTGATTGCTTCTTAAACATGGTTTTCACCTACAGGAAAAAATAAGCAGATAAAAAGATACATATAATTGTAGAAAATGTATTGCAAACTTGAAACCTCTTTATAACATGCATTTCTTCCCAATACTTACTGATTACAGCAGCATAGCAAAGAAAAAGATGAGTCCTCTTCCTTCTGCTTGTATCGGCCTGAGGTCGGCAAATCCTTACATTCTGACACAAACATATGAAGTTCTGATTCTGGAAACCCATCTATCTGATAATTCTTAAGAATTTGGGGATAAGGTAACGAATTAGAATCTCACATAAATTATTACTGTGATCTAATGAGCAGACTTTATTAAACACAGAAAAACCTAGTACAATGTTTTACTGTTCTTCTGCTGGATGCTAAAAGGGTTGAACTTGATGGACTTTTGTCAATTTTTAACCAAAATATAAATTGTAATTAGAGTAAGGAACACTGTGGGCTTTCTTTCTAGAAACAAAATTTTAACCAAGAATTTTGTGCACAGATGCAAATCATAAAAATTATAAAGAAACAGAAAAAGGACAATTATACTTACCTCCTCTTCTTATTTCAATGCTTTGTACCTAGGGTTTGTACCTAAAACACTAGGTCCTCACCCCTGGGCTCTTCGTAGTTTCGCCAGTATACTAACTTAGTGCTGCTCCGGTACGCACCGCCCCACCCTCTCCATTGGTGACAAGGCCAATAGGAAGACGCGCACTGCAAGGAGCGTGTCTTCCTATTGGATGCATTGCGGAACCTGAAGTGGAAGCAGAGCAGCGCTAAGTATACAGGCGTAATTACAAAGAGCCCAGGGGTAAGGCCTAGCGATTTAGGTCCTCACCCTAGGTACAAGGCATAGATATAAAAAGAGGAGTGGGGAGGAGGTAAGTATAATTGTCCATTAATAAATACAAAGAACTTAAAGTGAATTAATGTTGAATTAACAAAAAAAACAAAAACAAGATGCAGCCTTGGTCATGCGAATGATAAGATTTAAGTCTAGAACTTTGATATTTAAAGTTGAACAGAAGTTAAGGCCTAAATGAGCCCAGAAGGATACTATGATCCATGAATAGCAGGTAGTTGTTAATTTCACTTTTGAAATCAGCAGCATTGTGTAATAATCATCTGTAATTCTGCAGCTTCCTGTTTTTTTTGCAGCGCTCATTCCTAGTGAATACTTAAAGGGCGTGTTCACACCCCAAACAATATTTCATGGTTTGGTAAATCATCACCCCCTAAACATGCAATTCTGGGCTCATGTAGAAAATGAGAAGGCACTGTTATTCTAGAAAGACTGCACTTGTAAGGAATGAATCATATATGTGATTTTGAGTTTTACATTTTGTACTGCAAGGCAATGGATTTTTTTCATACCTTTATTGTATCATATGTATCCGTTATAAGAGCAATGAAGAGGCTTAGAACCATGTATATGAAGAGACTTATAAAGGAATATAGATAAATGCGACTAAACAACCAAACCAAGTAGCTCTTCTGCTGCATAATTGAGAATGTTGTGAACATGTCATCTCCATTGATAAGGGAAAATAGGCACTCTGACACCATGTTTAGAGACCTGAACTAGGAAGCAATACAAATAAATTTGTTACAAAACAGTGTCAAGAGATTTACTAAATCTGATTGCTAAAAATATAAATTACCTTAATATGGTAAGGGCCTAACACAATCCAGCCACAGAAGCAGTAACCTAGATAGATCATGGCTGCACAGCAGGAGAACCGAATTACATTGGGTAAAGCTGCTCTAAGTGTCAGGATCAGAAGCTAGAGCATATCAAGTAGAAAATATTAGTTTTCTAGTAAAAAAATGCAATATAATACATATTTTATTTATTTGATTATGGAAACAGCGATGTGATATATATATATAGTGGAGACACTATTATAAGAATATTATCGATTGTTGCTCCCAGTGTGTAAGCACATTGCACATGTGACCTGCTGAGCAAGTGGAGGAGGACAGATCTGCTGAACTGAGTTGTCATGAAACATAAGCATTAGCCACTCTGCTCCCCTTTCCACTGACTAGTCAATGTTTGGTGGTATTTTCTCATGGCTCATGATATTAAAGCCTGACTCCTTGGCACATGTAACATCAGAGTTCCCTGACCTGTGGCCTGGTTAGGGGACTCCTTGGTGGCATAATATGATTATATTACATTGTAAAGGGTACATTATACCTTGTATTTACTATATTTACGTACATTGTATTTCTTAAAAAATCCTAAGTATCGAATGACTCCAAGCCACACCAGTAGAGTGGAGGTTCCCAGGAGGATACTGCAAACATCGTAACTTGTTAGGCTCTGTAACAGAATAACAATGAATAATTATTTTATGAAAAGTCAAAAATCCAATAAAAACATGTAGTTTAGTTTAACTTCCCTTCAGGACCACACCTTTAACATATACTGCTCTCCTGCTTCACATCAAGCACCCCGGAATAATGTATATTCTTAAAGGATAAGTATACTCAAAATAACAATGAAGTTTAAATGGAAGCTGTATGCTTAACTTACCTTGTCCCCTTTTTTTTTTTTCTTGGTGCTTTCAGAGCCTTACTGTGCCTCAGTAAAGTGCTGGCCATCTTGGGTTATGTCTGCAGTCAGGTAAGCTCCTCCCTTCGAGAATTGGTGGACCTCGTTCCAGGCTTGGGTCCATAAATCATGTAGCCGTTACCTCCATGCTCGCGTGTGACGTCATCACTCCACGCGCGCTTGTAACAGTGCGCATACAGCTTCCATTTAAACTTCATTGTTATTTTGAGTGTACTTATCCTTTAATGATGATGGTTCATAACAGCAGTTTCCACAGTGATTTCCCTGACTGTGCAGGAAAGTCTCCACAATTAGGGGTTTACATAACAGAACACACCAACTTCAGTCAAAAAATTCATATCTGATTCTATTAGAATCTGATAATGAATTAGTCCATTCCACAAATACACAGGAACAATCACTCTCTATTTACTTAATACGTAACAATCCTTTGTTGGACCCATACGTGCCCACAATGTTATCAGCTCTCTATACTGTTATGTAGTGTATTATAGGAAGGTGAAAACAATCCAATGTCAATTTTACATTAAATAAGTTGCAATGCCGGAGGTGGTAGCTTTCATGACCTATCCATACACATGGCAAGCGTTCAATAAATCCCGTGGATGTAAAATACATATGGATATTAAAAATATTTTTCAGTACATCAACTAGGCCATGGCATCGGGTGGCACGGCTACTAGGGGTGGTATAAAAATGTAAGGCCTATCATATAATATTCTGCATCATGTCTGTTCTGATTTTTTAATTTTTCTTCTGCTGTTTATCCCCAAACTCCACTTTTATCTTGCTTTTTTAAAATTATTTTTTTTTCCATTAATTTCCATTTCCCTCATTCTGCAAATTTCACTCGCAGATTCTGTCTGTCATCTTTGACAGATTGTTACAATCTGTACCCATCTTTAGGTAATTTTTCAGACTTTTAAGTGAGCCTTTAGTTGTTCTTTAAGTTAATCTTAGATGTCTGAAATCTTGATATCTTCAATCCCAGATTTCGGACAAGGCCAACTAGACAGGGCCTAAGGCACCAAAGTCTATGGGGGCAGTAAATCTAAAGTACTTTTTTTTGTTGTTGTTAAAATGCAAACTGCTTGCTGCACTGATAGTAGAGAGACAATGTATCTATTAAATGTATCTCTTAAATTTGGGCAGCCAGCCACAAAAAACCAGAGGGGTAACATGTAAAAGCTTGTAAAGGCTGAACCTGCCATGGGATCTAAACAGAAAGGAACTAATCTTCCAACTGGTTACATTGTAACCTCCTAATGTAAAGGCTCGAAACAGGCAGGAGGTGGGACGTTCGGCAAAGGATTGGCTGATGTTAGAGTAAGTATGCTACTTAAAATGGTTACTTATTTTTTGAGTGGACATGCCCTCTAATTTGGTCTGAAGCCATATTCATAGGAATCCCTTTTGTTTTCATATTGATTCTATTTTTTGTTCTAGAGATGCAGCACTCCCTTCTTAAAGGGAATGTCCACCCTTAAAAAAAAAAAATTGCTATATCATTCCCCCTGTCCCCCCAACCGCTCTATTTATTTTATTAGAAAGTTCCCCAAACTTTACTTACCTTCCCTCTTTCCTCCGCCGCGCTGCCAGGCCCTCTGCTTGCGAGATAATGCAAGCAGAGGGGCGGGACCGGCAGTCGCGTCTGTGATTGGCTGAGCAGCCAATCACGGATGCGTCTGCCGGGAGTTCAGTGCGACGGAGGAAAGAGGGAAGTAAAGTTTGGGGAACTTTCTAATAAAATAAATAGAGCGGTTGGGGCTGGGGGGACAGGGGGAATGATTTACCTAAAGGGTTTTATGGTAGGGGGAGGGAATCCTAATCGGGAGGGAGAGGGAGGGAGGTGGAGAAGGGCTGCAGTACGCATGCCAAACTTCTCCCGGAGGCCAGATAGGAGGCAGAGTCCTATATGGACTCTGCTATCCTCCTGGTGGGCAGTTTTTGGGACTTTGGGGGGGGACTACCGGAGAACCTTATGGAGCTGGGATGTAAGGTAAGGATTAAACTACACTACACAATGGGGCCAGTAGTGGGGGGATTATAGTTTTGGGGGTGGACATGCCATTTAAAGGGCAACTGTGGTCTCAAAACAAGTGAGGGTTAAATGAAAGCCTGCAGTATTTCCTTTAAAATGAACCGACAACTACATCTCACAGCTGGAGCCTGTGAGAAATTACATTGGGGTGAATGTTCAAACTTCCTGTTTCCAGTAGGTTGTGTGATATCACCTGACCTCTGCTCGCCCCTCCGCCCCGGGGGAGAAGCATGCTCAGTTAAGACTTAAAGGGCAAGTCCAGCCCCAAATTAAAAACTTACATACAGGTAAATCACCTCCCAAAACCCTAAACGGTAATAGTTTGAAATCTGAAATATATAAGTCTAACCTGAAATCCTGCACAATGTCCTGTTTCCCCTATTTTTGCTTCCTGATTCTTCGAGTTAGCAACTGTCAATTATGGATTTGACAGTTGACATCACAGCCAATGACTGAATGTTAATCCCCTAGCTGCCTCTTCTGAGCATGCTCAGGCTCAGTACAGGTTTCTAAATTGCTCAGTTTCCATGAGGCATCCATAAGCATAGCAGGCATACAGTAATGAATTCAGAGGACAAACTATGATATTTCAACATATTTTATAGAGGCCATTCTTTGTGAATGATGTTATTTTGAGGGTGGAGTTGTCCTTTAATGCTGGGGAAATCAGAAAGTACCTGGGGAAAAAATTGACAGTTGAGAAAGGGAGCCTATTAATGCAGGCAGAGGCTGGTCACATGACTACAAGCTGGTCACATGGCTGAAAACTGTAAGTAATATTGCTGAACCTTTCCAGTAATAACTTCTCATAAAGTGATCCTGATTCCCCCTCCTAAAGTGGTCATGTAGGTTTGATACTGGCAAATACCAGCAGAGTAGGGCTGAAGAGTGCTGGACACTAATATTGCAGTGTGTGCCATTAAACCAACCTTAGGGCAAGCTAGAGCAGGATTAACCAACCCATGCAGTTGCCTAGGACCCAGTAAACAGTAATAATAACTGCACTATACAAAAACTAGTACGTAAAGGGAAATGCATTGCTGGATAACAAGCTTTATGTGGCCTTGTTGGTTAGCGTGACTTTAAGATGGAGTTTGCATCTTAAAGTCTTAAAGACAACCATTAATCTGCCACAAGCAATGTAATATGGCAATAGAAGAAAACTTTTTACACCACCTAATGGATGTCTTTATGGTCCTGCAGATTGCAATGCAGAGGGAACTGCTATCAGCACATTACACTGGAGGTGAGATTGCCCCCTCACACCATCAGACTGTACTGAGAAAGGAGCAAAGGGGAAATGACAAGTGGAAGTCTCACTGAAAAGCCTGACAACCCCAATAATATATCCCCCCAGACCAGGGTTATCAGACCAGGGATAGGAGGACATTCTTAAAAAAAAAATTAGTGCAGCTAGACTGATTTGCATTTTTCAAAATCAGTCTTGCTGTATATTTTATATTAGAATCAATTTGCACTGTTACCTTTTGGCTTAATAGTTTTAGGAGTTATATAGGGAGGGTAGCCTGTTATGCACTTTATGTGTACATTGTGTATTTTAATTGTTTTTAATTTTTGATGTTTACCTTATGTATCCCAATAAAGATAATGTTCAAATGTTTGCACAAATAAAAGAGAGTTGGTTAAGAAACTTTTTCTCTCCCTTAATTCATTACTATATATTTTTTCTACAAGCACCTCCCTATTTATACATTTGTTAGTGAAGAGGTTTGTGCTGATTTTCTAATGAGTGGTGCCCTGCTAACCCCTTTTTACAACAAGCTAGCTGGCCTAGGGGGGAAAAAAATAGAAATCTGGCCATGTTTAACCCCGGTCATGTTTACAATTATTTCCTTTGTGGTGGTGGGTGGTAGCAACCAGTTAGCTGGCCTAGGGGAGTATCAATCCGACTTTGGTCACCAATGCGATTATATTATAATACTTTAATACACAAAAGCCATCCTGAAAATTAGACACTATTAGGGAGATTCAATAAAAGTACCTATCGTTTAAAATGGTGCTAATTTTGCCTCAACCAATCAGATATTATTTAACATTTGAAAGCTAACATCTGATTGGTTGGGTCAAAATTAGCACCATTTTGAACGATAAGAACTTTTATTGAATAACCCTGTATGTTATCAGTTTTGATAATAATATAAAAATAGGTCTTTATTGTCACATAACTTACAAAACTTGAATGAGATACTTTTCTGGGTGATAAAGTAATATCATCTCACCTTTGCTTGGATTTCCATTTTCAAGATTGAGCCAATGACAGATAAACCATCACTGACAATTATCATAATGTACCAGCCATTGACAAATTCCATGCGATCAGCCAAGCATACACTTTTTGCCAAACGATGGTGTATAAAGCTAACATATTCCTTTAAAAAAAAACAAAATGTTAAGAGCTATGCAGGTATATAGGTAGAAGCAGAATAGAAACAATTTGTGGTCTCACCCTTTGGAGTTTAATTCCTCTAACTACAGATCGAATGCAGAGAGTAAGAGAAGATAAGCAAACCAAAATGACAGCAGCATCAAAAATCATCATGTAATGAGTATTCTTTTGCACTGCAAGAAAAGAAAGTTACACAAATAAGTAAACAAAAATAATAATAATAATTTTAAAAATAGCAGTGTGGCTGGTGGTATGTCCACCCCCCAAACTAATTTTTACTATGTGCCTGGAAATGGCTATAATCCTCGACCTTGCAAGGTTTATAGCAGTCACAGGTCCCCCCAAACATACCAGCCTTTGGTCTCATTCTCCCGACTAAAGCATGCTGGGAGTTATAGTTTCCAAACATCTGAAGTGGCAAATATTAGTAGGGGTTACTGCGTGGGATTTAAAGGTCAACTAAGCAAAAACAATACAGAATATCTATTGTTAAATACTGCCTTCTGATTCTACATTGTTTTGAGGCTTTAGTTGCCCTTTAAATAGACAGCAGAATTCCCATACAGTAGTCCCGTACAGTAATAGCCATACTGGATTTGGCTATTACTGTATAGGACTACTGTATGGGAATTCTGCTGTCCATTTAAAGGGAAACTAAAGCCTCAAAACAATACAGAATCAGAAGGCAGTAGTGGTTTTTACTCGAGTCAATCACATTTTCTCCTTTTTCAGGTAAAATTTGGTACCTCGGTTTATACTAGAGTATATACGATACCCTTTAACATCTCAAGCTGTTTTATTACAGCCAGATATGGTTTAGCAAGTTTTAGTTGTGCCTTTGGAATGCTGTCACTCCTGTTTTGTTGAACAGACGCATTTTTAAAACAAACTTTATTTGTATTTTTAAAAGGAAATTTTTATGGACGTCTGACACTTGGTCCAATTAGGGTAGGTATGAGTGGGGATTAAAAAAATTGGGGGGTGCTGTGCACTTGAAGTCCCACATCGATGGGCACCCCTGGTCTATGTACTGATGAAAAATAAAAACTTAAAGGTTGAAGCATATCTTTTAAAAGTGGTGTTTATTCTGGTTCAATATTATTTACCCAACTAATTTATCTTGTAAATTTATTAAAGGATCATTAAACTAGAAAAATTAACTTTGTTTCCAAAGAAAGCGCGTTTAAAAGGGAGATAGAAACATTCTCCCTTGGTTACTTACAGTGGCCACAATCAGTTAATGAATATAGCGCTCAATGCAGATTCCTATTCTGTGACACAGTCCCTATCTATTACATAGAGACGCATGTGCAAAGGAGGGGAGAGAAAGGGGAAGCTGACAAGGAGCACTGTTTTCACTAACTTTAATTACCCTTTATAAAGTATACACTTGTTTCCCATGATATTGATATTTCACTTGTTGTTTCCAATCTGTTAAACTGTTTATCCAATAATCCAATCGAAAGAGTTTAGGGGAATAATAATTTATAACACGAAATGTTCACTTACTAGATCCAGACACATGCCAGTCTCTGCATTCCTGGATACCAGCATCATTATCTAAGCTTATTTTTATCCTCCCACTGTGGGCTTTATTATCAAAGGTAATCTAGTATAAACAAAAAAAAAATTACAATTTATATCATAAAAAGCAAGCTATAAACTGTAACACTGCTGTAAGAAATGTCCCATTGGAAGAAGAACATACACTCAAACAATGTTATACAACAAATAACTTTTTAACAAATACACATTAATGCATTCACTGACAAGACAAAATCCTTAGAGCAAAAGAAAAAACAAAACAAAAAAGCACTTAGCTATTCATAATTAAAAAGTATGGTGAGTAAAGCCATAGATTTGTGCAGAGGAACATATCAATTTTCTGCAAAAAGGGTCACATAATGGTGCATATCTAAGACTGCACTAACCCATCATAATTCTGCCCACCATGGACAAATTTGCTAAGCCATGTTTACTCTGCATAGACTACAGGTGATTACAAATGGACAATTTACTGGCTGCCACTACTGTGGTGCATTTTACAAAACTCTGCTGACATCATCTTCTTGATTTTGCTTATTTTGTTAGATAGGAATTATAGTATCCTTCTTATTTAAACAAACAAGTTAGGGTTAAATAAAGTCTGCAGCCTCACCTGCATTACATCGCTAACTGCAGCCTATTGCTGCAGTTACCCTCTGCACCTCCTTTGCACCCATTATGCTCATTGAAGTAAAAAATGTTGCCTGTTACCTGTCACCTCCACTTTAGATTGGACTTCATTAACCCCCTTTAAAATACTAATCCGAAAAAAATAGCATTATCTCCAGATCTGTTGGATCTCTATGTGCTTTAATGCTATGAAAATGACAGTCCTACCCAAACTATTGTATCTATTTAGGTGCTTCCCTCTATACATTTCTAAGTTGCTGGATAAGAGTAAGGGCTAGGCCACGCTTGCTCTCGTGATTGCGCATGCATTTTGGTTATAAAGGAAATCGCGGGAACGAAAAAATTCCTACGATTTCCGTTGCGCATGCAATTGCGCATGCGTTTCCATTTTGGTTACACACGCATTCACCATTTTTGGTGCATTAAAGCATGTATTTCCATAACGGAAAATGGCAAAATCACATGCGCAAACGCAAAAGAATCGCATGTGATAATGTACACGGTTGCGTGTGTGATTCTGGCGCGTTACAGTATGGCCTCAGCCTTATAAGTGACTTAACCTAAAACAGATATTTTTCAAATTACAAATTAATTTTGAAGGTAATCAGCAAAGTATCTGAGATGCAAGTAAGGTAAATGTATTTTGGACTAAAATTTTCCTTAACATTTATTTTTATCAGAAAACATTCTGTAAGACCATTCAACTTTAGTTCATTAACTCAATATAACCTTTGAACAGGGTAGAAACGCAGTTATCAATGTTTCTAAAACTTTGGATAACCCAAGTCATTTGACTTACTATTTTGCCCTGCAGCCTGAATAGGGATTACATTCTAACTTGATGCATTCCTTCAAATTATGACTTTTTGTAGTAGATAAATAAACATATTGTTCTGTCTTTATATGCCTATTAGAAATACGTTTCACAGTTACTCAATATAGATAACAGATTTGTGATTTGTGATTGCCTGGGCATCTCTAGTAATTAAAAGAGATATTGTTCAACGATGTAACATGAATCTCATCGTGCATTGGGTTAAACACATGAGAATCAAATAGAAGTAAAAACTGTGGATTAAATTATTTTATTTGTACCCTTCCTGGAGGTTGTTATGATGGTTATGGCATGACAGGGCATGGCAAACGCATGGACCCAAAATGTACCACAATAAAGGGTACTGCTTTCTTTTTTTTTTTAGCAACTAGAACATTATCGGGGAGATTCAATATAAGTTCTTATCATTAAAAATGGTGCTAATTTTAGCTTTCAAATGTTAAATATGATCTGATTGGTTGGGGCAAATTGGGGCACCATTTTTAACAATAAACACTTTAATTTAAAGGGGAACTGTGGTCTCCAAACAAGTCGAGTTTAAATGAAAGGCCAGTTTCCTACCTTTAAAACGAGCCATCAACCACCTCTCTACATGCTCCACAGCGCAAGATATAAAGAAAAGACTGACCAGAAAGTAAATGGGTGGGAGGCTGACATTCCTAAGGCTTCTCCTGCACAGTGCTGCCAGGCGAGCACAGCCTCAGACTCCCTCAGTGTGTGAGGGAGACAGTAAGTCCCTCCCTCCTCCTCTCTGCTGTGTGAAGTCCCTGACAGGGAAGGTAAGGGAATCTACAGCCCTTTTCTCCCACTATGTGGGAGTTTTCTGTAAGGGGGGGGGGTGTGAGTGACCCGCGGCACCGGTGAGTGGGCGGGCCTTGTGCACCCGTGAGTGGGCGGGGTCATGGCACTCACAGGTGGGCGGGGCCACATGGGGCTGTAAGAGAATGGGCCAAGAGGGTCTGCAACTGGAGGGACCATGGGGTCCATGAGTGGGAGGGACCAGGGGAGCTGCAAAGGGGAGGAGGAGACACAGGGCAGATTGACTGACCGTTTCAGAGCAGGAAGCAGTAAGTGCAGGGGACCTGGTGATGCTGCTGCTGCTGCCGCCATATCACACAAAAAAAATTTAAATATCTTCAAAACTATGCAAAATAAACAATGAAAATATTCTCAGGGGATCAATGCCTATCAATTTACCTAAAGTCATTTTTGGACCACAGTTCCCCTTTAAGGCGTTTCCTCATCCACATACTAAAAACATGATTAACATTGAAAAGGTGATTACTTGTACCACAACACATGTAGTCAACATGGTGGAGTGTCCATGTGGTCTCGTGTATGTGGGAAAGACAGACCTGGACATTTGAGAAACCCGGTGTATCAAATATTTAGATATGGCACAACCAAGATTAATGAAGCCTTAATAAGCCTTAAGGGGGAAGTTCAGTGCAAATACATATGCTTTTCAGAAAAAAAGAGCAGTATTTTTCATCCCAATGACCTTAATCTGCCAATTCAGCATATTGTCTATGAATAAATAAATGCAACCAAAATACGGACTTCCTGTTTGCAGGACCCCTAGTAGAGACCGTTATGGTCTTGCCCTTGACCTAGCACCTGGGTTGATTCAGTTGTTTAGTAGAGATCTGAGCATCTTTGACCCATCCAATAGCCAATCAGTAGAAATTACTATTAGGAACATTCCAAGGATGTGGTGCATTCTGGGAAGAAGGACTGTTAGAACCTGAAATGTCAACTCACTAATGTCAACAGCAGGGTACAGCAAAGGGTATATAATCAACTGATTTTTCAAAATGGAAGAGAATATGTAGAATAACTAGGAATGCATTACACAAAGTAACAATTTAACAAATATTGATAATTTCCACTGAACTGTCCCTTTAATGAATATGTATCAATGAAATGCTTTTTAAATGATAGATAATTAACTTGTTAGTGGCTGAAGGCTAGAGCTTTTTTGAAGTTATTCATATATTGAAGTGATCCATAGGACCTACAGCTTTATGGTTTATCCAAATTATTGTTCAAATTATTGTTTGAATTTTAGATTAAAGAAAATGTTTTTTAAAAAATATATCATGCAGTGTCACGGTTTTACATGGATTTATGTATTTGTCTATATATATTTTTCTTTTATCATTTGATTGACATTCTTAGTAAGAATTTGGGACATTCCCTTTAAAGATCCTTCACTGTAGGGGTGAGATTTGAAATGGTATAAATGTTTGAATCATTATGACTAAAACTAACTTGATAAAGGCCTCAGATAAAAGACTGAAACGTTGCTCACGCTTTGCGCATTGAAATATATTTGCTTGTTGGAAAGACCCAGGAGTGCTCCATATACTTCCATTTTGTTTATTTTATTGATTGTCTGGACAGCACCCAGGCAGTTGTTAACCAAAAGTGAGTGCCTGCACCAAATGAAAAAATAGTATTTGAAGGAATTATTACTTACGGTGACCATGAAATCATAGCAGTCTGGGAGTTCATGATGGCGAATGGTTTGAAGATTAATTGCTTTTAGCTTAAACATAATTTCTACCGTAACAAGCCTAGAGGAAAAAAAACATGCATAAGCAGCATTAAAGGGTGTCTCCACTGAGGAAAAAGCATTTTTTTTAAAGTACACCATCCCCAACCCTCCTCCTACCTTTTTTTTCCCCAGAATTCCCCTTCTTTAGTTGCAGCAGCATGGGAAAGTTGTGCTAGCTCCTGGGGGTGTGTCTTCCCCTGTGCTGGGAGTGCTGTCACTCAATGTGCATCATCATGGTAGCAGACACACCCACTTGGCTGCAGTAAAGAAATCCTTTCCTCCTCGTCTCTCTAAGTTCATTTTTACAGCTGAGAGACAGTGGAGGAAAAGTTAAAACCCTCTTTCCACAATACTGTAACAAAGGCAGGGGGAATTTGTGTTGTTATTAATAAAGATTTTTTTGTGCTGCAAGCTGCTGTGATGGTCCTATAATTATTCCTCCATTAATCAGTGAACTCAGTAGGGTGTGTGTGTGTGTGTGTAGAATTGACCAACCAGTCGGATCACAAAGACCGCAGTCCCAACGGATCCTCACGTTCTGCGCATGCACTAAAGGAACACGCACGTCGGATATTTCCCAGGCAGACAGTCATTGAAAGTGGGCGGACCTGCACCATCCACAGCCTTCAGGGAGAAACTCATTGGATTTCTTCTAAACTACTACTCAAATATACAGGATACTGCAGGTACATTTCCACCTAACACATTTCTATCCTTACAACCCAGGTGACTTTTAACAGTGGAGATACCCTTTAATACAAAACATACTGTATGGAAGTATTCTGTATCATATTCATCCTTCATAGACACTCTGATACATAGACTTAGAGCTTGCATGAGGATGTAAAGGCAAATATGCATTGGGTACTAGAGTAGCCTAGAAGACTAGAGCCTAAATTAACAGGGAAAACATCAAAGCACTTTATGGGTTAATAGGGAATCAAGGTATTAATTACAATTGGCTTACCTGTAAAAGTCTAATGTCACATTTGGCCATTTTTCTGCAGGAGTCCCATTTGTATAAGGAGTTGGTGGATCAATATGGAAACATTCTGAAACAGCAATTAAATCTGCATATATTTAATTGAATACAAAACACATACTAGTTGGGTGTCAAGTATATATTCAGAATTTCCAAGTATAAGTTAGTGAGACTTCAAAATCAGTACTGATCAAGTCCTGGATAAATATTTATCCAGGAAGTGATTTTTTTTAATTTAGATTTTCATTTTCCAAGTTCGTTATCATTCCAAACAATGATGATCAGATCATCATTGGGAATGGTAAAAAAGTAATATACACATGCACACTTTTTTTAAAGCAACACACACCATTTAAGAAATAAAAGCAAAACCGAGTTTTAAATTCGAGGAATCTAAGGTACCATTACAGAAGAGACACAATCGATTTTTTGGGATCTGTAATTTTGCAAAAGCGTGTGTGTTTGTCAGTGATACTCAATTTCCAATGAACAGCACTTAAAGGGCATGTCCACCCTTAATATGAAATTTTCCCATATGATAAGAGTACCCTCCCCCAGCCCCAACCGCTATAAAATTAATTTCAGAAAGTCCCCAGTTCTTCACTTACCTTCCGTCTATCCTCCGACGCCCGGCCCGGCCTTCTGCTTGCAAGACACTGCAAGCAGGGGGCGGGACCGGCAGCCGCGTCCGTGATTGACTGAGAGGCAGCCAATTATGGATGCGGCTGCCGGCTTCTCAGAATGCCGGGGGAGCGAGGGAAGGTAAGTACAGTTCTGGTCACTTTCTAAAAATAATTTTTATGCGGTTGGGGCTGGGGGAAGTTGTTCTATTACATGGCCCAGGGGTTTTATGCTAGGGGGAGGGATAGCAAAACGGGAGGAAGAGGGAGGGGGAGAAGGGCTGCAGTACGCATGCCAAACTTCTCCCCCGGAGGCCAGGTAGGAGGCAGAGTCCTATATGGACTCTGCTATCCTCCTGGTGGGCAGTTTTTGGTACTTTGGGGGGGGGGGACTACAGGAGAACCTTATGGAGCTGGGATGTGAGGTAAGTTTAAACTACACTACATGATGGGGCCATTAGTGGGGGGGGATTATAGTTTTGGGGGTGGACATGCCCTTTAAAGGATAAGTGCACTGTAAAATCAAGTTGTGTTAATTTGGAAGCTGCAGCTTTTAAAATACTGTTGCTATATTTTTTTTTACCTATGCCCCTCCAGAGCCTACCTTTGTGCCTTGGAAGTTGCTGACATCTTGTTGCTGGTTTGCTGAATGTTAAGCTCCACCTCTCTGCGATTTCCTCTGCTTTCTCCTGCTTAAGCTTCAAACCATAATGCCTTTGAGTTCCATGCACGCGCACGCATTACCGTTTGAGGCTCAAGCAGGAGAGTGCACGGAACTCACAGGCATTATGGTTTGAGGCTCAAGCAGGAGAAAGCAGTGGAAATCTCAGAGGGGCGGAGCTTAACATTCAGCAAACCAGTAACAAGATTTCGTCAACTTTCAAGACACAAAGCTAGGCTCTGGAGGGACATAGGTAAAAAAATATGGCAACGGTATTTTAAAAAAGCTGCAGCTGCCAAATGAACATAACTTGATTTTACAGTGCACTTATCCTTTAAAAGGAGGACATGTGGCATTTTTAACAGATTTAACCCTTGAGAAATATGCAGTAGGAAAAATGGTTTATTCTCCTAAACTAAGTGAACCTTGGCACTCCAGATGTTTGGAAAATACAACTTCCAGCATGCCTTGTTAGCATTCTGCAAACAAGGCATGCTGGGAGTTGCAGTTTCTAAATATCTGGAGTGCCAAGGGTCACTTTAATTGTTTTAAACCAATACTAAAATGTTTAGTGAATTGGGGGTTTTGTGTGAATAATTAAATGTCTCCAAGTATTTGCTATTAAAAACGTTGGCTTTGGTAAGCAATAAATCGGGCACAGTGTGTTTTGGTGAATGAGAAATGTTTTGGTTCTGTTTTATATTGGATGATCCCTATAAGCTACATATATATAGGGTTTCCAGATTTTGAAACTCAAAATAGAGGACATATGTGAGTGCGTGCGTGCATAAGTATTAGGCCTTGTTCACACTAGGATGGACAAAAATGGACCAAAAACACGCAGTCCATTTTTTTGGTACATTTTCGGCCATTTTATTTTTCCGTTTTGGGGATTTTTGGAGAAAAGGGATCAGTGCTGAGGTGAGCAAGTTGTCCTTTAATTTTAAAGGGTATCTCCACTGGAGAGTTTTATTGAAGAATGGGAGGTGAAGGAGCTGTGTCTTACCTCCCATTACTGTTCTTCAATAAAACTGAATGGCCCAAACTTAATTTTCCCCAGTGGAGATACCCTTTAAGAAGCCAGACACAATTAAAACTACTTCGTACTACTGCACACATGTGGGGAGATTTACTCAGAGCCACTATCACTGTGGGTAAATCTCACTTCCGGGATACAATGCACAAAAACCTGGCTTAAATATAAAAACATACTTGCACTTTTAGCAATGCCCCAAAATTACACAGGGAAATTCAATAAAAGTTCTAATCGTTTAAAATGGTGCTAATTTTGCCTCAACCAATCAGATCTTATTTAACATTTGAAAGCGAACATCTGATTGGTTGGGGCAAAATATACAGTACTTTTCTTAAGCATTGGTATTCTTTGGGGTTAGCTGGTGGCCATGTCTGTCAGTACACTCATGCATGTGGAATGACGTTTGATTCAGGACATGAGATTGATATTTAGGTTTTTTTTTACTTGTTGTGTGTTTGGGTAAGATTTCTGGTGTTGAACATTTTCCTTAATTTTTTCCAAAAATCTGCAAAATGCATGAAATTGCACAATGAACTGCATGAATGTAAGAAAGAATGTCATTATTACATAGCTGTGGATTCCAAAAATACAATATAGTTTGTAAGGGGTATTTTGGAATTTCATTGGTATTGTTTCAAAATGCAGAGCTGATTGAAATTGTTTGCTGCAATCGTCCTTTTGCATTTGGCCCTTTAGGGGTTATTTGTAGTCCATCTATGCAGCTACAATTTTTCTGTGAAATTTGAAAGAAAATATCCAATTTCATAAACAGCTGTATCTTTATATCTGCATTTTGATTAAAAAACTTACACCACTCATAAAATAGATCACGTGCTCAGATAGTTTTGTTAATTTGGTAGATATTCTGCGTTAAGTAACCAGTTCACTGCACATGTTCAGCAGGAGCTTCAACCCCGATAAAGCCGACCTTTGCGTTAACCCTCACAACAGCTTCTAGAAATAGCTATTTTAGTTTCCAAAGAGCCTGGTATCATATGTTTTTTATCATACTCAGAAGAATCAGAGCATTTAAAATTTTGTACATAAACCTAAGTTGTCTGAATCCACCGGTAAATTTACAAGAGTCTGTTATTTTGCCAAAGTGCACTTTTTGTGCAAATCCTTAAAATTATTCTGTCAAAAAAAGCAAACAAATTGGAAAAATGTCTGGCACTGAAAGGGCAAAACTATGACAAAAATGTAAGAATATGAATATGCTTAGTACAATGAACAAAAATAATTGGCACTAACAGATTTTATACATTTGTAGTAAAAATAGGTATACTTTATTATTACACACCAGTAATCCTACTGGCAAGGCATGATAAATTAGTGTAGCAAACTTGCCTTTTCAGTTCCTAGTTTCTCTTTTTTTCCCCATTACACCAATGCCTAATGAGACCGATATGTTAAAAAAAAAAGCCAACGCATGCCAGGGAACTGTTCTGAACATGTATCATCTCTCATCTTCAAGGGGAATAATGGCAGATGTTAGATAAACTTAATTGGGGGACCAGTTATGTATTAGCTGTCGGTAGGCTTTCGTTCCCTATAAATAAAGTAGATACTGAAGTGTATATTAAATTGTCAATTTGCAGTCATGTCTGCACTGAGCTTTTATACATCAGTTCCAATATCTAAAACTTGCAACAGTTCCAATATCTAAAATTAGAATAAGGCATAACAATATCTTACCAGTCTCAATTTCTGGGTCAATATCAAATGTTTCATTACCAGGAAAGATGCTCCCTTGTTTGTAGAAGTGTTGACACAGTGTCATGCCAGTTTGTCCTGCCTCATTTCTCTCATAAGCATGATTCCCAATAGATATGTTTTGAAGTTCCAAATACTATATAGATATGCAGAACTTGATTATTTAACAGAGGTAAAAATGCAAACGCGTAGATATACAAGTAATTATGGTTCTCCATTCAGCATCTTCTTTAATAAGCACATACTGACCACACAATGTTTGCCTCACTTCCTATGTGAATAATCTGTGCAGTTTATGATAACAATAATGTGGCGTCCCTTTCTACATCAACATGTATCATTCTACCACTGTTGGGCATACACACAAATATTTCACAAGCACTAATATTTGTACTAATCTATGTGCACAGCATTTTTTACCAACATCTCCATATATCAAGATTAAAATATGTAAGGGTCTATTTGTCTAGAATTGCTCTAGCCTCTTCTAATCAATTTTCCTTTCTTTTCCTCTCTGCCATCGGGAGCCATTTTTCACATTCCTGAAAATCTCAGTTTTGTCTTGATATTATGTCTGCACTCATTAATCAAATCAGCCTCATCTTACTTCAATCACTTACTAAACCATCACTCTCTCATTATGCAGGAAAAACCTTCATTTTAAAGGGCAGCGCCAGCAAAAACATACTAACAAAACCCTCTCCTATTAAATGTATCCATGGTGAAGACCTAAACTGCTAGTTTTTTACCACTTGATTTTCCACTGATCACGGATCCTAAAGGCTGGTACACACCATACAACTTTCCTCCTGACCGTCCGTTCAAGACTTTCGACCAGTCAGCCAGGAGGAAGGACTGCTTGCAACCCTGAAGTTTATTTTCTAGTCAGCATGCATTTTGGACAGCCTACCAGCAACAAAACAAAATAGTCAGCTAATTTTACTGGCTTTTTTTTTGGCTTCCATTATGTTCCTAGCAAAAGATACACTTTTTACTGTACCTGTTTTTTTTAACAGTAGTTCTAGAGGCTCGGCAGACTAAAGGTTTAGTTTTTGAAACACACAGCCACTGAGGTTAGAGGTTCAAATCCCCAGACACAATTTTTGTTTTCTTTTTGTTCAAAGCTTGACAGGA
Source organism: Hymenochirus boettgeri (assembly GCA_019447015.1). Taxonomy (NCBI): domain Eukaryota; kingdom Metazoa; phylum Chordata; class Amphibia; order Anura; family Pipidae; genus Hymenochirus; species Hymenochirus boettgeri. The sequence goes on along the minus strand of CM033472.1, from coordinate 133,607,669 downwards.
AATAAACTGCAAATATAACTTTTGCGTTTTTTTTGTATAAAATGCAAAGCACTGTGTGGGGGGGACAGAAGTTTGCATTTAACACTGTTAAATCTCTGTTATGTGTCTTAGAGGCAGGAACTGCTGTAGCATAATCTGTGTAATAAGTGACTAACAGAGGCAGTTATCTGTGCTGTAATATGATTGGCAGTAAGCTTCTAGGAGGAAAGGCTGCAGCTTCCTTGTTTTGATCTGTTGTGCACTAGAGAGCATATAAAGTGTACTGTGACCACTTAGACTTCCACCAAAACAAAGAGGTGGATTATGGGAGCTGGCATCTAGTACCCACAGGTTTATTTCATAAATCAACCAACAGCCATAGCAAAAGGGAGTTGTTAAACACATCTTGTTGTATGTAAATGTGCTCTATCTATTGGGACATGTCTGGAGGCTTTAGTTCTTGCATTGTCTTCCCATAGTACCCTACTGGTCAAAAGAAATGGATTGTAGAATACTGTATGGTGGTTTCTGAGTTTAGTTTCCCTAGCATTACACTTGCCGATAATAAAAGTCAATGTAGAAATACTTTTTTTTTTTTAGAAACACAGCATAAAGAAAAACAATCTAAATATTTTTATATTTACAAAAGCAGAGTTTATAGTTTTATTCTACTTCCTTACCCTTTTAATTGTAAAATTTATAGAAGTGTGAACTTCTTCTTGATTGTAGATGGCATATGTATCATCATGCCCATCTTTATATCCCTTAAGAAACAGATGTTTAAACGCCATGGTGTTTTCTTCTTTAAAGGTAACTACCATCTCATTACTGAGTCCAAATAAAACTAACTGAAAACGAAATTGAAAAAAATACATTAAAAGCATATCTATTTAAAAAATCTCATTGGTTTACTATGAAAGTGAATCCAACAATAGAAAGTATTAAATTTTTCCTATAAATAGAACAGTTACCTGATTTAAAGAAGACCACATTGACGCAAATTTTTGTTTGACATAAGTGTCAGAAACTGTGAATAAAAATGATGTATCACTTGTAACTCCCAACTGATGATATATCTGAAATCAATGACATCTTTTAAAACAGGAAGCCTGTAAAGTGCACTTAACTCCATATTCGGGTGCCCATACAAATGGCAAATGATCAAACAAATATCGGGAACTAACAATTAAAATATTCTTATCTTTACGTAAGTTGTATTTGTGCTTCTGTAATTTAATACCTTATATACTCGAGTATAAACCGAGATTTTCAGGCTAAAAAAATAGCCTGAAAATCGAGTCTCGGTTTATACTCGAGTCAAAGACTTACCTGCTCCGGCGGCCGCATGCTCCGCATCCTCTGCTGACTGACGTCACTGCTCGCGGCAGGAAGTGAGGCCGGTGCCGAGTAGTGATGTCAGCCAGCAGAGGAAAATGGAGCATGCGGCCGACGGAGCTTAGAAGAGTATCCAGAGCAGCCTGCAGGGGAACATGTGGAGCAGGTAGGAGAAGGCAAATGTGGGGATTTAGAAGGGGGGAAGGCACAGTAATTCCTGCAGTGGCTATTCCTTGCCACTACAGATGTTTGGAAACTACAACTCCCAGCAACTAAAGCATGCTGGGAGTTGTAGTTTCCAAACATCTGGAGTGCCAAGGAATGAGGCTTTACTTGTCTTTTAAATGGACATAAGAATTCCCATACAGTAATAGCCAAATACACTATTACTGTAAGGGACTTCTGATGTTCATTTAAAGGGCAACTAAAGCCTAAACCAAAACAGAATCAGAAGGAGAATGATATCTATCGCTGCCTTCTGATTCTGTATTGTTTTGAGGCTTTAGTTGCCCTTTAAATGGACAGCAGAATTCCCATACAGTAGTACCATAGGTTATTACTGCATGGGACTACTGTTTGGGAATTCTGCTATTCATTTAAAGGACAACTAAAGCCTCAAAACAATACAGAATCAGAAGGCAGTAGTGGTCATAATTTCTACCCTCGGTTTATACTCGAGTCAATCACTTTTACTCCTTTTTAGAAGTAAAAGTGTGTGTCTCGGTTTATACTGGGGTCGGTTTATACTCGGGCCGGTTTATACTCACGTATATATGGTATGTAGTTTCCAGATTTTGTAAACACAGTATTTGTTTTAGGAAAAGTACAGCAAAGACATACTGTATGCTGAGGAAAAAAATAATAATTTCTCATTTCAATAAACCTTAAAGGGTTTATTGAAATTCAAAAATATATACTTACATTTTCCTTCCACACAAACCAAAGACTATAATACTAACTCACCTAACAGATGTTTTTGAAACCTAATCTTCAGTCCAGTTTCCTGCTCCCTTCTCTAATCCTAAGTCTTGCTCCTGGTACAGCAGTAAATTGTGGTTATGGAAGATAACATCACAGCCAATGACTGACTGCTGCTGACCGAACTGCCCCCTCTGAGCATCTGAGATCTTGTACAGCTTTAAGAGGAGATGTAAACCTTTGAAGAAGGGACGGCAAACATTGGACTGAAGAAAGGTCTTTGATGTATGCTTGTAAAGGTTCTCATTTATCCAGGTCACAGTAAATCTGTAGTATTCAGTTAGATCAACTGGACTTCAAGTTATTGAAGATGTATTGCAATTCATCAGAATGGCTTATTCAATTCAGAATGACCCTGGAATAGTTTAAATGAGGTATCAAGGAGCACATTTATGTCGAAATAAAAATAACTGAATAGAGGTGGTTGGGGTGTGGGTGTTGACACCTTGTCTGCCATGTACAATGCTGTTTTGATGCCTTACCTATTAGACACAGTGCAACACTTTGCATTCATGAGGTCCCTAACACCTTGCTGTTATATACTGACTGGGAAACATTGCAGGGTTAGACTACATATTTTCCCAGGTGCCCCCACAGACTTACCGGCTCTGGCTGTCATAAACTATTCTAGTGACCAAATCAAAATAACTCTTATGGTAATTCCACAAGACTACCATCAGAATTTTCTAAACCATATACTAGGTAAATCTGTCGGCCATCATGGGCCCCTGAAGTGGAATACTTCCTGGACCCCTGATGGTGTGAACTTGCTTTGGATTGTGATAGAGAAAACCACAATAAATAAAAAATAAAAGCTTTAAACTTACTTGGATCGTTACCACTGCAATTTTTAAGATCTGAATGCACAGTTTCCAAGGCTTTCGTCCACGGGCACGGAATTTCTCACATGGATTCATAAAAAAAAACTTGAGCTTTCTTCTTAGCTGATCTTCCATAAGCAGCTCATCGGTCATGGGACACGGCTTGCAGCTGTAGGGACTGTCATGTTCATCAAGAGTTGCTGTTGGTTTTTTTACTACTAACTACTCTGGATTCTCCATGTTTCCTGGAGAAAACAGGATTACAACCTTTAACTACTCTTTCTAATAAGATTTATACTTTCTAAAGAATAACATAGCATAGTACCACTATTTGTGTGTCAACCATGTAGCATTGCCAGGCTGCCAAACTGTCAGTGTCTGTGTGCCAAGCAGGTTGCCAGTGCCAGGTTGTCAACCATAGTACCAGTATCTGTATGATACTGTGTTACTAATGCCAGATTGCCAAGCATAGTACCGGTGTCTGTGTGCCATGCATGTTACCAGTGCCAGGATGGTGGTCTCTCTTTTTCTCTGCGTGTTTCTCACTGTGTTTGTTTCTCTGCTGTTCTGTCACTCTTGGTTTATAGGTCTCTCTGCATCTGTCAGTATGTGTGTCAAGTGGTATATATATGTTTTAAATGGATCTGTGTCCGAAAATGTACTTTAAAAATCAATTAAGATTTTAAAGTTCATCTCCGCCGCCCAAAATTAAAATTTATATTTAAACATATTACACTTACAAAACCCATAGATTGTACTATTTACAATAATCTTCTTAGCTGATCTTCCATAAGCAGCTCATTGGTCATGGAACACGGCTTGCAGCTGTAGGGACTGTCATGTTCATTCAAAGAGCTGTGGGTTTTTACTACTAACTCTGGATTCTCCATGTTTCCTGGAGAAAACAGGATTACAACCTTTAACTACTCTTTCTAATAAGATTATTTACTTTCTAAAGAATAACATAGCATAGTACCACTATTTGTGTGTCAACCATGTTAGCAGTGCCAGGCTGCCAAACAGTGTCAGTGTCTGTGTGCCAAGCAGGTTGCCAGTGCCAGGTTGTCAACCATAGTTCCAGTATCTGTGTGACAACTGTGTTACTAATGCCAGATTGCCAAGCATAGTACCGGTGTCTGTGTGCCATGCATGTTACCAGTGCCAGGATGTGTGTCTCTCTTTTTCTCTGCGTGTTTCTCACTGTGTTTGTTTCTCTCTGTGTCTGTCACTCTTGGTTTATAGGTCTCTCTGCATCTGTCAGTATGTGTGTCAAGTGGTATATATATGTTTAAATGGCATCTGTAGTCCGAAAATGTACTTTAAAAATCAATTAAGATTTTAAAGTTCCTCTCCACCACCCAAAATTAAAATTTATATTTAAACATATTACACTTACAAAACCCATAGATTGTACTATTTACAATAATCCCAGGTGCTCCTATTTCTGCACCTGATCCCTCACCGCATCTATCTTCACTTCCCGGTAGTGGTCGTCAGTGAGAGCTTCAACTCTTATGTCACAGCCAATCACTGACTGCCGTACCCATTGAGCATCCTCTGCTGAATGTGTGGCAAGGGATTTTGAGCTGTGTTTAGGAGTGTTATATTAAATAGAATAGAACTCTCTGGGTTTTGGTGGGAAAAAAGTTTAAATATTAATGTAGAGTTAATGATGGGGTGATGGTTTTTTAATCACCCCATCTAATTGAAGACAGTTCCATAATTTTACCGTTCTCACAGTAAAAATAAACCTTTAGAACTTGAAGACAAAATTTCCTTTCTTCCAGCCTTAAAGGGTTCCCAAACTAAAATTTGCCCCACTGCTGGCCCCACACTGTAGGGACTACCCCCCTAACCCTAAACACTATATTCACATCTTTAAAATCAGGCTGGAACTTTACTTAAGCACCTTCGTTCCTATGGCTACTTCTGAAGACCGGCAGCTGCATCCATTATTGACTCACATTCAGCCAATCACAGGCGCAGCTGCCAGTCACACCTCTTCTGATCTCCGTTCCCAAAAGAAACAGAAGAGGCTTAGGCCGGGGAGCGAAGGTGGGTAAATAGAGTTCTGGTTTAAAGACATGAATATGGCATTTAGGCTTAAGGGGTGGTCCCTATAGTTTGGGTAATTTTGGATTTGGGGGGTGGACATATCCCCATGCAAGCACCTTTTCTTTAATGTGCATAATTGTAACTTATTCAATCGGTCTTAATATTCAAGCTCCCCCTGTCCCCTTATTATTTTAGTTGCCCTTCACTGAACTCTTTTTATTTCCAATATGTCATTTTTGTACACAGGGTTTAATGGAATAATTCACTCAGAAAGTGTAAAATTCCTTTAGTGCTTTAAGTGAGGAACGGGAGCTAAAGGAAATATGCATTACCTTGTATTCTTCAATAAATTTAGAATGAGCCAGGAACGAAGGAGTGAAATTTACCTTGTGCACAATCTACTGCCAGCTCCACTGAGTGCCACCAACCACTTCCGCAATTAGTTTAACTATAGGGCGCATTATCATGCATGCACGCTATGCTATAAACTGAATGCAGAAATGGTCTGGAACTGTCAGTGGAGCCGGAGGTGGATTGTGTGTTAGGTAAGTTTCACTCCTTCGTTCCTGGCTCATTCTAAATTAATTGAAGTACAGGAGGTAAAGCATAGCTCCTTTACCTCCCATTCTTCAATTAAAGCAGTAAAGGAATTAATTTTCTAAGTAAATTATTCCTTTAAAAAACTGTACCACATTCTAAAGTGAGGCCTTACAAGTGCTTGTTAAGAGCTAGAATAATATTTTACTGCCTTGAATTCATACTCCCCCCATATCTTGCTGGCTGTAAATGTTCCCTCCACGCATTGCTTGCTACATTTTCGTTTGTTATCCACCAAAACTCCAAGATCCTTTTCCAAAAGACATTCACTTAATACAGAGCCATTTATAATATAAGTAGCACAAGGATTTTTCAGCCCAAAATGCAACACCTTAAATTTATCAATATTGAATCTCATCTGCCACTTAGCAGCCCAATGTGACAACATCATCTGTAGCTTTTAATGGTCAACAAAGTTTCACACGCAGACGCAAGTGCCATGTCATCAACCCTCCTCCCACTGTGGAGTGGGTGTGCGCACAACTAGGGGTTGGCTTCTTTCTTTCGCTTTCTTCGCCTTTTTCTACCTATTATCTTTATCTGTTTCTATCTATTATCTCCTTTCTATCTATCGACCCATCTTACTATTGTTGATCTGTATAAGGAAGCATTAAGAAAGACAATTGCTTGAAATCATGAAAGGTTCTTTACGCCGTGGTTAAGAATAGGTTATCATGGGCCATGCATATCAACACCTCTCTTTTAGTATATAGGATTGCTACTATACACTATATGTACTGTAGTGTATACAAAAGAAGAAAAAAACTTGTTTAAGACGTTTGCTTTATTGCCAACTATCTTATCCCCATTATTAAGTGGCACCACCAGTGGTTTCTGGGCTATATGTCCGGATAAAACCTTTAACGCTAGCCAATTATAATAATACTAATACATTAGGCTCTTATGCTGGCCATAAACATAGCGATATTATTGTCCAATATGCATTATCGGTTGTCAATCATTTGGATTCCAGTGGCGAAATAAGTCTGACACAATCAGGCCATTTTCATTATTGGATATTTTCATCTTTTTTTTTTTTTTATAACAATATAGTCCCCTATTGCTTGATACGTGTATGGCCAACACTACCTTCCAAAGTTTTCGCCTTGTCAAAAGAACTGCCTATCATTGTCTTTTTTGCGATCTGTGCCAGGAACTTTGTGGAAAAGGTAAAACCATTTCTGGGAATCAAATGTCAACGATCGATCTATAATCTGAAATGTCCAATATGCGTATGCCCAGCATTAGACTGTGGTTCTCTGTTTAATCTGAGTACAAACATTAATATAAGTTCTGTCATAATTCATTTGTATAGGAAAACTATTTTATCCAGGATTTCAACATTCTTAGACTGATTCCAAGTTTGAAATTTCACTTTGTAGTAATAATAATACTAGTTTATCAACAATAAGAGTTACTAGTATCAATTATCCATGGAATGAGCACGCGCTCCACTTGTTTGGATGGTTATCCTATAATTAACATAGCAGCCAAAATAACAGTAAAGGCATTGTGACTTTAAGCAATGCAGACTAATGACCCTGGTTAGAGCATTAACCCATTATATTAAATAGCCTTTCAAAAACTAAATATTTGTCCTTGAGTCAAACTGATGAAAGAAAACGCTTTCATTATTAGAAATCTATTACAAAACTACAAGCAAATAGATAACAACGCAAATTATGCAAAAGGGTAACACAAAAGAAGTGTTTATTTTAGCACATTTTGCAATACCTATGGTGTATAAAAAGGAAATCGGTAGAGTGGTATACAAAAAGTAAAAACAACAAAAGCTATGCAATACAAAAATAAAAATGAATTTAAGGCAGGATTTGACTAGAAAAAGAAAGTTTAAGTATAAACAGTGATTTTTGCTTGAAAGGCTGCACTAAGTGCTATTAATGTGAGTGTCTGCGTGTGCTGTGAGTTTGAAACCTTCACCTGTGATGCAGATGAATTCATTCAAGAGAAATCAGAGCTGATTAGGTCAGACAGCTGAATGAAATCAAGACTTGTAATTAGCACTGATTCAAGAAACAGCTAATGAGCACTGATTAGGTCTGCGCCACAGATGAATGCTATCAAGAGGCAGGTATTTAGTGTTGATTAAATAGGGGGGGGCATTATTGGGGGGATTGGGGCGATTTATTATAGTTTTGGGGTGGTGTGTGTGGAACATTGGTGATGGGGGGATTGGGGGGCTCAGTAACAGTGAGTAGTAGTGGGGGGGTGGATGGGATTTGATTTGGGATTAGTCTAGAGGGGGATGTGCGGGTACGGGATTTGGGATTTCTGTTTTCAAGGGGGTTGGCCATACTTGCCATTTTAAAGGGCAACCTGTGGCTACAAAAACAAGTGAGGGGTTTGCTGTATTAACTTAAATGAAAGCCTGCAGTACGTTTTTGCATTATTCGCAGTATCTTCCTTTAAAATACCGACAACCCCAACTAAATCTCACAGCTGGAGCCTGTGAGAAAATTACATTGGGGTGAATTTTCAACTCCTGTTTCAGCTATTTGTTAGAGTTGTGATGATATCATGCCTGACCTTGCTCGCCCCTCGCCCCGGTGGGAGAAGCAATGCTCGTTTCAGACTTAAAGGGCAATGTTTTTCCCAGCCCCCAAATACAAACTTTACATCACAGGTAAATCAACCTCGCTCCAAACCCTAAATCGTACTAGTTGAACTCTGCAAATATCATAGTCAAACCTGAATCATGCTCATGTCCTGTATATCACCTCCCTATTTTTTTGCCTTCCTTATTCTTCGAGTTAAGCAACTGATCAATATAGGATTGAACAGGTTGACATCACAAGCCAATTGACCTGAATGTTAATCCCCCTAGCTGCCTTCTTCTGATGCATGCTCAGGCTCAGTACAGTTTCTAAATTGCTCTTTTCCATTAGGTCACCATAGAGCATAGCCAGGCATACAGTAATGGGATTCGAGACAAACTATGAATTTAAACATATTTTATAGAGGCCATATCTTGTGAAATGATGTTATTTGCGTGGAGGTGGATTTGGAGTTGTCCGTTAATGCTGGGGAAATCCAGAAACGGTACCTGCGGGGAAAAATTGACCAGCTGAGAAATGGTGGAGCCTATTGAAGGCAGCAGAGGTGGGTCACATGACCATACAGCTGAGTCACAATGGCTGAAAACTGTAATGATAATATTGCGTGAAACCTATTTCAGTAAAACTTCTCATAAGGGATGATCTGATATCCCCGTACCTAAAGTGGGTCTGTAGAGTTTGTAATACTGTCAAATACCAGCCAGAGTAGGATGAAGAGTTCTGCGACACTATTATTGCAGTGTTTGTGCATTAAACCAACCTTAGGGCAATCTAAGAGCAGGATTAACCAACCCATGCATGTCGTGCCTAGGACCCAGTAAACAGTAATAATACTGCCACATAACAAAACTATACGTAAACGTGCAATGCAATTAGCTGGATAACAAGCTTTTATTGGCCTGTGTTGGTTAGACGTGGACTTTTAAGATGAGGGTTTGCATCTTAAGTCTCTAAAGACAACCATTAATCGGCCACAAGCAATGTACATGATGGCAATAGATAGAAAATCTTTTTGACACCACCAATGGATGTCTTTATGTCCGCCAGATTTGCAATGCAGAGGGCACAACTGCCCTATCAGCACATTCACTGCGAGTGAGATTGCCCCCTCACACCATCGCAGACTGTACTGTAGAACGGAGGCAACGTGGGAAATGAACAAGTGGAAGTCCTCACTGAAAGAAGCCGAACCCCCAATAATTTATCCCCCAGACCCGGTTATCAGACCAGGGATGTGGGACATTTTAAAAAAATTGGTTAGGCAGCTAGACTGATTTGCATTTTTCAAAATCAGTCTTGCTGTATAGTTTATATTGATTGAATCAATTGACACTGTTACCTGTGGCTTAAATAGTTTTGATCTTATATAGGGAGGTAGCCTGTTATGCACTTTATGTGTACATTGTGTATTTAATTGTTTTTCTAATCTTTATGCTTTTCTCTGATGTATCCCAATAAAATAATGTTCAAATGTTTGCACAAATATAAAGAGAGTTGGGAAGAAACTTTTTCTCTCCTCTAATCATTACTATCTATTTTTTACTACAAAGCACCTGCCCTATTTATAACATTGTAGTGAAGAGGTTGTGTGCATGATTCTAATGAGTTGGTGCCCTGACTAACCCTCTTTTTAAACAAAAAAAAAAGGCCTGCTTTGTGCCTTAAGGGGAGGAAAAAATAGAAATCTGGCCATGTTTAACCCCGAGCATGTTTACAATTTTCCTTTGTGGTGGTGGCGCTTGGTAGCAACCAGTTAGCTGCGCCAGGGCGTATCAATCCGACTTTGGTCACCAAATGCGATTTATTAATACTTTAATACACAAAGAACCGAATCATAGAAAATTAGACAATATTAGAGTAGATTCAAAAAGACTACCTATCGTTTAAAATGGATGCAATTTGCCTCAACAATCGATATTATTACAATTTGAAAAGCATGAACATCTGATTGTTGGGTCAAAGAATTCACACCATTTTGAACGATAAACTTTATTGAATAACCCTGTAATTTATCAGTTTTATTGAAGTAATATATAAAAAACGGTCTTTATTGTCACATAACTACAAACATTCGAATGAGATACTTTTCTGGTGATAAAGTCATACATCTACACTTCCGCCTCTGCTGGATTTTCCATTTCAAGATTAGCCAATGACAGATAAACACTCACTGCAATTATCATAATGTACCAGCCATTGACAATTCCATGCGATCAGCCAAGCATAACTTTTTGCAAACGATTGAGGTGTATAATGCTAACATATTCTTTAAAAAAAACAAAATGGTAAGAGCTATGCAGGTATATAGTAGAAGACAGACAGATAAGACCAATTTGGGTCTCACCTTTGGAGTTTAATTCCAACTACGACTATCGAATGCAAGAGTAGAGAAGATAAAGCAAACCAAAATGAACAGCCTCAAAAATCTCAATGTAATGAGTATTCCTTTGCTGCAAGGAAAAGAAAGTTAACAAATATAAGTGAAAAACTAGAATAATACCTTAATTTAAAAAATAGCAGTGTGCGCTGGGGTATGTCCACCCGCCAAACTAATTATTTACCAGTGTGCCTGGAAATGCTATATCCTCGACCTTGGCAATGAAGTTTAATAGCAGTCCACAGTCCCCCCCCAGAAACAATACCAGCCTTTGCGTCTCACTATCTCCCCCGACTAAAAGCATGCTGGGAGTTATAGTTCCAAACATCTGAAGTGCAAATATTAGATGGGTTCTGAGCGTGAAGGATGTAAAGGTCAACTCCAAAGGAAAAACAATTACAGATAATCTATTGTTAATCACTGCTTCTGATCTACATTGTTTGTGCGGCCTTTAGTGGCCCTTTAAAATAGACAGCAATTCCATACAGTAGTACCCTTATCAGTAATAGCCATACTGGAATTTGCTATTACTGTATAGCGAAGAACTACTGTATGTGAATTCTGCTTCGCATTTGAAAGGGACACCTAAAGCCTCAAAACACTACAGATCAGAAGTGCAGTATGGTTTTTAACTCGAGTCATCACATTCATCTCTCCTCCTTGTTCAGGTAACATTGCCTACCTCCGGTTATATCATAGAAAAGTATATAACGATACCCTTTAACACTCAAGCTGTTATTCAGCAGAATGCGTTTAGTCAAGTTTTATTTGCCTTGGACATGCCTGGTTCACTCCGTTTATGTTGAGAAAGACATACCTTTTCAAACAAACTTTAGTTGTATTTTAAAAGGAAATTTTATGGAAGTGTCTGCACATCTGGTCAATTAGGCGTAGGCTATGAGGTGGGTGATAAAATTGGGGGTGCTGTGCACTTGAAGCCCACATCGATGGGACACCCCCTGAGTCTATAGTAACTGATGAAAAATAAACACTTAAAGGTTGAAGCATCAATCTTTAAAAGTGGTGTTTATTCTGGTTCATATTATTTACCAACTATTTATCTTGAAATTTATTAAAGGATCATTACACTAGAAAATTAACTTTGTTTCCAAGCAAAGCGCGTTTAAAAGGGATGATAGAAACATTCTCCCTCTGGTTACTTACAGTGGCCCAATCAGTTAATGAATATGAGCTCAATGCAATTCCTATTCTGTGACACGTCCCTATCTATTACATAGAGACGCATGGCAAAGGCAGGGGAGAGAAAGGGGAACTGACAGGAGCACTGTTTTTCACTAACTTTAATACCCTTTATAAAGTAACACTTGTTTCCCATGATATTGATATTTCACTTGTGTTTCCAATCTGTTAAAACTGTTTACCAATATATCCAATCGAAAGAGTTTAGGGGATAATAATTTATAACACGAAATGTTCACTTACTAATCCAGACACGCCAGTCTCTGCTCCTGCGAACCGCCATCATATTCAGCTTATTTTATATCCTCCCACTGTGGCTTTATTATCAAAGTATCTAGTATAAACAAAAAAAATTACAATTTTATATCATAAAAAGCACTATAAAACTGTAACACTGCTGTAAGAAATGTCCATTGGAAGAAGACATACACTAAACAATGTTATACACAAAAACTTTTAACAAATACACATAATGCATTCACTCGACAGACAAAATCCTTAGAGCAAAGAAAAAACAAAACAAAAGCACTTACTATTCATAATTAAAAAGTATGGATGAGTAAAGCCATAGCATTTGTGCAGAGGAACATATCAATTCTGCCAAAAGGGTCACTAATGGTGCATATCTAAGACTGATCGACTAACCATCAAATTCCTAGCCCACCATGGACAAATTTGCTAAGCCATGTTTACTCTGCATAGATCACAGGTGATTACAATGGACAATTTCTAGCTGGCCACTACTGTGTGCATTTTACAAAACTCTGCTGACATCATCTTCTTGATTTGCGTTATTTTGTTGGATAGGAATATAGTATCTTCTTATTTAAACAACAAAGTTAGGGTTAAATAAAGTCTGCGCCTCACCTGCATACATCGCTAATGAAGCCTATTGCTGCAGTTACCCTTGCACCTCCTTTGCACCCTTATGCTCATGAAGTAAAAATGTTGCCTGTTACCTGTCACCCTCCACTTTAGATTGGACTTCATTAACCCCCTTTAAACTACTAATCCGAAAAAAATAGCATATATCCTCCAGATCTGTGGATCTCTATGTGCTTAATGCTATGAAAATGACAGTCCTACCCAAAACTATTGTATCTATTTAGGTGCTTCCCTCTATACATTTCTAAGTTGCTGGATAGAGTAAGGGCTAGGCCACGCTTGCTCTCGTGACTTGCGCATGCCTATTTTGTTATAAAAAGTCGCGGGAACGAAAAAATTCCTACGATTTCCGTTGCGCATGCAATTGCGCATGCGTTCCATTTTGGTACACACGCATACCATGTTTTGGTGCATTAAAGCATGTATTTCCATAACGGAAAATGGCAAATCACATGCGCAAACGCAAAAGAATCGCATGTGATATGTACACACGTTTGCGTGTGTGATTCTGGCGCGTTACAGTATGGCCTCAGCCTTATAGTGACTTAACCTAAAACAGATATTTTTCAAATACAAATTAATTTTGAAGGTAATCAGCAAAGTATCTGAGATGCAAGTAAGTGTAAATGTTTTTGGACTAAAATTTTCCTTAACATTTATTTTTATCAGAAAACATTCTGTAAGACCATTCAACTTTAGTTCATTACTCAAAATAACCTTTGACAGGGTAGAAACGCAGTTATCAATGTTTCTAAAACTTTGGATAACCCAAGTCATTATGACTTACTATTTTGCCCTGCATGCTGAATAGGGATACTTTTAACTTGAGCATCCTCTCAAATTATGACTTTTTGTATAGATAAATAAACATATTTGTCTGTCTTTATATGCCTATTAGAAATACGTTTCACAGTTACTCATATAGATAACAGATTGTGATTGTGATTGCCTCGGGCATCTCTAGATTAAAGAGATATTGTTCAACGATGTAACATGATATCTAGTGCATGGGTTAAACACATAGAATCAATAGAAGTAAAAACTGTGGATTAAATTATTTTATTTGTACCCTTCCTGGAGGTTGTTATGATGGTTATAGGCAACAGGCCATGGCAAACGCATGGACCAAAATGTACCACAATAAAGGGTACTGCTTTCCTTTTTTTTTTTAGCACTAGAACATTATCGGGAATTCAATATAAGTTCTATCATTAAAATGTGCAATTTTAGCTTTCAAATGTTAAATATGATCTGATTGTGTGGGGCAATTTGGGCAACCATTTTAACATAAAACACTTAATTTAAAGGGGAACTGTGGTCTCAACAAGTCGAGTTTAAATGAAAGGCCAGTTTCCTACCTTTAAAGAGCCATCAACCACCTCTCTACATGCTCCACAGCGCAAGATATAAAGAAAAAGAACTGACCAGAAAGTAATGGGTGGGAGGCTGACATTCCTAAGGCTTCTCTGCCACAGTCGGTCGCAGGCAGCACAGCCTCAGACTCCCTCATGTGTGGGGAGAGACAGTAAGTCCTCCCTCCCTCCTCTCTGCTCTGCTGTGAAGTCCCTGACAGGAAGGTAAAGGGAATCTACAAGCCCTTTCTCTCCCACTATGTGGAGTTTTCTGTAAGGGGGGGGGTGTGGTGACCCGCCGCACCGGTGTGAGTGGGCGGGCCTTGTGCACCCGTGAGTGGGCGGGTCATGGCACTACAGGTGGGCGGGGCCACATGGGGCTGTAAGAGAATGGGCCAAGAGGGTCTGCAATGGAGGACACATGGTGTCATGAGTGCGGAGGGACCAGGGAGACTGTCAAAGGGGAGGGAGACACAGGGCAGATTGACATGACCGTTTCAGAGCAGGAAGCAGTAAGTGCAGGGGACACTGGTGATGCTGCTGCTGCTGCCGCCATATTCACCAAAAAAAATTAAATATCTCAAACTATGCAAAATAAACAATGAAAAATTCTCAGGGGATCAATGCCTATCAATTTACCTAAAGTCATTTTTGGACCACAGTTTCCCCTTTAGGCGTTTCTCCTCATCCACATACTAAAAACATGATTAACATGAAAGGTGATTACTTGTACCACAACACATGTATCAACAGGTGTGGAGTGTCCATGTGGTCTCGTGTATGTGGGAAAGACAGACCTGGACATTTGAGAAACCCGGTGATATCAAATATTTAGATATGGCACAACCAGATTAATGAAGCCTTAAAGCCTTAAGGGAAGTTCAAGTGCAAATACATATCTTTTCAGAAAAAGGCAGTATTTTTCATCCCAATGACCTTAATCTGCCATTCAGCATATTGTCTATGAATAAATAAATGCAACCAAAATACGGACTTCCTGTTTGCAGGCACCCTAGTAGAGACCGTTATGGTCTTGCCCTGTTGCACCTAGCACCCTGGGTGATGATTCAGTTGTTTAGTAGAGATACTGAGCACTCTTTGACCCACCAATAGCCATCAGTAGAAATTACTATTAGAACATTCCAAGAGATGTTGGTGCATTCTCCGGAAGAAGGACTGTTAGAACCTGAATGTCACTCACTAATGTCACAGCAGGGTACAGCAAAGGGTATATAATCAACTGATTTTTCAAAATGGAAGAGAATATGTAGAATAACTAGGAATGCATTACACAAGTAAAATTTAACAAATATTGATAATTTCCACTGAACTGTCCCCTTTAATGAATAGTATCATGAAATGCTTTAAATGATAGATATTAACTGTTAGTGGCTGAGGCTAGAGCTTTTTTGAGTTATTCATATTTGAAGCGATCCTAGAGAACCTACAGCTTTATGGTTTATCCAAATTATTGTTCAAATTATTGTTTGAATTTTAGATAAAGAAATGTTTTTTAAAAAATATATCAATGCGTGTCACGTTTTACATGGATTTATGTATTTGTCTATATATATTTTTCTTTTATCATTTGATTGACATTCTTAGTAAGAATTTGGGACTTCCCTTTAAAGATCCTTCACTGTAGGGGTGAGATTTGAAAAGGTATAAATGTTTGAATCATTATGACTAAACTAACTTGATAAAGGCCTCAGATAAAAGACTGAAACGTTGCCACGCTTTGGCGCATTGAAATATATTTGCTTGTTGGAAAGACCCAGGAGTGCTCCATATACTTTCATTTTGTTATTTTTATTGATTGTCTGGACAGCACCAGGCAGTTGTTAACCACAAACGTGGTGCCTGCACCAAATGAAAAAATAGTATTGAAGGATATTATTCTTACGTTGACCATGAAATCATAGTCAGTCTGGAGTTCATGATGGCGAATGGTTTGAAGATTAATTGCTTTTAGCTTAACATAGTTCTACCGTAACAAGCCTAGAGGAAAAAAAACATGCATAAGCAGACATTAAAGTGGTGTCTCCACTGAGGAAAACATTTTTTTTAAGTACAACCATCCCCAACCCTCCTCCTACCTTTTTTTTCCCAGAATTCCCCTTCTTTAGTTGCAGCAAGCATGGGAAAGTGTGTGCTAACGCTCCCTGGGGTGTGTCTTCCCCTGTGCTGGAGTGCTGTCACTCAATGTGCATACATCATGGTAGCAGACCACCCCACTTGGCTGCAGTAAAGAAATCCTTTCCTCCTACGTCTCTCTAAGTTCATTTTTACAGCTGATAGACAGTGATGGAAAAGTTTAAAACCCTCTCCTTCACAAACTGTAACAAAGGCAGGGGAATTTGTGTTGTATTAATAAAGATTTTTTTGTGTGCTGCAAGCCTGCTGTGATGGTCCTATAATTATTCCTCATTAATCAGTGAACTCAGTAGGGTGTGTGTGTGTGTGTAGAATTGACCAACCAGTCGATCACAAGACCGCAGTCCCAACGATCCTCACGTTCTGCGCATGCACTAAAGGAACACGCCACGTCGGATATTTCCCAGGCAGACAGTTCATGAAAGTGGGCGGACCTGCACCATCCACAGCCTTCAGGGAGAAACTCATTGGATTTCTCTAAACTAACTACTCAAATATACAGGATACTGCGGTACATTTCACCTAACACAATTTACTATCCTTACAACCCAGGTGACTTTTAACAGTGGAGAGTACCCTTTAATACAAAACATACTGTATGGAAGTATTCTGTATCATATTCATTCCTTCATATGACACTCTGATACATAGACTTAGAGCTTGCATGAGGATGTAAAGGCAATATGCATTGGGCTACTAGAGTGAGCCTAGAAGACTAGAGCCTAAATTAACAGGGAAAACATCAAAGCACTTTATGGGTTAATAGGATCAAGGTAGTTAACTTACAATTGGCTTACCTGTAAAAGATAATGTCCATATTGGCCATTTTTCTGCAGGAGTCCCATTTGTATAGAGGGAGTTGGTGATCAATATGGAAACATTCTGAACAGCCAATTAAATCTGCATATATTTAATTGAATACAAAACCATACTAGTTGGTGTACCAAGTATATATTCAGAATTTCCAAGTATAAGTTAGTGAGACTTCAAATCAGTACTGATCAAGTCCTGGATAAAGATTTAATCCAGGAAGTGATTTTTTTTATTTAGATTTTTCATTTTCAAGTTCGTTATCATTCAAACAATGATGATCAGATCACTCATTGGGAATGGTAAAAAGTAATATACACATGCACACTTTTTTTAAGAGCAACACACAAACCATTTAGAAATAAAAGCAAACCGAGTTTAAATTCGAGGAATTAGGGTACCATTACGAAGAGACACAATCGTTTTTTGGGATCTGTAATTTTGCAAAACGCTGTTGTGTGTTTGTCAGTGATACTCAATTTCCAATGAACCAGCACTTAAAGGGCATGTCCACCCTTAATATAAATTTTCCCATATGATAAGAGTACCTCCCCCAGCCCCAACCGCTATAAAATTAATTTCAGAAAGCTCCCAGTTTCTTCACTTACCTTCCGTCTATCCCGACGCCCCGGCGCTCTTCTGCTTGCAAGACACTGCAAGCAGAGGGCGGACCGGCAGCCGCGTCCGTGATTGACTGAGAGGCAGCCAATTATGGATGCGGCGCTGCCGGCTTCTCAGAATGCCGCGGGAGGGCGAGGGAAGGTATAGTACAGTCTGGTCACTTTCTAAAAATAATTTTTATGCGTTGGGGCTGGGGAAGTTGTTCTATTACATGCCCAGGGGTTTATGCTAGGGGAGGGATAGAAAACGGGAGGAAGAGGGGAGGGGAGAGAAGGCTGCAGTACGCATGCCAAACTTCTCCCCGAGGCCAGGTAGGAGGCAGAGTCCTATATGGACTCTGCTATCCTCCTGGTGGGCAGTTTTTTTGGTACTTGGGGGGGGGGGACTACAGGAGACCTTGTGTAGCTGGGATGTGAGGTAAGTATTAAACTACACTACATAGATGGGGCATTATGGCCAGGGGGGGATTATAGGTTTGGGGGTGGACATGCCCTTTAAAGGATAAGTGCACTGTAAAAATCAAGTTGTGTTAATTTGGAAGCTGCAGCTTTTTAAATACTGTTGCTATATTTTTTTTTACCTATGCCCCTCCAGAGCCTACCTTTGTGCCTTGGAAGTTGCTGACATCTTGTTGCTGGTTTGCTGAATGTTAAGCTCCACCTCTCTGCGATTTCCTCTGCTTTCTCTGCCTAGCTTTCAAACCTAATGCCTTTGAGTTCCAGCACGCGAAGACTCATTACCGTTTGAGGCTCAAGAGGAGAGGCACGGAACTCACAGGAATTACTGTTGACTGCGTCAAGCAGGAGTGTTACACAGACTCACAGGCCATTACGTTGAGGCTCAAGCAGGAGTGCACGGAACTCACAGGTCATTATGGTTTGAGGCTCAAGCAGGAGAAAGCAGTGGAAATCTGCAGAGGGCTGAGTTAACATTCAGCAAACCAGTAACAGATTTCGTCACACTTCAAGACACAAAGCTAGGCTCTGGAGGAGCATAGTTAAAAAATATCGGCAACGCGTTTTTAAAAAAGCTGGCAGCTGCCAATGAACATAACTTGATTTTTACAGTGCACTTATCCTTTAAAAGGAGGACATGTGGCATTTTTAACAGATTTAACCCTTGAGAAATATGCAGTAGGAAAAATGGTTTATTCTCCTAAACTAAGTGAACCTGGCACTCCAGATGTTTGGAAAATACAAACTCCAGCATGCCTTGTTAGCATTCTGCAAACAAGCCATGCTGGGAGTTGCAGTCTAAATACTGGAGTGCCAAGGTCAACATAATTGTTTTAAACCAATACTAAAATGTTTAGTGAATTGGGGGTTTTGTGTGAATATTAAATGTCTCCAACGTCTTTGCTATTAAAAACGTTGGCTTTGGTAAGCAATAATCGGGCACAGTGTGTTTTGGTGAATGAGAAATGTTTTGGTTCTGTTTTATATATGAATGATACCCTATAAGCTACATATATATAGGTTTCCAGATTTGAAACTCAAATAGAGGACATATGTGAGTGCGTGCGTGCATAAGTATTAGGCCTTGTTCACACTGGATGACAAAAATGGACCAAAACACGCCGAGTCCATTTTTTTGGTACATTTTCGCCATTTTATTTTTCCGTTTTGGGGATTTTGGAGAAAAGGGATCAGTGCTGAGGTGAGCAAGTTGTCCTTTAACTTTTAAAGGTTACTCCACTGGAGAGTTTTATTGAAGAATGGGAGGTGAAGGAGCGCTGTCTTACCTCCCATTACTGTTCTTCAATAAAACTGAATGGCCCAAACTTAATTTTCCCCAGTGGAGATACCCTTAAGAAGCCAGACACATATAAAACTACTTCGTACTACTGCACACATGTGGGAGATTTACTCAGAGCCACTATCATGTGGTAAATCTCACTTCCGGATACAATGCACAAAACCTGGCTTGCTTAAATATAAAACATACTTGCACTTTTAGCAATGCCCCAAAATTACACAGGGAATTCAATAAAAGTTCTAATCGTTTAAAATGGTGCTAATTTTGTCCTCAACCATCAGATCTTATTTAACATTGAAAGCGAACATCTGATTGGTGGGGCAAAATATACAGTACTTTTCTAAGCATTGGTATTCTTTGGGGTTAGCTGTGTGGCCATGTCTGTCAGTACATCATCATGTGGAAGACGTTTGATTCAGGACATGAGATTGATATTTAGGTTTTTTTTTTACTTGTTGTGTGTTTGGGTAGATTTCTGGTGTTGAACATTTTCCTTAATTTTTTCCAAAATCTGCAAAATGCATGAAATTGCACAATGAATAGCAGTGATGTAAGAAAGAATGTCTTATTACATAGCTGTGGATTCCAAAAATCAATATAGTTTGTAAGGGGTATTTTGGAATTTCATTGGATTGTTTCAAAATGCAGAGCTGATTGAAATTGTTTGCTGCAATCGTCCTTTGCATTTGGCCCCTTAGGGGTTTATTTGTAGTCCATCTATGCAGCTACATTTTTCTGTGAAATTTGAAAAAATATCCAATTCATAAACGCTGTACTTATATCTGCATTTTGATTAAAAAACTTACACCACTCATAAAATAGATCACGTGCTCAGATAGTTTTGTTAATTTGGTAGATATTCTGCGTTAAGTAACAGTTCACTGCACATGTTCAGCAGGAGCTTCAACCCCGATAAAGCCGACCTTTGCGTTAACCCTCACAACAGCTTCTAGAAATAGCTATTTTAGTTTCAAAGAGCCTGGTATCATATGTTTTTTATCATACTCAGAAGAATCAGAGCATTTAAAATTTGTACATAAACCCTAAGTGTCTGAATCCACCGGTAAATTTACAAGAGTCTGTTATTTTGCCAAGTGCACTTTTTGTGCAAATCCTTAAAATTATTCTGTCAAAAAAAGCAACAAATTGGAAAATGTCTGGCACTGAAAGCGGCAAAACATGACAAAAATGTAAGAATATGAAATAGCTTAGTACAATGAACAAAATAATTGGCACTAACAGATTTTATACATTTGTAGAAAAATAGGTATACTTTATTATTACACACCAGTAATCCTACTGCAAGGCATGATAAATTAGTGTAGCAACTTGCCTTTTCCGTTCCTAGTTCTCTTTTTTTCCCCATTACACCAATGCTAATGAGACCGATATGTTAAAAAAAAAAGCCAACGCATGCCAGGGACTGTTCTGAACTGTATCATCTCTCATCTTCAAGGGGAATAATGGCAGATGTTAGATAAACTTAATTGGGGGCACAGTTATGTATTAGCTGTCGTAGGCTTTCGTTCCCTATAAATAAAGTAGATACTGAAGTGTTATTAAATTGTCAATTTGCAGTCATGTCTGCATGAGCTTTTATCACGTTCCAATATGCTAAACTTGCAACAGTTCCAATATCTAAAATTAGAAAATAGGCAACAATCATACTTACCAGTCTCAATTCTGGGTCAATATCAAATGTTTCATTACCAGGAAAGATGCTCCCTTGTTTGTAGAAGTGTTGACACAGTGTCATGCCAGTTTGTCCTGCTCATTTCTCTCATAAGCATGATTCCCAATAGATATGTTTTGAAGTTCCAAATACTATATAGATATGCAGAACTTGATTATTTAACAGAGGTAAAATGCAAACGCGTAGATATACAAGTAATTATGGTTCTCCATTCAGCATCTTCTTTATAAGCACATACTGACCACACAATGTTTGCCTCACTTCTATGAATAATCTGTGCAGTTTATGATAACAATAATGTGGCGTCCCTTCTACATCACCAACTGTATCATTCTACCACTGTTGGCAGCCACACAAATATTTCACAAGCACTAATATTTGTACTAATCTATGTGCACAGCATTTTTTACCAACATCTCCATATATCAAGATTAAAATATGTAAGGGTCTATTTGTCTAGAATTGCTCTAGCCTCTTCTAATCAATTTCCTTTCTTTTCCTCTCTGCCATCGGAGCCATTTTTCACATTCCTGAAAATCTCAGTTTTGTCTTGATATATGTCTGCACTCATTAATAAATCAGCTCTCATCTTACTTCAATCACTTACTAAACCATCACTCTCTCATATAGCAGGAAAAACCTTCATTTAAAGGGCAGCGCCAGCAAAAACATACTAACAAAACCCTCTCCTATTAAATGATACCATGGTGAAGACCTAAACTGCTAGTTTTTTACCACTTGATTTTCCACTGATCACGGATCCTAAAGGCGGTACACACCATACAACTTCCTCCTGACCGTCCGTTCAAGACTTTCGACCAGTCAGCCAGGAGGAAGACTGCTTGCAACCCTGAAGTTTATTTTAGTCAGCATGCATTTTGGAAAGCCTACCAGCAACAAAACAAAATAGTCAGCTAATTATTTTATGGCTTTTTTTTTGGCTTCCATTATGTTCCTAGCAAAAGATACACTTTTACTGTACCTGTTTTTAACAGTAGTTCTAGAGGCTCGGCAGACTAAAGGTTTAGTTTTTGAAACACACAGCCACTGAGGTTAGAGGTTCAAATCCCCAGACACAATTTTGTTTTCTTTTTGTTCAAAGCTTGACAGGAAATAAACTGCAATATAACTTTGCGTTTTTTTTTTTTTTTGTAAAATGCAAAGCACTGTGTGGGGGGGACAAGAGTTTGCATTTAACACTGTTAAATCTCTGTTATGTGTCTTAGAGGCAGGAACTGCTGTAGCATAATCGTGTAATAAGTGACTAACAGAGGCAGTTATCTGTGCTGTAATATGATTGCAGTAAGCTTCTAGGAGGAAAGGCTGCAGCTTCCTTGTTTTGATGTTGTGCACTAGAGAGCATATAAAGTGACTGTGACCACTTAGATCCACCAAAACAAAGAGGTGGATATGGAGCTGGCATCTAGTACCCAGGTTTATTTCATAAATCAACCAACAGCCATAGCAAAAGGGAGTTGTTAACACATCTTGTTGTATGTAAATGTGCTCTATCTATGGGACATGTTTGCAGGCTTTAGTTCTTGCATTGTCTTCCCATAGTACCCTACTGGTCAAAAGAAATGGATTGTAGATACGTATGTGGTTCTGAGTTTAGTTTCCCTAGCATTACACCTTGCCGATAATAAAAGTCAATGTAGAAATACTTTTTTTTTTTTTAGAAACACAGCATAAAGAAAAACAATCTAAATATTTTTATATTTACAAAAGCAGAGTTATAGTTTTATTCTACTTCCTTACCTTTTAATTGTAAAATTTATAGAAGTGTGACTTCTTCTTGATTGTAGATGGCATATGTATCATCATGCCCATCTTTATATCCCTAAGAAACAGATGTTTAAACGCCATGGTGTTTTCTTCTTAAAGGTAACACCATTATCATTTACTGAGTCCAAATAAACTAACTGAAAACGAATTGAAAAAAATACATTAAAAGCATATCTATTTAAAAAATCTCATTGGTTTACTATGAAAGTGAATCCAACATAGAAAGTATTAAATTTTTCCTATAAATAGAACAGTTACCTGATTTAAAGAAGACCACATTGACGCAATATTTTGTTTGACATAAGTGTCAGAAACTGTGAATAAAATGATGTATCACTTGTAACTCCCAACTGATGATATATCTGAATCAATGACATCTTTAAACAGCGAAGCTGTAAAGTGCACTTAACTCCATATTGGGTGCCCATACAAATGGCAATGATCAAACAAATATCGGGAACTAACAATAAATATTCTTATCTTTACGTAAGTTGTATTTGTGCTTCTGTAATTATACCTTATATACTCGAGTATAAACCGAGATTTTCAGGCTAAAAAAATAGCCTGAAACGAGTCTCGGTGTTTATACTCGAGTCAAAGACTTACCTGCTCCGGCGCGCGATGCTCCGCATCCTCTGCTGACTGACGTCACTGCTGCGGCAGGAGCGGAGTGAGGCCGTGCCGAGTAGTGATGTCAGCCAGCAGAGGAAAATGGAGCATGCGGCCGACGAGCTTAGAAGAGTATCCAGAGCAGCCTGCAGGGGAACATGTGGAGCAGGTAGGAGAAGGCAATGTGGGGATATTAGAAGGGGGAAGGCACAGTAATTCTGCAGTGGCTATTCCTTGCCACTACAGATGTTTGGAAACACAAACTCCCAGCAACTAAAGCATGCTGGGAGTTGTAGTTTCCAACATCTGGAGTGCCAAGGAATGAGGCTTACTTGTCTTTAAATGGACATAGAATTCCCATACAGTAATAGCCAATACACTATTACATGTAAGGGACTTCTGATGTTCATTTAAAGGGCAACTAAAGCCTAACCAAAACAGAATCAGAAGGAGAATGATATCTATCGCTGCCTTCTGATTCTGTATTGTTTTGAGAGCTTTAGTTGCCCTTTAAATGGACAGCAGAATTCCCATACAGTAGTACCATAGGTTATTACTGCATGGGACTACTGTTTGGAATTCTGCTATTCATTTAAAGGACAACTAAAGCCTCAAAACAATACAGAATCAGAAGGCAGTAGTGGTCATAATTTCTACCCTCGGTTTATACTCGAGTCAATCACTTTTACTCCTTTTTAGAAGTAAAAGTGTGTGTCTCGGTTTATACTGGGTCGGTTTATTATACTCGGGCCGGTTTATACTCACGTATAATGGTATGTAGTTTCCAGATTTTGTAAACACAGTATTTGTTTTAGGAAAGTACAGCAAAGACATACTGTATGCTGAGGAAAAAAATAATAATTTCTCATTTCAAAACCTTAAAGGGTTTATTGAAATTCAAAAATATATAACTTACATTTCCTTCACACAAACCAAAGATAATAACTAACTCACCTAACAGATGTTTTTGAAACCTAATCTTCAGTCCAGTTTCCTGCTCCCTCTCTAATCCTAAGTCTTGCTCCTGGTACAGCAGTAAATTGTGTTATGGAAGATAACATCACAGCCAATGACTGACTGCTGCTGACCGAACTGCCCCTCTGAGCATCTGAGATCTTGTACAGCTTTAAGAGGAGATGTAAACCTTTGAAGAAGGGACGGCAAACATTGGACTGAAGAAAGGTCTTTGATGTATGCTTGTAAAGGTTTCTCATTTATCCAGGTCACAGTAAATCGTAGTATTCAGTTAGATCAACTGGACTTCAAGTTATTGAAGATGTATTGCAATTCATCAGAATGGCTTATTCAATTCAGAAGACCCTGGATAGTTTAAATGAGGTATCAAGGAGCACATTTAGTCGAAATAAAAATAACTGAATAGAGGTGGTTGGGGGTGTGGGTGTTGACACCTTGTCTGCCATGTACAATGCTGTTTTGATGCCTTACCTATTAGACACAGTGCAACACTTTGCATTCATGGAGTCCCTAACACCTTGCTGTATATACTGACTGGGAAACATTGCAGGGTTAGACTACATATTTCCCAGGTGCCCCCACAGACTTAACCGGCTCTGGCTGTCATAACTATTCTAGTGACCAAATCAAAATAACTCTTATGGTAATTCCACAAGACTACCATCAGAATTTCTAAACATATACTAGGTAAATCTGTGCGCCATCATGGCCCCTGAAGTGGAATACTCTGGACCCCTGATGTGTGAACTTGCTTTGGATTGTGATAGAGAAAACCACAATAAATAAAAATAAAAGCTTTAAACTTACTTGGATCGTTACCACTGCAATTTTTAAGATCTGAATGCACAGTTTCCAAGGCTTTCGTCCACGGGCACGGAATTTCTCACATGGATTCATAAAAAAAACTTGAGCTTTCTTCTTAGCTGATCTTCCATAAGCAGCTCATCGGTCATGGGACACGGCTTGCAGCTGTAGGGACTGTCATGTTCATTCAAAGAGCTGTGGGTTTTTACTACTAACTCTGGATTCTCCATGTTTCTGGAGAAAACAGGATTACAACCTTTAACTAACTCTTTAATAAGATTATTTACTTTCTAAAGAATAACATAGCATAGTACCACTATTTGTGTGTCAACCATGTTAGCAGTGCCAGGCTGCCAAAAAGGTCAGTGTCTGTGTGCCAAGCAGGTTGCCAGTGCCAGGTTGTCAACCATAGTACCAGTATCTGTATGATACTGTGTTACTAATGCCAGATTGCCAAGCATAGACTCGGTGTCTGTGTGCCATGCATGTTACCAGTGCAGGATGTGTGTCTCTCTTTCTCTTGCGTGTTTCTCACTGTGTTTGTTTCTCTCTGTGTCTGTCACTCTTGGTTATAGTAGTCTCTCTGCATCTGTCAGATGTGTGTCAAGTGGTTATAATATGTTTAAATGGCATCTGTACCGAAAATGTATTTTAAAATCAATTAAGATTTTAAAGTTCATCTCCCCGCCCCAAAATTAAAATTTTATTTAAACATATTAACATTACAAAACCCATAGATTGTACTATTTACAATAATCTTCTTAGCTGATCTTCCATAAGCAGCTCATTGGTCATGGAACACGGCTTGCAGCTGTAGGACTGTCATGTTCATTCAAAGAGCTGTGGATTTTACTATTAACTCTGGATTCTCCATGTTTCCTGGAGAAAAAAGGATTACAACCTTTAATACTCTTTTAATAAGATTATTTACTTTCAAAGAATAACATAGCATAGTACCACTATTTGTGTGTCAACCATGTTAGCAGTGCCAGGCTGCCAAACAGTGTCAGTGTCTGTGTGCCAAGCAGGTTGCCAGTGCCAGGTTGTCAACCATAGTTCCAGTATCTGTGTGACAACTGTGTTACTAATGCCAGATTCCCAAGCATAGTACCGGTGTCTGTGTGCCATGCATGTTACCAGTGCCAGGATGTGTGTCTCTCTTTTTCTCTGCGTGTTTCTCACTGGTGTTTGTTCTCTCTGTGTCTGTCACTCTTGGTTTATAGGTCTCTCTGCATCTGTCAGTATGTGTGTCAAGTGGTATATATATGTTTAAATGGCATCTGTAGTCCGAAAATGTACTTTAAAAATCAATTAAGATTTAAAGTTCTCCACCACCAAAATTAAAATTTATATTTAAACATATTACACTTACAAACCCATAGATTGTACTATTTACAATAATCCCAGGTGCTCCTATTCTGCACCTGATCCCTCACCGCATCTATCTTCACTTCCCGGTAGTGGTCGTCAGTGAGAGCTTCAACTCTTATGTCACAGCAATCACTGACTGCCGTACCCATTGAGCATCCTCTGCTGAATGTGTGGCAAGGGATTTTGAGCTGTGTTTAGGAGTGTTATATTAATAGAATAGAACTCTCTGGGTTTGGTGGGAAAAAGTTTAAATATTAATGTAGAGTAATGATGGGGTGATGGTTTTTTAACACCCCATCTAATTGAAGACAGTTCCATAATTTTACCGTTCTCACAGTAAAAATAAACCTTTAGAACTTGAAGACAAAATTTCCTTTCTTCCAGCCTTAAAGGGTTCCCAAACTAAAATTTGCCCCACTGCTGGCCCCACACTGTAGGGACTACCCCCCTAACCCTAAACACTTATTCACATCTTAAAATCAGGCTGGAACTTTATTAAGCACCTTCGTTCCTATGGCTACTTCTGAAGACCGGCAGCTGCATCCATTATTGACTCACATTCAGCCAATCACAGGCGCAGCTGCCAGTCACACCTCTTCTGATCTCCGTTCCCAAAGAAACAGAAGAGGTTAGGCCGGGGAGCGAAGGTGGGTAAATAGAGTTCTGGTTTAAAGAAATGAATTGGCATTTAGGCTTAAGGGGTGGTCCCTATAGTTTGGGTAATTTTGGATTTGGGGGGTGGCATATCCCCATGCAAGCACCTTTTCTTTAATGGCATAATTGTAACTATTCAATCGGTCTTAATATTCAAGCTCCCCCTGTCCCCTTATTATTAGTTGCCTTCACTGAACTCTTTTTATTCCAATATGTCATTTTTGTACACAGGGTTTAATGGAATAATTCACTCAGAAAGTGTAAAATTCCTTTAGTGCTTTAAGGAGGAACGCGGAGCTAAAGGAAATAGCATTACCTTGTATTCTTCAATAAATTTAGAATGAGCCAGGAACGAAGAGTGAAATTTACCTTGTGCACAATCTACTGCCAGCTCCACTGAGTGCCACCAACCACTTCCGCAATTAGTTTAACTATAGGGCGCATTTCATGCATGCACGCTATGCTATAAACTGAATGCAGAAATGGTCTGGAACTGTCAGTGGAGCCGGAGGTGGATTGTGTGTTAGGTAAGTTTCACTCCTTCGTTCCTGGCTCATTCTAAATTAATTGAAGTACAGGAGGTAAAGCATAGCTCCTTTACCTCCCATTCTTCAATTAAAGCAGTAAAGGAATTAATTTTCTAAGTAAATTATCCTTTAAAAAACTGTACCACATTCTAAAGTGAGGCCTTACAATGCTTGTTAAGAGCTAGAATAATATTTACTGCTTGAATTCATACTCCCCCCATATCTTGCTGCTGGTGTAAATGTTCCCTCCACGCATTGCTGCTACATTTTCGTTTGTTATCCACAAAACTCCAAGATCCTTTTCCAAAAGACTTCACTTAATACAGAGCCATTTTAATATAGTAGCCAAGGATTTTTCAGCCCAAAATGCAACACCTTAAATTTATCAATATTGAATCTCATCTGCCACTTAGCAGCCCAATGTGACAACATATCTGTGACTTTTAATGGTCAACAAAGTTTCACACGCAGACGCAAGTGCCATGTCATCAACCCTCCTCCCACTGTGGAGTGGGTGTGCGCACAACTAGGGGTTGGCTTCTTTCTTTCGCTTTCTTCGCCTTTTTTCTACCTATTATTTTATCTGTTTCTATCTATTATCTCCTTTCTATCTATCGACCCATCTTACTATTGTTGATCTGTATAAGGAAGCCTTAAGAAAGACAATGCTTGAAATCATGAAAGGTTCTTTACGCCGTGGTTAAGATAAGGTTATCATGGCCATGCATATCAACACCTCTCTTTTAGTATATAGGATTGCTACTATACCTATATGTACTGTAGTGTATACAAAGAAGAAAAAAACTTGTTTAAGACGTTTGCTTATTGCCAACTATCTTATCCCCATTATTAAGTGGCACCACCAGTGGTTTCTGGGCTATATGTCCGGATAAAACCTTAACGCTAGCCAATTATAATAATACTAATACATTAGGCTCTTATGCTGGCCATAAACATGCGATATTATTGTCCAATATGCATTATCGGTTGTCAATCATTTGATTCCAGTGGCGAAATAAGTCTGACACAATCAGGCCATTCATTATTGGATATTTCATCTTTTTTTTTTTTTATAACAATATAGTCCCCTATTGCTTGATACGTGTATGGCCAACACTACCTTCCAAAGTTTTCGCCTTGTCAAAAGAACTGCCTATCATTGTTTTTGCGATCTGTGCCAGGAACTTTGTGGAAAAGGTTAAAACCATTTCTGGGAATCAAATGTCAACGATCGATCTATAATCTGAAATGTCCAATATGCGTATGCCCAGCATTAGACTGTGGTTCTCTGTTAATCTGAGTACAACATTATATATAGTTCTGCTCATAATTCATTTGTATAGGAAACTATTTTATCCAGGATTTCAACATTCTTAGACTGATTCCAAGTGTTGAAATCACTTGTAGTAATAATAATACTAGTTTATCAACAATAAGAGTTACTAGTATCAATTATCCATGGAATGAGCACGCGCTCCACTTGTTTGGATGGTTATCCTATAATTAACATAGCAGCCAAAATAACAGTAAAGGCATTGTGACTTTAAGCAATGCAGACTAATGACCCTGGTTAGAGCATTAACCCATATATTAAATAGCCTTTCAAAAACTAAATATTTGTCCTTGAGTCAAACTGATGAAGAAAACGCTTTCATTATTAGAAATCTATTACAAAACTACAAGCAAATAGATAACAACGCAAATTATGCACAAAGGGTAACACAAAAGAAGTGTTTATTTTAGCACATTTTGCAATACCTATGGTGTATAAAAAGGAATATGGGTAGAGGTATACAAAAGTAAAAACAACAAAAGCTATGCAATACAAAAATAAAAATAGAATTTAAGGCAGGATTTGACTAGAAAAAGAAAGTTTAAGTATAAACAGTGATTTTTGCTTGAAAGGCTGCACTAAGTGCTATAATGTGAGTGTCTGCGTGTGCTGTAGTTTGAAACCTTCACCTGTGATGCAGATGAATTCATTCAAGAGAAATCAGAGCTGATTAGGTCAGACAGCTGAATGAAATCAAGACTTGTAATTAGCACTGATTCAAGAAACAGCTAATGAGCACTGATTGGTCTGCGCCACAGATGAATGCTATCAGAGCAGGTATTTAGTGTTGATTAAATAGGAAGACAGATTGGATAAGTTACAATTATGTACACTAGGGAAAAGGCGCTTGCATAGGGATTTGTAATTGTGTATAAATATATAACGGGCCATACAATAAACTATCTGCGGCATTGTTCACCAATCAGAGGACCGTGGACATCCCTTAAGACTTGAAGAAAAGATTTTAGTTTTCAAGTTGGGAAGGGTTTTCACTGTTAGAACAGTAAACTATGGACGTAAGTGTGTAACAGCCACAAATATTCCACTCTCCTCAAGTAGGAGTCTAAAATATAAAAGATGATACCTTTATTTCTTCTTTAAAGTAAATACTAAGTACATGTATTCAAAACATAATTGTGTTACAGTGAACAGTGTAAATGTACTGCGCTGCACTGTATTCAAGCCAAATAAATTTATTTGACCACATGAATTTGCTTATAATCCTTGGTGATCACATTTGCAGCACTACTCTCCATAAACCAAAATGAACTTTACACACTTTATCATCATATTTACAGATTTAGAGCATAAATATTAAGGTTAAAGGGTATGTCACCCTAAATAGATTTTATAATTCTGCTCCCCATGTCCCCCAGCCCCAACCGCATGTTTTTTTTTCAAAAAGCTCCCCAAACTCTTACTTACCTCCCCTCGATCCTCCGCCGCATGCCGGCCCTCTGCCTGCGGAATGCAAGCGAGGGGAGGGACGGCAGTCGCGTCTGTGATTGGCTGAGCGGCAGCCAATCACGGACGCGGCTGCCGGTCATCATGCATCAGTGCAGTGGAGGAAAGCGGAGAGGTAAGTAGGAGTTTGGGAGCTTTTTTGAAAAAAAAACATGCGGTTGGGCTGGGGGACATGGGGAGGCAGCATATTAAGGGGGATTAATGCTAGGGGAGAGGATAGTACAACGGGAGGGAGAGGGAGGGGGAGGAGGGGGGGAAGGCTGCAGTGCGCACGGCAAATATCTACCGGAGGCAAGATAGCAGGCAGAGCCCTGCTATCCTCCTGGTGGTTAGTTTTGGACTTTGGGGGGGGTTTACAGGAGAACCCTATGGAGCTGGGATGTGAGGTAAGGATAAACTACACTACATGGTGGGGCCAGTAGTTGGGGGGATTATAGTTTTGGGGGTGGACATGCCCTTTAACATTGTCAAGGATGAGAAGAGACACGACTCCATCAAGTTTATGATGTCTGTTATCAAAAGTATATTCTTTTAAAAAAATCAAAATACAAACGGTTTAAAACCAGATTAACACAAAACTTTAAACGTTAATTGATAGTGCTGCAAGAGACCTTAAGGACAACTTCACCCTCATAAGTAGGAGTATGAGATTGTAAGCTCTTCCGGGCGGGATCTCCTAATGTGTCGAGGCTTGTTGCACTTATATCCATTTATACGTAATTTATATATATGTTTTCTTAACCGATATATAAAATTGCATTTAACTTAATTTATTTTTATCTATCTGTATAAAGACTTGCAATTATCCCCTTGTTTGTATACTCTGTATTTTATAATGTACAGCAATGCATACCCAAGGGGCGCTTTATAATAAAATTATACATACTACATAAGAACATCTTTTAGAAAGATGGCCTCTTCTTACATGTTGATATATCATAGTTTGTCCAATTAATTTATTACTGTATGCCTGCTATGCTTCTGGATGCCTCATGGAACTGAACAATTTAGAAACCTGTACTGAGCCTGTACTGAGCCTGGGCATGCTCAGAAGAGGCAGACAGGGATTAACATTCAGTCATTGGTCTGATTGTCAACTGCAACTCAAATCCATAACTGACAGATGCTAACGGAAGAAACCAGGAAGCAGAAACAGGGGGGAAACAGGATATTGTCGAGGATTTCAGGTTAGACTTATATATTCACATTTCAAACTATTACGATTTGGGGGGTGGATTGCCTGTATGTAAGTTTCATTTTAGGGCTGGACTTGCCCTTTAAAAGGCATCCAGTCCTGGCCAAACATTTAATCAGTCTGGAATTAAAACATTATACAGTGAGCTGTATACTTTTTCTATTTTCCACAACTGAAACTGATAAACGTCTGCAATATAAAAATAAGGTCTACAGCCAAAGAACAGTAAGTGTGTTGATAAAATGTTTGTTTGTTTGACCTCTAAGAGGTGTTAATGCATTACATTTTATGCTGAAAGTGAAAGCAGCAAGGCAACATACTAACATCACCTGAAATAAGCAGTTCATTTTTTGGACTAAAGATTTATGTCTGTGGACCCTATGTAAGAAATAAATAAGAATAGAATAGAGATTATATCAACCAGATTATTTGCTCTTTTATGAATAGAAGAATGAATCCAATAGAGATCAACTAAGTCCGTGAAAAAAAAAAAGTTTTTAGGTTTCATACAGTATCCTATGATTCTTTGTAAGAAAAGTTACTAATGTTACTTTTCTATTAGTCAGTGGGAATTTGGTTTTATGTGGATAATGGATTTAGTCACTCAAAAAACTCAATCTTATGAACAATTTTTTACAGAGCACTGAATATTACACAGCAATTTACAAATATTAATCCATTCACAGTAGGCTTCCCAGAAGAACTTACAATCTAAACACTTATACCTAGATTGATAATACCTAGAAAGCTATTTAATGTTCATACAAAAATAGTATCCTCAACACAAAGTGAAGATTAACTTGTTTTAAATCTTTAATTTTTTTTATATCAGAGTCATTACAATCCATTACTAAAAAATACAAAAACTACAGTACACACAAGCAAATATATTTGGTATATATATTAAATGCTTTGTATTAAAGGGGAAGTTCAGTGCAAATACATATGCTTTCAGATAAAAGAACAGTATTTTTTCATCCCAATGACTTAATCTGCCAGTTCAGCATTTTGACTGTGTATAAATAACTGCAACCGAAATACTGACTTCCTGTTTGCTGGACCCTTATTAGAGACCGTTATGGTCGCCCTTGACCCAGGCCTGGGTTGATTCAGTTGCTCAGTAGAGATCTGAGATCTTAGCCTCTTTGACCCATCCAAAAGCCAATCAGTAGAAATTACTGTTAGGAACATTCAAGGAAGTGGTGCATCCTGGAAAGAAGGACCGTTAGAGCCTAAAATGTCAGCTCACTAATGTCAACAGCAGGGAACAGCAAAGGGTATGAAATCAACTGATTTTTCAAAAGGGAGAAAATATGTAGAATAACTAAGGAGGAATACACAAACTAACAATTGAACAAATATTGATAATTTCCACTGAACTGTCCCTTAAAGGAGAACCTTTACTTATTCCCTGCCCCCCTCTACCTTTTGAAAATCCCCTTCTTCCCGAACAAGATCTGAACAATGGGAAGACAGTCTTGCAGAACATGTATTCCCATAGGTCTTGCCAAAACGGATCAAAGGCAGCTCTTTTTAACTTCCCTGCATATTGTATTTAGATATGCTTTAGAGATGTTGAAATAAAATTTGTTATCAGTACTACAATCATAAAAAAGCCAAATCTCTCATCTCTACACATAAGGATGATGACCTTAATTGCTAAGGCCTATCCCTGATCTTACCCTTATCTCCTGATACACTTACAGAAACATTCCCTTACTGCTCCGGTAAGTTCCTCATCTGAGGGCTGTACTCAATCTAGCAAATGGGAAGACTAGCTTCTCTCAGAGGCTTTTTCCCATTGGACTGACAGTCCGTGGGGCAGAGTTAGACCAGAACAACAGAGGAAAAGTATTGGTAAGTAAATCAGAAGAAAAGACGGTACAAAGTTTAATTATACTTTAAAGGGCAAGTCCAGACAAATTTATATACAGGTAAATTACCCCCAAAACCCTAAATTGCAATAGTTTGAAATCTGTAATAAGAAGTCTAACCTGAAATCCTGCACAATATCCAGTTGCGAATGTTTCTGCTTCCTGGTCTTTCCAGGAAGCAACTGTCAGTTATGGATTTTACAGTTGACATCACTGCCAATGCGATAGCTAATACCCTAGCTGCCGCTTCAGAGCATGCTCAGGTTCAGTACAGGTCACTAAATTGCTTGCTTTCCACGAGGCATCCAGAAGCCTAGCACACATACAGTAATGAATTCGAGGACAAAGTAGGATACATCAACATATTTAAAAAGGCCATTGTTTTTTAAAATATGTATTATGAGGGTGGAGTTGTCCTTAATTCTCAATATTGCACTCTGCCCATTAATTCTGACATTCCTATGATGTTTCGCGGCAAGGTTATGGCTTGCAATCGAGGCTGTAATTTCAGATACAAAACAACCGGGCCAGACGTTTTTCTGAATATCATGGGATCTTCAAAATGGAAGGATGGCAAAATTGTATGGTTAACTTAACTTTAAAGCTGTATGTGGTTGGCCCTGTCTTAAGATTTCTGTGAGCTCTAGGACATTGTTCCCATGTGTGTTAGTCTATGTAAAACTTCGGATTTTCAAATGTTTACACTTTGTTTTGGTTTGGGGGCGTTTCAGCTGGCAGTGAACAACCTGGGAGAGTTGCTTAGGGCCAGAAAAGGCTTTACAAAAAATCCAGGTGGATTTGAAACGTTGCAATGCGCTGTTCTGTGAAAAAGTGAGCCATGTGAAGTGGCAGAGAATGTAACAGATTCTTTTAAAAGAAACGATAAAAGTATATGTTTTTAGAGTGCTGTTCCCTTGTGAACTGCATATGGTAAGAGGGTGAATGTACAAGCCTGTATCTACCAACCCAGGAAAGACAAGTGCTGGTAATACGATTTATGTAGGGCCAGAAATAGGCCTGCACATGCTGAGCAAAGAAATGTCAGAAACTAAAAAAAAAAAGAGTAAAAGAAGAACATAGATGCCCTCCCTTATAACATTGGCGCCTGAACTTATCCAGTCCCACCACTGCCTTCACACATTGGATATAAGTTAGTGTCTTTATTGCTCCTAGGAAAGATTGCAGTGGTTTTATAATATGGTTATTTACATACACGCATCCCACATCAATTGTATTTGTCTCTAGAACTACGTGGGAAGATTTCTAAATAAAAAGGCCTGTATACATAGGGTTCATCAAGGGTCATTGAAATAAATCCTACTTAAACAATTCTTTATATAGTTTGGTATGTGGTTTATGCCTAATTGATGTTGGTTCTTGAAAAAAATATAATTAAAATAGGAAAAAAAATCCCAAAGAATTATTTGACTAGTGCAAAGTGCCTTAAAATCACTTTATACAAAATAGGACAATAAGGTCAAAGGACAACAGGTTTCATTTTCAAAGGCGGAAATGTTTTTAACAGTAAATCGTTAAAACTGCATTTCAAAAGATGTGGTAATAGTGGTTCATTGGATAGTAAGAGGGAGATGGATGTTACTGGTATCCATATAAAAAGTTTTGTTGGTCCAGGAATCTTCTGATTGACATTAGAAAGGACCCACACACCTTTTGTGGAATTTGATTTACAGTTGGTCAGCATATGGGTAGGATAGAGGTGTTAAATTAAAGAATTATATCTATATATGACCTCTTTCTTTGCTTTGTTATTATATTAGTTTGTTCACCATAATTCAATGCAACCAAAGGGGCTGCAGTAAAGTGCAGTTCTGTTACTCATAATCATTACAATGGAAATGTCATATCAAAAGTCCTAATGTTCCAACCTGCTGATGTTAATTTGCAGTTTTCCCCCTTGTCCATGTGGGAGCTGCAGGGCCCACTATACACAATATTACTTGAACTAGTCCCATGATTACTTAGGGTTACCTGGCATGATACCACAAACACAAACAATATCTATAACACATTTTGCACCTGTCTAATAGACAGATCCCCATTTCCCAGCACCCACCTCTTTCACAGATCGCAGACTCACTCCATACTGAGCGTTATGGGAAATAGACTTTATGCTCTCACCCTTTCCACTTTCTACCCAAGCTCTGCAGAGGATATATGGACACAGCACATCAAATCCAACGGGACAATATTCACGTGACCAGACAAACTGGTCCTGCTGACAGAACAGCGAACATCACCCCTAGAGCTGCACAGCATCTGTTCTACCATTGGTCTTGAACTGTTAATCAAACATTGGTCAGACGCATCACAATCCGGACTAAAATCCCTATTGGCTGCTTTCTGGCTCCGTCCTTCAGGCAGGTGTTTGTGGTTTCCTTAGCGACCGTTCGCTCAAAGGGACGCTGCGCGGGGGCTGGCCTGGACTGTCCCAGATTAAACGATTCTAACCGAACACAGACCGAGCTGCCAGACTGGTAAGTATATACATGTACCTTCCACACCCGCATGGCCTCTGATTAACTGTGAAACCCGACGGTGTGCTGACTCTCCTGCAAATACACCTTCCAGTCAGTAAAATGTTCCTGGTTCACAAGCTGTGAATCGTGCCGGAGCCGGTATAAAACGAATAAATGCCCGGGCTCCTATCCGCACAGACGCCTGGTAACAAGCCCCATCCTCCGTAACTGGTCTCCCCGGTCAGTACTTTCTAGTTTGTTTGGGAATTATGTATTGTCTGTGCTATAAACTATGACACAACCAATCAAATGTTCCCATCAGACCATAGCCATAGTAAAAAGTTCAGCTCTAATTGGATGCTGTAGATTAAAGGGACACTATACTGAAAAAAATGACTTGCCTCAACTTTATCATAGTAAAATACATGCAAGTAGACTTAATCTGATTATGTGTGTTGCTGCATGCCTTCAAGCCGCACACATTTGTTTAGGAGCAGTATCCCCCCCCTCCCTCTTTTAACCACTCCCACTTCCATCCGACCTGAATTTTTCCCACAAACTAACTGTCAAGCCTGCACACAGCATTCCAACTGTCAAAACTTGTCACCATTCCCAGCTACCGCAAAACAGTTTTGAGAGCAAGGAACTTGATTAACAGCTGAAATATAAGAAGTTTTAGATTGGAGATCTAAAGAAAATAAGGGGCAAATCAACAAAAAAAACGATACAGTGGTGGTTGGGAAAAATTATAGTTTCCAGTTATGGTCAATTTAAAATACACTATTTTTCGGTATAGATGGGGCAACGCTTAGGGCTAGGTCCAATACTGTGTGTTGGATTGAGTTTTGGGCTCCGTTCACACTTCCGATTCGATTGTCAATGCAGTGCTACAGGTAGTTCCCACTATGTGCGCTGCGGTCTGGCCATTATTGGTTCGCACATGTGCTCAACTTTTCCATGTCAATAACATTTAAATGGCCAGGAACCAGCACACACGGAGTATCACAAACAGCAGCACATTGCAAAATTCCTGCATGCGCTGCTGTGGTGTGATAGTGGACCTTATACTTTAGGTTTGTACACTTCCTGTAAGGTTGTACACTTCTGTAATCAACGAGCTTTAATTGTAAAAGATAGCTCGGCCCATACCTGGCAGCTATTAACATGTATGGCCAGCTTATGATGTGAACTACATTATCAGGATAATGTAGTTCACATCATAAGCTGGCCATACATGCTTAATAGCTGCCAGGTAGTGGAGCCGAGCTATACTTTTACAATAAAGCTCGTTGATTACAGGAAGTGTACATCCTTTTTTTCACTTGCCTTATGTCTTTCTACTAACTTGAAAGTTTTTATTTGCCTTATCATTTTTTTCATCACATAGTAAGGAGTCTGCTCCCACTGGAATTCAGTGAGATCTCATGCATCTCTCGTGCTATCTATCATCAGTGGGGCTCATTTTCAGGGAGGCGCCACAGAATTTTTTGAGTGAAACTCTATGTAATCGACAATATCCAATCCAATAAAAGACATCTACGCCGCAGGCAAACCTATTTTAAATAGCATTTGCGACTTTCTTTGTGTGAATTCTATTTCTTTAGTGAACAATTGCAGCTCTCGGTAAATCCGCTCCCAGTGTGTCAGTACTTAATTGAGTAATTGTGGGTGAAAAGTTTGTACTTGATAGGCTTGTTTCTTTATTCAACCTCAATTACTATATTATTATGTAAGATGCTAATACCAATTTGCTGTACCAGTATCAAAAACATCAGTTTGCTGTATCTATATACATAATATCCAGTTTTCAGTACCTGTATCAAAACCCCAGTTTTCAGTACCTGTATCAAAACCCCAGTTGCCTTACTAGTATCAAAACCCCCAGTTTGCTGTACCAGTATCAAAATACCCAGTTTGCTGTACCAATATCAAAACCCTGTTGTTGTCTGTCTAGTATCAAAACACCCAGTTTGCTGTTCCAGTATCAAAACCCCCAGTGTTGTGTACCAGTGTCAAAACCCCCAGTTTGCTGTACAGTATCAGAAACCCCAGTTGCGTACCAGTATCAAAACCCCACGTTTGCTGTTCCAGTATCAAAAAACCAGTTTGTCGCTTGTACCAGTGTCAAAACCCCAGTTTGCTGTACCAGTATCAGAACCCCAGTTTGCTGTACCAGTATCAAAACCCCCAGTTTGCGTACGTGTATCACAAACCTCCAGTTTGCTTTACTTTATCAACCACCTCAGTTGCTGACTTGTAACAAACCCCAATTTGTTGTGCTGTATCAGCCCACCCCAGTTTGCTTTATCTGTATCAAACCACACGTTTGCTGACTTGTATCAAACCCCTCAGTTTGCTGTACCTGTAGCAAACCCACAGTTTGCTGTATGTCAGCAAACCCACAGTTTGTTTTACCAGTATCAAAACCACAGTTTGCTGTTCCAGTATCAAAACCCACAGTTGCTTGTACCAGTATCAAAACCACAGTTTGCTGTACCAGTATCAAACCCACAGTTTGCTGTACCAGTATCAATTCCCTTAGTTTGCTTTCTAGTATCAAATCCCAGTTGCTGTGCCAGTATCAAATCCCAGTTTGCTGCTGCAGTACAAACACCCCAGGTTGCTGTACTAGTATCAAAACCCCATTACTATACCAGTATCAAATCCCCCAGTTTGCTTTACTAGTATCAAAACCTAAGTTTGCTGTACCAGTATCAAACCTAAGTTTGCTGTACCAGTATCAAAACCCCCGTTTGCGTGTACCAGTGTCAAAACCCCCAGTTGCTATGACTACCCAGTGTCTAACCCCAGTTTGCTGTACCAGTGTCAAAAACCCCAGTTTGCTGTACCAGTGTCAAAACCCCAGTTGTTTTGTACCAGTGTCAAAAACCCCAGTTTGTTTTACCAGTGTCAAAACCCCAAGATTTCCACTGCTTCTTCTTTTTTTTATCACCAGTATCGAAACCCCAGTATTGCCTGTGCCCGTATCAAATTCCCAGAATTTGCTTCACCGGTACAAACACCCCCAGGTTGCTGTACTAGTATCAAAACCCCAGTTTACTATACCAGTATTAAAACCCCCAGTGTGCTTTACCTATATTAAACCCCACAGTTTGCTGTACCTGTATCAGAAACCCCAGTTTGCTGTACTTGTATCAAAATCCCCAGTTTGCTGTACTTGTATCAAAATCCCCAGTTTGCTGTACTTGTATCAAAATCCCCAGTTTGCTGTACTTGTATCAAAATCCCCAGTTTGCTGTATCTGTATCAAAACCTCCAGTTTGCTTTATCTGTATCAACCACCCCAGTTTGTTGTATTTGTAGCAACCCCCCAATTTGTTGTACATGTATCAACCCACCCCCAGTTTGCAGTGTCACAGAGATGGATTAAGATCATATGGGGCTCTAGGCAGGGCCATCATTTAGGGGCCCCTTTTTTGCTACATATTTTGTAAAGATTGTAATATTGTTACTGCTTCTGAGGTTGGGCCCCCAGAAGTTTCCTGGGCCCTAGGCAGGTGCCTAGGGTTGCCCTGTGGATAATCCTGCTCTAGTTTGCTGTACCTGTATCAAATCCCTCAGTTTGCTGTAACTGTATCAACCCCCCCCCCATCCAGTTTGCTGTACCTGTGTCAAAAAACCCGAGTTTGCTGCACCTGTATCATAAACCCCCAGGTTGCTGTACCTGTATCAAAAAATCCCAGGTTGCTGTACCTGTAGCAATAATTTGTTGGCTGTACCAGTATCAATAATTTCAGTTCGCTGTACCTGTACCAAAACCCCCAGTTTGCTGTACTCTGTATCAAAACCCCTGGTTTGCTGTACCTGTATCAAGCCCCGGTTTGTTATACCAGTATCAAAACCCCTGGTTTGCTGTACCAATATCACAAAATTTGTTGTAGCAGGATCATGGAATTAATAGTTTGCTGTACCATTGTCATTAATTTGTGTATATCTGTGTCATTTCTATCTCTGTTTGTCTTTTCCTCTGCCTCTCTCCGTCTTTCTGTCCATCTGTCTTTCTATTTATCACTATCTGTGTGTGCGTCTTTCTGTCTCGCTTTTGCTGTGTCTCTATATCTGTCATTTGATCTATCTGCCTGGCTGTGACACACTTTCTGTTCTCTACCTCCTATCTATATCTGTCTTTGGGTATTTGTATCTGTCTATCACTCTCTATCTGTGTCTCTGCCTGTCTTTCTCTCTGCATCTATAGTATAGTATTTTGAGGTAGAATAAAGATATACGTCCATCCAGTCCAACCTACTTAGCGATA
The DNA here is from genome assembly GCA_019447015.1 of Hymenochirus boettgeri. NCBI lineage: Eukaryota > Metazoa > Chordata > Amphibia > Anura > Pipidae > Hymenochirus > Hymenochirus boettgeri. The sequence continues at coordinate 133,567,137 of CM033472.1, read as the reverse complement.
CACACATTTCTTGCCTAACTGTTGAACCAGAGGAAGGCAAAAAAAACCTACCAGAATTATGAAGTGGAAATAAATTCCTCCCTGACTACAAGTGGCAATCGGAAATATCCGTAGATCAACTCTACTTTATGTATCAATAGCAGTAACCTGCAACATTCCTTGTTTTCAGAAAATCATCCAGCTTTCTTTTGAAACTACCCAATGAACATAGCATCACAATGTCTTAAGGGATGTCCACGTGTCCTCTGACATGCTCTATTGGTAAACAATACCTCAGATAGTTTATTGTATGGCCCGTTAATATATTTATACACAGTAATCAAATACCCATGCAAGCGCCTAGTGTTCATAATTGTAACTTATCCAATCTGTCTTCCTATTTAATCAACACTAAATACCTGCCTCTTGATAGCATTCATCTGTGATGCAGACCTAATCAGTGCTCATTAGCTGTTTCTTGAATCAGTGCTAAATACAAGTCTTGATTTCATTCAGCTGTCTGACCAAATCAGCTCTGATTTCTCTTGATTGAATTCATCTGCATAACAAAACAAGGGAAGCAGAATTAAAGGATAATTATACTCACCTTCCTCCGCTCCTCTTCTGTGTTCATTAGCTTTTACCCAGGGTGAGGACCTGAACCGGCTGTTCCTTACCCCTGGGTTCGCGTAACCAGAGTCTTAGAGCAACCCTGCTCTGGTAGGCTCCGCCCCCTCCTCCCCGTCGGCGACAAGGCCAAAAGGAAGGCACGCTCTGCAACAAAAGTGTAGGTAGTATGGAGTTGCTTGGGTAAGATATAGGAATTTGTATTGCACTCAAACTGCATATAATATGGCAAAAGTAGAAAAATTAAATGAATCGAATGTCTATAACTATCACAATAACCCCATTTAAAGTGGATACTAAAATAAATAAATGAAACAATATATTATTAAAATATACAATATATTGCTAAATGCAAAACCTCAACTTCACTGAGAAGAGATATGTGTCAGTGCGAGGAACTGTCAAGACCTACACAAGTAATATGATTTTCAATTACACAATCCTAAAAAAAATTGGTTTAGAGGAACTACAAAGGCAGTCTTTATAACAGGCAGGTCAGGAGATGCTTTTGATTAGCAAGTTACAACTCTAACTGTTACAATAGACTTGTTAATTTGTGATGGGGTGGCCAGTAAAGTGTGTTACATAACACTGAAAGCTGTAGCCCAGTTTTAGATGACAGAATAGGTCTTAAATTTTTATTTATTATAATTTGCATTAGGTAGAAAGCACACGTTTTAGTTATTTTTATTTATAGAGTGAAACAGTGTGATGATGGACAACAATGGAGTTGGCATATTACGAGTAACAAGATTTCTACTCATATTTCTATAAATCAAAGAAGATACATTCTGTCGTTTTAACCTTCATTGCATGGATATGTTTTACACAGTGTAACTAGGTAATATCATTAGCTTATTTATCCACTTTAGTGTAAATTGGCTGCACTACAAGACATGTTTTTCATCTGACTGCTGATTCAGCCTCAATTAATAGTGAAATTGAATATATTTCAATTATATATTTATATATAAGTTTTTCCATTTAAACAAACAAACATCCTTAGTAAAACAATAACCCTAATTTTATCCTTAGTGTTAATTTGTTACATTTTATATCTTATTTAAATGTACTTGAGGTTTTACTGCAAAATGATGAACAATATATACATTTTTCCTTTATTTTTTTCTGTTTAATTTATCAAAAGGAAAATCAGCTAACTATGAGGTTTAGGATAGCACACACAGCACTTTATGTTATTTGGGAACATCGTGGCCTGTGTGATATATAAATACCTAGTTAATTTGTAGCAAACAGCACCCATCAGGTTTGGCATGGATTCTTATTATTGCAGTGGAAAATTACATCATTTCCGCACATAAACCTCATATATTCCCCTTTTGCTTGATTATTACTTTTTTTTTATATCTGACTCTTTATAGAAAAAAACAATTAGACTAAAATAAATGTAAAAAAATGTGATTTAGCCAAAAAGAAATGTAGATTTAATTAAATTAAGGTTAGATTATTCTCTGTTTATTTATTCACCATTACTGAAGTAATAAATAAGGCATCAACCCTCTTTTATACATCCAAGACCAGAGCTAAATGAGAGTGTTTTATGTAGTGTGCGAATTAATATGAACGTGTTTTCCCAGGCCAAGTGTCATTTTGTTGCCCTGGTTAAATTATATGCATACATGCAGAAGAAGTCTCATGTACTGTTGTCTTACTCTTCTTTTTTCATACGTGTTCTAGCAATATAGTTAGTTTTTAAAGTAATAATCAACCATAATCAATGATATAGGTATGAACATACAGTTCAAATAAGAAACAGAGATAGGCATGCATATTGCGCCCCAGGAACAAAAGTTTGTATAAGGCATATCTACCTGATATATATAAATGTCAGGTAGAATACTTGTTCAATTGCCAAAGAGACCATGTTTTTTTCAAATGACCTAATTAGGTCATGAAGGTTAAGGTAAAAAATGGTTTGCAGAAATCAATGCACTGCAAACCTCATTTGTCCTAGGGTATAGGACAGCCACCTAGCAACAGCTGGTGGGCTTGGCGACTGCCTCCCGAATTGTCGCTAATAAGAAAGTTGGCAATAGGTTCTGGGGCACAGATGCAATGTCTTGTGAGGTCTGAGATCTCGGTCCAAATCAGATTTTTTTTTACATCTGATGGAGTTATGGTTAAAGGTCTGTACAATTTTAAGGCCAGCCCTGCTAATGGCCTTTAATAGGGCCATTTTAGAAGACAGAAGGGAGAGGACGCACTGATCCGCAAATATGTTCCCTTCTTGTTCTGCTTTGGACAGCCTGAACAATAATGGACCCACAGCATCAGCAATTTTAAGACATTATGAAGTGTTTGGTCCATTTGAGAACTGTGGGATTTGGAGTCGCTGCAAATAAAAAGCAAGGCTGGGTCTAGCTCATGGTCCTGCATATAGGGGACCCTTAAATAATTTCTTAAATCTTCCTTAACTAGAGTTGATCTAAAGGCAAACTGGGCAAAGTTTGAGAATAGTTTAGAGGGGGTGATTTTCCTGCTTAACCCCATACAAGCAATCTGTAACTCGCTTATTTTCCCTCTTTCAGGAAGCAGATGACCTGGATACACTTTTCAGAATCCCAATCGACCACGGAATTAGATGTAGGCGCAGATTGGTGTGAGCAGGGTCGCCTCTACCATGAAGTAGAGTGAGCCGTTTGGTTCAGGTGGCACTCCAGACACTCAGCACAGAGGCGTCCGGCAGCAGAAAACTTGTATGGGCTGACCCGACTGTGCCTGGTGAACTGGAGGGCTGGCCCGACTGTGCCTGGTGAGCCGGGAGGGCTGGCCCGACTGCCTGGTGAACTAGAGGGCTGGCCCGACTGTGCCTGGTGAACTGGAGGTGCCAAAAGGTCTAGAACCCCACCTATGTGTGTGGCAAACACCTTTCTCCCTTTATTATGCCTGCTCAAACAAGCCTCAGGGAGAACAGCTGAAAAATTGCTTGGGGGGTGAAGTTTCTGGAACAAAACCTCATGTTTTATTTTATAAAGGTACTCTCTGCCAGAGTTGTGGCAATTAACAGGGCTATGGTTTGCATCAGAGGCATTGCTAGAGTCGGAGGGTAGTTTGTAAGGGAGGTTTCCTCACCCTCTTGAACACAGGCTCTTCATCTGAGGAGGAAGGTAAGGTGTCCCTAATGACCCCTTTCTGAGGCAAATTGTGTGGGGAGTAGTTTCTAGCTGGCGAAATCAGGTCACTGCCTATTTTAGCTACGTTGACACTGTCCTCCTCCATTGGCGCACACTTAAAATATGATTTGGAGTGAGGTCTCGCGCTTTGCGAGACCTCACACGCATGCCTCAGGCACCAGGTTCCTGGATGTGCGTTGCTCCAATTTTCTATTAATTTGGGAGGCAGCTGCCAAGCCCAACAGCTGTTTCTAGGTGGTTACCTACAGTGGGACAAAGGGCATGTCCACCCTCATAACTTAAAGGGACAGTTCAGTGGAAATTATCAATATTTGTTAAATTGCTAGTTTGTGTAATGCATACTTAGGTATTCTACATATTCTCTTCCATTTTGAAAAATCTGTTGATTTCATACCCTTTGCTGTTCCCTGCTTTTGACATTAGTAAGCTGACATTTCAGGTTCTAACGGTCCTTCTTCTTCCCAGGATGCACCACATCCTTGGAATGTTCCTAACAGTTACTTCTATTTATTGGCTGTTGGATGGGTCAAAGAGGCTGAGATCTCTACTGAGGAACTGAATCAACCCAGGCGCTGGGTCAAGGACAAGACCATAACGTTCTCTACTAGAGGTCCTGCAAGCAGGAAGTCAGTATTTCAGTTTAAGGTCACTGAGATGAAAAAATACTGCTCTTTTTTTCTGAAAAGTACATGTATTTGCACTGAACTTCCCCTTTAATTTACATACAGCTAAAAGGGCATGTCCAACCCCAAAACTAAAATTTAACCCAGTACTGGCTCCATTGTGTTGTTTAAAAAATCCTTACCTAACACCCCTGCTCCTTGTGGTTCTCTGCAGTGCTTGTCCAAAATCAGGAAACCGATGAGTAGGTGTGTCTTCCTGTCAAAAGGTTTTCGCCTCCTCCTTGTCCTCCGGGAGGGATTGTGACATGCACAGGGGAGTCCTTTCAATCCATCCCTCCTGTTGCACCTAGCATAAAAAGCTTTTTCTGTATTGTAGGGCACCCCTGCCCACCCCAACCGCCTTGTTAGATTACTAAAAAAAGCATACTTAAGCCCATTGCTCTCCCAGCCCATTGCTTGCAGCCTTGCAGCAAAAGGCTTTTTTTTTAGGGTGGAGATACCTTTTAATATTTATGGAGTTAGGTTCATAAATATTTGGACAGTGTATCCTCTGTATTTACTTTCATGCAGTCTTCTTTTTATGGTAGACTTGGTTATCGATATGCCTACCTCCTGGAGATTGTTGTTCACTTGGTTGGCTGTGGTGAAGGGGTTTCTTTTCACCATGGAAATGATTCTGCGATCATCCACCACTGTTGTATTCCAGGTCTTTTTGCATTGCTGAGTTCACCAGTGCTTTCTTTCTTTCTCAGGACCAAACTGTAGGTTTTGCCACTCGTAATATCGTAGCAATTTCTTGGATGGCTTTTTTCCACTGCAGCTTAAGGGTGGCTTCTTTCACCTGTATGGAAAGCTCCTTTGACCACATGTTTTCTGTTCACAGAAAAATCTTCCACGTGTAAGCACCACACCTCAAATCAGCTCCTGGACTTTTATTTACTTAGATGATAATGAAAAGCGATGGACTTGCCTTCACCTGCCCACGAAATAGCCTTTGAGCCAATTGTCCAAATACTTTTGAGTCCCTGAAATGAAGGGATTGTGTTAAAAAAATGCTTCAGTTGCCTCACATTTTTATATAATCATTTTGTTCACCCTAATGAATTAAAGCAGTAGGAGGTAAAAGTTCAACATCCTGAAAAACACACCCACGCACTCGGGCCAAAGCTGTCCTGGAGACCGTGTCCTGCTGCAACACAATCTTTCTCTCTCTTTGTGACCCATCCTCAATCAGTGAAAGCTATCAAGAAGGGGGGTCAAGTGCAGCCTTATATCTGCCATCAAAGCTACCTCTCTCCCCCTGCTAATGTTGTTATCTCTATGTTTGTTACAGAGCATGGAGGAGGGAGGGACTTGAGCAGGGAAGAGAGTCACATCACAGGGATTTCATTGACAGTGCAAGTAGGATTAGAGGAATGTAATCATGTATTTTTCTAATTTGTGTATCTCAGGACAGAGAGGGAATCTGAAGAAAGTAAAGACACTCTGGGGGTTGGGGGAAGTTATAGAACACATAGTAAGAAAGAAAACAAAGTTTATTTTTCCACTATAGATGCCCTTTAAAAGCACTAGAACTTTGTTCCAGAATCTATAAATTCAAGAGCATTGTCATAATAGATGCCAGAAATCTGTGTGATTTTTTTTGACATTTTGGATAGGAGGGTGAATCGGAGGGAGACATATGTGCCATAGCTGAGATTTTAGTGTGTCCACACAGGAATCATATCAGGAAATTGGGGAGGTAGGAATGCAACATACATTCTGTCTCGTATACTGTCTCAATAATATTAACTAAATAATTTTCCCAATTAAGTTGTAGGGGAGTTTTTCCCTTATTCAGGTCTTATTTTTTACCGGTTCAAGCAGTGGGGCCAAATGACAGGTATAAAAGCTGTGCAGTGTTTGTGTTATTATTATACCTAGGTACTTAAATTCCTGAACACAGTATACTAACTCTTTGGCAAAAGGAGATGTGTTGGTCAATATAAAAATTACATGACCTCGACCAATTTATATGTAGACTAGACAGGGGAACATATGCAGTGATCACCTCATAAGTGGACCTTAGGGATTGTTCTGGGTCTGGGAAATATAGGATTAAGTCATCAGCAAAAAGACTGAGGAGTGCTCCAAATTTTGTCATAATTGAAGTGATATTTCTGTTATGGTGAAGTTTAAAAGCTAGGGGATCAGGACCAGAGAAAAGGCTGTTCCACAGAGGGGGCAGTCCCCAAAACTCATCGGATGACAATGTCAATTTCATATGTGCAATAAAGTTGTTGTCTTTACCGGAACCGGAAGTGCCACCTGTTGCATTCCATAGAGTCAAACAACTTTCGGGGCATCTAATGACCGCATAAATCAGGAACTGGAATTATCATGGTCCACTTGACAATATTCAAGGTCTTTTGAATATTGATTGAGGGGGATTTTACGTCTAGTCTAGGTGTGTGCTTTTGAGCATTACTTTCTCAAGCCTATTGGATAAGATTTTTGCTGTAACTTTATAGTCTGCATTTTATGAGGGATATAGGACAGCATAAATTACAGTCTTTCAAATCTTTTTCGGGCTTAAAGGACAATTATAGTTACCTCCTCTCCACTCTTATTATATCCAGGGGTGAGGAACAGTTAGGTCCTCACCCCTGGGCTTTTTGTAATTATGCCAGTATACTTAGCGCTTCTCTTTCACTCTTCATTTTTCGTGATGAGTCCAATAGGAAGGCACTTCTAGATAGGCCTCATCTGAGACTCAGCCAATTAGTCCATAATATTAGACCTAGCGAGGTCTATAATATTGGCCATTACAAGGGCAATATACTTTTTTTGGGGGGGGGGTTAGATGCCCTTTAATAAGGACTTTCTCTGCATTCATTTTAGCTACTAGATTACAAAGAGCTATTTGGATGAGTAAACAAAGCTAGTCTATGATGAAAAGGAGGTTTAGTGATAATGAATTTTTGTGAATTGTCAAGAGCAATGTTAATTACATCTGCATTGGATTTAGACAACATGTATAAAAAAACATCAGATCTGGTTTTGCTTTTCCACACAGTTTTAAATATCGGGTCCGTGCCAGATTTGAAAGGAAAAAAAAAATCGGATTTAGGACACTTTTGGCTGCATTGTGACCCTAGGCTTTGTGCTGCAGTGCCGAAGGTCAGGCCCTGCAGCAAAATTATCCTAAATCTGATACAGGCCCGATACTTAAAAACTGTGTGAACAAACAAAATAGCCTGTTACCTATCCAGTTAAATGGAAATGCAGAAATGTTGTGTTTAGCTGTTGTGTTTAGTCATCTGATCATTCTGTTTTTTTCCCATCTCTTTTTACTGCGGATTATATCAACACAATGATACATTTTTCCATGAGGTAACTTTTTTATAAACCTGCTTTATGTATAACAAACAACAGAACTTAAAATTGATTTGCAGTTGGAATGTATCAGTTTCATTATTTAGTAGCTCATTTTGCCTTTGTAACGAAACCAAACAAAAGCCACCATTCAGGCTCTTAAAAGAGAGTTGATGTTCAAGCCCCTAAAGGCCTGTACACATGTTAGATAATTTTCCATTTATATGGCAGATGAACGACCACTTTGATTGTTCATGCTCTTAGGCTGGGTTCACACAATGGGATCCTTTGTCCCAAACGACCGTTCAACACTTGCGACCGGTCGGCCAGGATTAAGGACGGTCAGGTGTGGCAGAAGTAGCCGCGGTCAGCATGACCAAGCATGCGGTCCTCTATGGTTCCATGGTTTTCTGACCTGACGGATCTCCCATTTGGACGGTCTCTCCTGGTGGACCACTTAACAATGTTGGCAATGTTTTTGATGTTCGGCACTGCAGATAATTGTCTTCTGGAACGATTGCTATTATCTTACATGTGTATCTAGCTTAAAGAGGAAGTTCAGTGCAAAAAAATATTTAAATTTTTTATCTATATTGCTCATACCTCTGTATTTTACACATTGTCTTAATTTATGAAAAATAAACTCATTTCATACCTTTACTATGTCAGTAGTAAGCTGTAGTAGACCAGTAAAAAGGTATCATCTGATTGGATGAGGTAAATTACTAAAATTATGCACCTCTTATTGAATATATTTTTAGAGATTAAAAAGTTTTAATATTGTCAGTTTTTAGAGATACTATTAATAGATGAAATCATTGTGGACCCTGTCCTTTGCTATTACAAGCCTCCCCCACCCACCCCCCATGAAGAAGCATGGATTTATCCCTTTAAAAGTATAAAGGTTTGCAGTAGAAACTTTCCATGAATGGTGATAATTAATGCTCGTGATATACAGTATTTTCAATCCTGGAATTGCCAGCCATAGGGTCAAAAATATAGGTGCAGAAGAAAGGCAAAGTCGAGGGTCGCACTCCAAAGAAATTGAACAACTTTCATTGATGACCACAAAACATCTCACAATGTTTCGGGAGGAATAACGTGCCCCCTTCCTGAGGAAGGGGGCCGGCAATTCCCCCCGAAACGTTGTGAGATGTTTTGGGATCACCAATAAAAGTTGTTCAATTTCTTTGGAATGCGACCCTCGGTTTTGCCTTTCTTCTGCACTTATAATCCACCAAGGGTTTGATACTGAGGAGTAAGCACCCATACTTGGACAGAATACATAAGGATCTTTTTGTTACTCAAAAATATAGGTGCCTGAAAGGACATTTTATAGAAATGTATTTTTTGTTATGAGACAGAGGCCCACCATTTAAGGGCACACCCACCAGTAGTTCAGTACAAGTAGTCCAGGTAGGCAACCCAGGAACAAAGATAAAAAAGTTATTTCAACATTAAAAACCACGCCGAGCAAACAAACACAATGGTGAACAAGGTCAGGGGACCCTGAGTAGGCAAGGTCTTTAAAATCCTTTTTTTTTTTAAATCCTATATGACCATTAAGAAATCTTACTGTCTGCTCAGCACTGTGTCCTAGTGCTAGATTTCTAAACCAGACTACCCTACCCACAATCGTCTTTACCTGTGGTTCAAAAAAAAAAATACTTTAGCTGAAACTTTGCCTGTGCACTAATAAAATTATTCTTTGAAGATAGAAGACCCGTGAGTTATGCCATTCAACATCCTTTCCCTCCTATATATAATAATATATATATATTTACAGAGATTCCATTTATTGGGTTATTCAATAAAAGTTATTTTCGTTTAAAATGGTGCTCATTTTGCCACAACCAATCAGATGTTACCTTTCAAATGTTAAATAAGATCTGATTGGTTGTGGCAAAATGAGCACCATTTTAAACGATAAGAACTTTTATTGAATCTTCCTGTTAGTTTTTTGGAGCTACTAATGAGATGGTGGGGTGTATAATATTACAAATAGGAATGGTGTATAAGTATATGTGGCATTTCGCACTATTACTATCTAAATTACCATAAATATATGCATATTAAGTATAGCACCCCCTTATATTAGGTACATGACAAAATATATAAAGTTTCTAAATGTACTTACTGCTGAAACCCCTATTTTAATATGGAACGTTGCCATTGCATGTTTTAATAAAATCACTATTTGCAAGACCCAGGAGTGCACCTTGAATATCTACCTTTCTATGTTAATAGAGTGGTAGCAACCAGGCATATAACCAAGGCTTGAAGTGAGTGCCTGTGACTCCATTACTTAGAGTTCTCTGTTAGTAGTAAGTTTCTTCTTTATGCCAATGGCTAATGAATGTATACAGATGCAATACAGTCTAATGATATAGAGCACAGGTGTTGAAATTTTCACATGTTTAAAAACTACAACTCCCAGCATTCTCTGGCAGCACAGAGGGCTAGAAAATTTTGTTTTCATCCTAGAATAAAGCCATTTTTCGTGCTTTAGTGATTCCTACCCAAGGGCTCGAATATGCAAGTGATACATCTGCCCTTCCCTTACATCCATAGCTATCTCACTATAGGCCTAGGGAAGAATTATTTAGGTCACTTCAAGCAGTAGGATTTGTGAACCTTACCAAACTTGGCTTCCTTTTCCTATTGCATCTACCTGCCAGCTCAGATCCAGGGGGTCTAAGTGTAATAAAACTGCAGGTCTGAGAATAGACCCAGGCAATCTTGCCACAATGCACAGTTCAAACTAAACAGTGCCATTGTGTGACCTGTGACTCTAGACAGGATCCAGAATAACATGCTATGTAATTACCACAACAAGTTCCAGATTTACAGTTGCTATGGGGTAAGGACTTTGGAGCAAAGGATACTGATAAGCTTTATAGTTTAAGGTGAGGTGGGGTTAAAGGAGCTAAAAGCTCCCCATAGAGTTTAAAATGAAATAGAGCCTACTTATAACAAGGTACCTAACAGACTCATGTAATTATAATAGCATTGCCCTAATAATCTAACATATAAACAAATATTTATCATTCCAAGATTACCTAGAGAATTTGGCGGGAACATGCAAAGTATTATGATTTATATCCTCTTTCATACAGATTTAATTGAAAAACTTGCTTTACGGCACTTTTTTAATAACTGATAACTGCTTTTTATTTCAGTATTAAATCTTTGGTATACCTGCCTGGCTTTACCACTAAGCAAAATGCTAAGGACTTGCAAGCGAGCACCTTACACCTCAGGAGCCAGTAGGCCCAAAGAGCCTGGCGCTCTTAGCCCCACCCCTAAACACAGTCTGTAGGCCCAAAGATCCTGGTGATTTTAGCCCCACCCCTAAACACAGACCACACCCCTAAACTACATTTTCTCTTTTTTGAGGAAGAAAATAGACTATAAAGGGGTTGGATTGGTAGGAGGAGATTGACAGCCACCCAGTGGCATAGCTAGAAATCGCAGGGCCCCATAACAAGATTTTAGATGGGGCCCCTCAACCCACAAAAAAAAACAGTTTGGTGCAGTTCAACCCAACCTGGGCAGTTTTTTATAAAGGTCATATCCACCCTCCTAAGAAAATTTTCACAGTTCAACCTCACAAACACTTTTTTCGTTTTACTTTTAACTTTCAAAGACACTGCCAGGCTCAGATATTCTACTTCAAGAACCCCTGATCCCTCACTGGCGTGGACACGCCTCTTTTGATACTGTTGCGAGCTGGTGGTTATGAGCATGCACAGTAGCAGAGAAGTCTCATTCTGTAACAAGCGTCAAACATTGGCCGTAATGACACTGTCATGGATGGAGAGGAGCTGCAGTTTTGCAAGTAGAATATCTGAGCCTGGGAGCCTATTTTAAAGGTTTAAGTAAAACGAAAAGGGGGTTTGTGGTACTGAACTACGTGAGGTAAAATTTTTCTTAGTAAGGTGGACATGTCTGCAGGGGACCTGGTAGGGCCAATTTGGCTCTGGGCCCCATAGCAATCGCTATGCTTGCTATGATTATCCCTACGCCCCTGCAGCCACCCCTCCAACCTCAAGTGCCCCTAGGCGCTTGCCTAATGGTAAATCCGGCCCTGCCAACCATTAATAGCGGCTACCAATTCAAATTGTTCTAGCCAATCAGTCCACTCCCTAGTTAACAAACCAAGTGGATCAAGTATATGCTATACTTTATATACATTATTGTTTCCTAAACCCCCAATCTCATTGAAGATATAAATTTATTTATATAATATAAAGGATATATATATATTCCATTCCGAATCCGCTAGCACTCCAACGCTCTGTTCACACTGTCCGGGTGCTAAACTTCAAATGGACGTAATGCATAGTAACTAAACCGCAAAAGCAAGAGGGCAGTCACAGGTATATTTACATTACCACTAAGTGCACGAACTGGATCAATGCATTTTGGCTATTCTTTTGACCGTCATCAGGATCACCAGGTCGATTTATTCTCACTACCTTTTAGCAACAAAATTACCTATCTATATTGACAAACATTGTAGCATTACTAATTTAGCAAGTTTTAATTTATTTAAATCAGATGCAACACATTTGCTGAAAATTGAACACCAATATTGTTTAAGATGTTTAAAATATGTTGATATATCATAGTTTGTCCTATGAATTCATTACTGTATGCCTGCTATGCTTCTGGATGCCTCATGGAAACTGAGCAATTTAGAAACCTGTACTGAGCCTGTGCATGCTCAGAAGAGGCAGACAGGGGATTAACATTCAGTCATTCGCTGTGATGTCAACTGTCTAATCCATAACTGACAGTTGCTAACTGGAAGGACCAGGAAGCCGAAACAGGGGAAACAGGACATTGTGCTGGATTTCAGGTTAGACCTATATATTTCAGATTTCAAACTATTACCGTTTAGGGTTTTGGGGGGTAATTTACCTGTATGTAAGTTTTCATTTTGGGGCTAGACTTTCCATTTTATCCATTTCGCTCCTCTGGGAACATATATTTTCACCATTCCCTAGAGTCCTGATAAAACCACTCGTAGCCCACCCCCTCCCTGGAAGGTTAACAGCACTCAGTAAGGGCTAGGCCACACTAGCGCGTTTCGCGCTCGCGTTTGCGCCCGCGATTTTCGCTAAAATGGAAATCGCGGGAACGCAAAAATTCCCGCGATTTCCGATGCGCATCCGATTGCGCGTCCGTTCGCGTTATGGTAACGCATGCGTTCACCATTTTTGGTGCGTTAACGCATGCGTTTCCATAACGTGAAAAGGCGAAAACGCACGCGCAAAACGCGAGCGCGAAACGCGCAAGAATCGTGCACACAATCGCGTGCGATAACGCTCGCGATTTTGTGCGCGATTCCTGTGCGTTGCAGTGTGGCCTCACCCTAAGACTGAACATATATGCTAGCAAATTCCATAGAATCTTAGTCTACCCATCATAGGAAACAAGCAAGGGACAACATCTTTTTCAGACCTCTAGGGGTCACAGTGTCCAATCTCAGGATCCACTGGACCTCCACCTGAAGGAGTTTTTTATTTTATTTTAAAGGGCCAGTCACTGTTAAACCAAATCACATATCTTTTGCCCGTGTGTTGGTGCGGAAAAACTTTGCCAACGATCACATACCGGCAAGTTTGACAGCCTAGACATTTAAAACAACCTTTCAAATTATGACCCAACCAGTTGTCCGGATTAGAACTCGACTATCCCGTGTTCTGAAATAGTAAAGTCCTATCAGATTTAACCACATCCCAATGTGTTAGGATGCTATGTTTAAAGTGTGAACTGAGCAACACCATCTTTTGGGGGGATTTGTCTGTGAAGAATCCCTACTTTCAGACTTTCTGCCTTTGCCAACTGATGTCATAGCAACCCCGGACTATAAACCCTTGTCAGAATACTCTCGAACATTTTTTGGTATTGGACAGAGGCACTTTCCATATCCGAATTGTTTCTGAGGACTTTAAACCAGTGTTAAGCCCTATTTCGGGCAACTGGTTGGGTCATACTTTAAGAAAGGTTGTTTTAAATGTGTTTAAATGTGTCAAACTTGCCGGTATGTGATTATTGTCAAAGATTTTCCACACCAACACACAGGCAAAAGATGTGAGATTCGGTTTAAGATAACATGTACCACTTGTTTTGTCATTTACATCATCATTTGCCCTTGTGGTTTGTATTTTGTACGAAAAACAAGTATCACCATACGGTAACGCATGATTAATCACAGAGCTGCAATTAGGGCTGCACTCACCGAACAAAAGACAACTATATATAGACACACAGATACTGTAGTACTTTACCTCTTTGTTGCCTAAATAAAGCTTCTTTATAAGCAAAACAATTATATGTTCTTACTGAAGTTGATGGAAAGCTGAAAGAGGTCCTGTAATCCTGCCAAAGCAAAACTTCTAATTAAGGGCTGTTCTTAATAATAATAAAAATATATGAGATATCTGGCACAATGGAGAATTACTAATAATATAACTTGAATTCATTATTATTTTAATTATTAATATACCAGTATATTGCACATAGCTAGGTATTCTACATATAGTCTTCAATTAAATAAAAATTGAGTTTAGAGCTGTTATTTCTGCCTCTGCAGCAACCCTTTCTTTACACTATCAGTTTGTATGTCTGGGGATATATCATATCTGTATGCAGGTACAGTGGGGGATATCACAGCCCAAACCATAAATGCTGTTTGGGGCTCACAGTGGGTAAATAGCCAGACAGGGCACCCATTTCCAGCAACCCCACTAGGCCCCCATGCAATAACAACTGATAAGACCCTTGTTGACACTGGTATTTCACAATATTACCCACTTTTGCCCTCCATTAAAAACTTGTATATTATGATAGGATAACAGATAATAGTTAGTTGAACTGCAGTCATCCCCAACTGAAATCTGGCCTTTAATCATCTATATGTTCAGAATTTTTACATGCTGCATTTGCCTCAATTATTGAAAATGTTGTTTTCCATTTGAAAAAATGAGAAACTATAATTTTAAATACATGTGATGGTGAGTCACAACTTTGAATGTGGTTCATGTAGGTATGACTAAGTGGAAGCAGCACTACTTCTCCTTTTTTCTCTTTTCCAAGCTTTATTTAATGATAAGGCATACATAAACATAACCTTATTAGTTTAAACCAAATGGATGGGAAATAATATTAAAGGGCATGTCCACCCCCAAAACTATAATCCCTCCCACTACTGGCCCCATTGTGTAGTGTAGTTTAATCCTTACCTCACATCCCAGCTCCATATGGTTCTCCTGTAGTCCCCCCCCAAAGTCCCAAAAACTGCCCACCAGGAGGATAGCAGAGTCCATATACTCTGCCTCCTATCTGGCCTTCGGGAGAAGTTTGTCATGCGTACTGCAGCCCTTCTCCACCTCCCTCTCCCTCCCGATTAGGATTCCCTCCCCCTAGTGTAAAAATCTTTTTACCCATTCCCCCTGTCCCCCCAGCCCCAACCGCTATATTTGTATTATCAGAAAATGCCCAAAACATTACTTACCTTCCCTCTTTCCTCCGCCGCACTGAACTCCTGGCAGCCACGTCCGTGATTGGCTGCCGCTCAGCCAATCACAGGCGTGACTGCTGGTCCTGCCCCTATGCTTGCATTTCTCGCAAGCAGAGGGCCTGGCAGCGCAGCAGAGGAAAGAGGGAACGTAAGTAATGTTTTGGGCATTTTCTGATAATACAAATATAGCGGTTGGGGCTGGGGGGACAGGGGGAATGTTATGTAAAAGTTTTTTTAGAAGGGTGGACATACCCTTTAAATATAGTATAGAATAGTATAGTATTTGAGGTTGAATAAAGACATATGTCCATCCAGTCCAACCCATCTAGCAATATCCTCATTTCCTGCCTAACTGTTGATCAAGGAAGGCAAAAAAAACCCCACCAAATTTATGAAGGGGAAAAAAATTCCTTCCTGACTTCAAGTGGCAACCGGAAATTTCCCTGGATCAACTCTACTTTATGAATCAATACCAGTAACTTGTAACATTCCTTGTTTGCAGAAACTTATCCAGCTTTTTTTTAAAATTGACCAATGAACCTGCCATAACAACGTCCACTGGAAGACAGCTCCATAACTTTACCGTTGTCACAGTGAAAACCCTTTCCGAACTTAAAGCCTTAACCTTTTTTCTTCAAGTCTTAAGGAATGTCAACATGTCCTATTACAATGCCCCAGATAGTTTATTGTATGGCCCGTTAATGTATTTCAAGCGCTTTTACAAGGTTTGACTTGGGTGCCAAAAACTCTAGAAGTGCCCCTGATAATAAAGAAAGTGTTCTGTGCTTTTTAACTTTTTAAAACTAGAATATGTTAGCTATTTACAATCAGCATGACCTGGTCTGGTAACTGGAAATCTTCTGACTTCACTTGTTTAATTACTGCATAGTGATCAACCTGTTTTTTATAACTATTTATACTTTACCTTTAAAACTGTGGAGACTATGGAATACTTTCCCTTCAAACCCTGAATTGATGATGAAAACCATAGAAACGATAATCAATGCACGCTCAAGCCCCATACTATCTGCAAACTTCCACATATTATAATCAAAGAGGTTTTAGTAACATTACTGTGATCACATGAATGAAAAGCCTTTCAACCACGTTAAGGTAACCCCAGTCTGGAAGGTCTAACTTTCTCTTTTTACTTTTATTACCTTTACAAACTTGCATTATAATACTAGGCCACTAAAAATAATATAGCAGGCATTCTCAATTCCCCCTGCCCACTGGCTTTTTACGAGAGGAAAGATTCCGCAAGCAGGGAGCCGGATCGGAGACACCGCGGGAGATAGACATATTTTAAAAGAAATATTACGGCAGTTGGGGTGGGAAGCTGGTACCTACCTTATATGTAATTTATCTAAAACTGTATCAAATATAAGTACCTATGGGCTATTACATCAGATAATGCTGGTGCTGTGGGTGTATAAAAACAATATATCATAACAACTTAGGGTAACCTAAATAGTTACCAAGAACCCACTATAAAAAGATCAAAGACAAGAACCTGCACACCTTACCATAAATCGAGTACTGGATAAGTGCGGGTGCAACCAGTGCTGAAGCCAAGTTAAAACAAGGAATATCGAAAGATACTGGGCACACCAGTCTTAATCACAGCTATTTATTATAGTAACGTTTCGGTGCAGTAGTGGCACTTCCTCAGACAAACAAACTAAGTGAATACACAGTGAACAACGCTCTATTTAAGTACAATCAATATAGGTTAAGATGGCCATCTAGTGGTCAATCATGTGAATAATTCATCAAGCTAAAAAGTGCTAGAGTATATCGAAGGAAAAACAAAGTGCTAGTGCTATAAATATATATGTATACAGCAATTTACATAGTGAGTGTACCAAGGTAAAAATATGTCGGTCAACCAGTTATAATATTATAATAAAATAAAGTAAAAAATATATGTATAAAACATAAATATAAGTATAAATATGTAGGAGATATAGGGATGAATCCTAAAAAAGCCCAATAACTAGTACTTGATTGCGGTCACCTTTTAGGTAAAAAAAATGTTAATCCCAAATTAGTATTAATCCCTTGGGTTGCACCGTGTCTAATCTGTAAATCCATGAAGCTTCCTTACAGAGTAATCTATTGTTCTATCTCCTCCCCTGCATCTACGGGTATGTGATCTATGACCATCGCTCGTAACTCGGAGATCTGATGGTTCATCTTGCAGAAATGAGCTGCTACAGGGGGAACCTCTCTATTTGATTGATCAGGGTGGTCTGGATAATGCAATGCGTATATCACTCCTGTGGCGTTGAAATCTCTTTTAAATGGTCCGATCGTTTTACCCACATGAACCCACTATACTTTCTTGCTCCAGGACGCCATAATTTATTGATAATTATTATACTGGGGACGCCGATGCACACACATTATGTAATTCCAATGTGTAATATGTTTAAACTACATCTATTATATGTTTTTAAATGTTAAATAAAAGCAGAATTTTACTCGTTTTATGTTGGAAGGTCATTCACAAATACCTTTTGATCTATTTTTTACCCCCTTATCATAGTAAAGGGGTGTGTATTTCCCTAAATATGGCTGTTAGAGTGCCTCTGGGGTTTCCCAGAGTATAGTGGGTTCTTGGTAACTATTTGGTTACCCTAAGTTGTTATGATACCTACCTTATATGAAGGTGGACATGCCCTTTAATTATCACTATTTGTAAAAGTTAATTTTTAAAAGTAATTTTATTATATTTGGACATTTGTTTTCTCTCCTTCATTTGTAGGTACCATAAACCGAATAAGAATCCAAAGATTGTTATTCCTTGGTCCTTACTTCTAAAGGATACAGTAGACTTCAGTTTTAATAAACCAGGAGGTCAAACAAACCTGGTTTATGTATCACATATTTGTGACTCAGCCTATGTAATCAATATAACAAGTCGATATGAAATATGGTTCCAGGTGGGTAAGACCATTCGGTGCAACCCAAACATCCTTTATGTAGGTTAAGTAAAGTCTGGAAACCTACAATCTATCAACAGGTTTTTTAAAGCTGCTGCTTCCAAATCCAATTAAACTTAACTTGTAGGTGGGACTGAGGGTGTGTCAGATATTGGATTACCTTTGGAAGACACACCCGCGGTGCCATTATCTTGGTAAATTCATATCTCAGTGCTTAATAACATTGTATACAATTGAAACAGTTGTATCTGATAAAAAAATATCAATTAGCAATTTAGCAATTAGAAAGAGTATCTTTGTATAGCCTAGAGTAACTGAGATTTCACTATTTCATTTTCAGTTCTGCTGCTATTTGGAAATAATTCATCTTCCACCTTGAATTTGTCATGAAACAGACATAGGAGCAAGCCAGAGAGGATAGAGACTGTGAGGTTAGCTATATCTGTGATATAGGGTTCCAGATCCCCTGCAGTTTGTAGGATGCTCTTATAAAAAGTAGTTAGCAGCGTCTAAACATCATTTTCAGATCACAACAAGTGGGAGATGGCATTTGGTGATGGGCTACAAAAATTCAAAATCTAGTAGGGCCCCAAAGTAGGGGACAATTGCTTCTCCTTTATTTCATTAAGCATATTATAGCTATACATTCAGGACATTTAAAACAAAAATTCTAGATTTACCCAAGGGCTTTCGATTTCTTTTTCCACTTCCTGGTTTCTTCTCTTTACTCTTGGTCTCATGGATGATCCTTTGGAAGCTCTTGAAGGAGATCTGGATGAATCTTTTGTAGACATTACTAAAACTTTAACCTGAAAACAGGAATATGGCCATTACTTTGTAACAAGAATTATAAAATGTAATGTAATTTTGGGATTTTAAGCTCTTAATGGTCTGTGGTGTATAGTAAAACACATACAATCTACATTATCTGCTGCATATAATAAATACATATTGTAAGCAAAACAAAGCTAAGCACATGCATGGACAAGTTTCAACTTTATTTTTTCTGGTTAAAAAACATATTCAGCTAGGAATATATACAAAAAAAAAGAATATGCCTTTTCCTAGGTGTATTAGCAAACTTTGGCCTTCACCTTGTTTTTCTTACTGTTTCATACTGCAACACCACCCGTGTACATGTAATAATGGGGAGTGTCATTGTGCACATGACTGTATGAAAGTAACGGCAACAGCTAATGTAATTTAAAGGAGAGCTATTAACTAAACACATTTTTCCTGCCTATAGGCCAGTCTGATATTAAAATAATATCCCTTCCCTTTCTAAGAGATTCATAACCAAAGTTTAACTTTTCAAATCTAGTAAAATATTTAACTGTAGCAGTTACATTTTTCATTTTCATCAATTATCACCTTAGCACACGAGATTCAGACAAGCAAATTGGAAACAAAAAGTATTTATTACCATAGTAAAAGCGCTTAATCAATTTACGGCTTCCAGATTATGCAATGGTAGTCATCTCCTCCTGTCCTCTACAAGCTCATTACAAGCCTGTGCACTCACAAAAGATGATGCTCAAAAGTGGTACAGGCAGAAAACCATTCACCGTTATGTCAGCAGTCATGGCCATAATTGTTTGCGTTCATGGAACATCTTTCAGCTTTCTAGAATTGCTGCTTTAATTCCCAAACGTTACCTTACCACCCTGGTGTACCTTGCTATTACCTTAGTTTTTGCAGGTTTGTGACGTCACAAAGCCTTGTGCTCTTTGGCTGTCCATTCCATCCAGGGCAAGCAAAAAACCAACACCTTACATGTGGAGAAAATGTCTGAGAAGGTGCAGGACATTAATTCTGGTGCTTATTTGCACTGGCGCCATAGGAACGTTGGAATATCTTGTAAAACGTTAACTTGGGAAGTATAAGGCAGCAATACAGTAAGGTTTTAAAGAAATGAATGTTAAGAAAAAAATGCTGACAACACAGCACCTTCAAAAACTGTCATTAACTCCCCTCATGAAGAAGTCATGGCTACAGTTAATCAGCTCTTGTTGGAAAACACTTGCAAAGGCTAAAGATTCATACACATTGAAATCATGCCCGCAATGCATGTACAACGAATACCGAATACTTGTTTCGGCGCTCGGTTCAGCCTTTTTGAAGATCTCACCGACAGTCATCTACAATGACCGACCAAACTCCTTTACAATAAACCATAGATGGTCGAGAGTCCATAGTAATATCGTGTGTTGGGACCATGATCGCACGTGTGTACAGAGCTTAAGTGGTATGTAAGACTTTGGGACCCCAACATTGCTAATCTGGTATTTAGACATGCAGATATTGTTGACATCCATGTTACAAAACATTTTTTTAAAAACGGTTTTATCTTCTACTTGCATATTAAGTAAGTTGTCCTACAGCTCTATGAGTAACATTCAAAAATATATTTCAAAAGCTTATATTTGCTTAAATTAAAGCCTGTTAGGGTTGATTTGAGAGAGAGAGAGAGAGAACCAGTTTCACACCGCACACAGGCTTGATCTTCAGCTTCTTTATTTTACATAAGCACATGTAAAAACGTACAACGTTTCAGGGTTGGCACACCCCTTCCTCAGGTGCAAAAAATGGCTATATATATATATATAATTAATTAAAACAATGCAGCTTTGCAACCCCCCACCTAAAAAGACAAGGTACATTTAAATCAGTCATGTAAGAGATACATTTGTATATGATGTATGCACATGTTCATCAGATCATTGAGATCTTGACATCCTTGAAAATCCTTCTGTGCCCTCTAGTGGAAATGTTTTGAATAGCTTTTAAATTGAATAAGTGGTTGAGCTCTCAGTCTTGGACATTTAGCATATTTAAAGCTCACTTTGTTGTTGAATGTGTGACGAGGTCTTTTACATTCCTAGCAAATTTTCTTTTTAAATAAGAAAAACTTCCTATAATTGCCTTGATTTCATATCTATTATGTGTTGTTTAAATGTGATTGTGTATTTCCTGTTTATATTTTATAGTTTATTTATGTTTATGTAGTAACCAGCATGGATTTAGGAGGAAAAGATCTTGTCAACTAACTTGCTTGGCTTTTTTAAGGAAGTAAGTAGAAATTTAGACTCTGGCAAAGCAGTTGGATTTTGCAAAGGCTTTGTACGTCCCCCATAGGCGACTAATGTATAAGCTGAGGTCTGTTGGTCTGGCGAGTACATTTGTACATGGATAGAAAATTGGTTAATGAATAGGATGCAGAGAGTAGTTGTAAATGGGTCTTCATATTATGGACTTAAGTGCTAAGTGGGGTGCCACAGGGTTCTGTGTTGGGGCTGCTTCTATTTAATCTATTTATTAAATTTGGAAGTGGGTATTGTCAGCAAGGTTTCTGTGTTTGCTGACGACACAAAACTTTGTCGACCATTAAAAACTTCAGAGGATGTGCAATTGTTGCAGGGGGATCTAGATAGATTGTCACATTGCGTCTAAGTGGCAGATGAGATTTAATGTTGATAAATGTAAGGTGATGCATTTTGGACTTAAAAATCCTTGTGCTACTTATAATATAAATGGCTCTGGTGTAAGTGAATCCTGTTGGAAGGGATCTTGGAGTTTTGGTGGATAACAAACTTAAAGGTAGCAAGCAGTGCCAGGTGGCAACAGCCCGAGCCAGCATGGTATTGTCTTGTATAAAGAGAGGAATGGATTCAAGGGAGGAAAATGTTATTCTCCCTCTTTCAAAGCATTGATAAAGCCTCATTTGGAATATGCAGTGCAATTTTGGAATCCTGTGTACAAAAAGGACATCTTTGAAATGGAAAGGGTTCAGAGAAGGGCAACTAAATTAATAAGGGATTGAGGAGATTGGAAAAGTACAACTATATGCGCTGGAGAAAGGCGCTTGCGTGGGGATATGATTATGTTATAAAACATTGGTAAGTAATGTTTTGGGCATTTTCTGATAATACAAATATAGCGGTTGGGGCTGGGGGGACAGGGGGAATGTTATGTAAAAGTTTTTTTAGAAGGGTGGACATACCCTTTAAATATAGTATAGAATAGTATAGTATTTGAGGTTGAATAAAGACATATGTCCATCCAGTCCAACCCATCTAGCAATATCCTCATTTCCTGCCTAACTGTTGATCAAGGAAGGCAAAAAAAACCCCACCAAATTTATGAAGGGGAAAAAAATTCCTTCCTGACTTCAAGTGGCAACCGGAAATTTCCCTGGATCAACTCTACTTTATGAATCAATACCAGTAACTTGTAACATTCCTTGTTTGCAGAAACTTATCCAGCTTTTTTTTAAAATTGACCAATGAACCTGCCATAACAACGTCCACTGGAAGACAGCTCCATAACTTTACCGTTGTCACAGTGAAAACCCTTTCCGAACTTAAAGCCTTAACCTTTTTTCTTCAAGTCTTAAGGAATGTCAACATGTCCTATTACAATGCCCCAGATAGTTTATTGTATGGCCCGTTAATGTATTTATACACAGTAATCATATCCCCACGCAAGCGCCTTTTCTCCAGCGCATATAGTTGTAACTTTTCCAAGCTCCCTCAATCCCTTATTAATTTAGTTGCCCTTCTCTGAACCCTTTCCATTTCAAAGATGTCCTTTTTGTACACAGGATTCCAAAATTGCACTGCATATTCCAAATGAGGCTTTATCAATGCTTTGTAAAGAGGGAGAATAACATTTTCCTCCCTTGAATCCATTCCTCTCTTTATACAAGACAATACCATGCTGGCTCTGGCTGTTGCCACCTGGCACTGCTTGCTACCTTTAAGTTTGTTATCCACCAAAACTCCAAGATCCCTTTCCAACAGGGATTCACTTAACACAGAGCCATTTATAGTATAAGTAGCACAAGGATTTTTAAGTCCAAAATGCATCACCTTACATTTATCAACATTAAATCTCATCTGCCACTTAGCAGCCTAATGTGACAATCTATCTAGATCCCCCTGCAACAATTGCACATCCTCTGAAGTTTTTAATGGTCGACAAAGTTTTGTGTCGTCAGCAAACACAGAAACCTTGCTGACAATACCCACTTCCAAATTATTAATAAATAGATTAAATAGAAGCAGCCCCAACACAGAACCCTGTGGCACCCCACTTAGCACTTAAGTCCATAATGATGAAGACCCATTTACAACTACTCTCTGCATCCTATTCATTAACCAATTTTCTATCCATGTACAAATGTGACTCGCCAGACCAACAGACCTCAGCTTATACATTAGTCGCCTATGGGGGACTGTATCAAAAGCCTTTGCAAAATCCAACTGCTTTGCCAGAGTCTAAATTTCTACTTACTTCCTTAAAAAAGCCAAGCAAGTTAGTTTGACAAGATCTTTTCCTCCTAAATCCATGCTGGTTACTACATATAAACATAAATAAACTATAAAATATAAACAGGAAATACACAATCACATTTAAACAACACATAATAGATATGAAATTCAAGGCAATTAATAGGAAGTTTTTCTTATTTAAAAAGAAAATTTGCTAGGAATGTAAAAGACTCCAGTCACACATTCAACAGTAGCAAAGTGAGCTTTTAAATATGCTAAATGTCCAAGACTGAGAGCTCAACCACTTATTCAATTTAAAAGCTATTCAAAACATTTCCACTAGAGGGCACAGAAGGATTTTCAAGGATGTCAAGATCTCAATGATCTGATGAACATGTGCATACATACATATACAAATGTATCTCTTACATGACTGATTTAAATGTACCTTGTCTTTTTAGGTGGGGGGTTGCAAAGCATGCATTGTTTTAATTAATTTATATATATATATATAGCCATTTTTTGCACCTGAGGAAGGGGTGTGCCAACCCTGAAACGTTGTACGTTTTTACATGTGCTTATGTAAAATAAAGAAGCTGAAGATCAAAGCCTGTGTGCGGTGTGAAACTGGTTCTCTCTCTCTCTCTCTCAAATCAACCCTAAAACAGGCTTTAATTTAAGCAAATATAAGCTTTATGGAAATATAATTTTTGAATGTTACTCATAGCAGCTGTAGGACAACTTACTTAATATGCAAGTAGAAGATAAAACCGTTTTTAAAAAAATGTTTTGTAACATGGATGTCAACAATATCTGCATGTCTAAATACCAGATTAGCAATGTTGGGGGTCCCAAAGTCTTACATACCACTTAAGCTCTGTACACACGTGCGATCATGGTCCCAACACACGATATGTACTTAATGGACTCTTCGACCATCTATGGTTTATTGTAAAGGAGTTTGGTCGGTCATTGTAGATGATCTGTCGGATGAGATCTTCAAAAAGGCTGAACCGAGCGCCGAAACAAGTATTCGGTATTCGTGTACATGCATTGCGGGCATGATTTCAAGTGTGTATGAATCTTTAGCCTTTGCAAGTGTTTTCCAACAAGAGCTGATTAACTGTAGCCATGACTTCTTCATGAGGGGAGTTAATGACAGTTTTTGAAGGTGTCTGTGTTGTCAGCATTTTTTTCTTAACATTCATTTCTTTAAAACCTTACTGTATTGCTGCCTTATACTTCCCAGAAGTTAACGTTTTACAAGATATTCCAACGTTCCTATGGCGCCAGTGCAAATAAGCACCAGAATTAATGTCCTGCACCTTCTCAGACATTTTCTCCACAAATGTAAGGTGTTGGTTTTTGCTTGCCCTGGATGGAATGGACAGCCAAAGGAGCACAAGGCTTTGTGACGTCACAAACCTGCAAAAACTAAGGTAATAAGGCAAGGTACACCAGGGTGGTAAGGTATTAACGTTTGGGAAGTTAAAGGCAGCAATTCTAGAAAGCTGAAAGATGTTCCATGAACGCAAACAATTATGGCCATGACTGCTGACATAACGGTGAATGGTTTTCTGCCTGTACCACTTTTGAGCATCATCTTTTGTGAGTGCACAGGCTTGTAATGAGCTTGTAGAGGACAGGGAGGAGATGACTACCATTGCATAATCTGGAAGCCGTAAATTGATTAAGCTGACTTTTACTATGGTATAAAATACTTTTTGTTTCCAATTTGCTTGTCTGAATCTCGTGTGCTAAGGTGATAATTGATGAAAATGAAAAATGTAACTGCTACAGTTAAATATTTTACTAGATTTGAAAAGTTATAACTTTGGTTATGAATCTCTTAGAAAGGGAAGTGATATTATTTTAATAATCAGACTGGCCTATAAGGCAGGAAAAATGTGTTTTAGTTAATAGCTCTCCTTTAAATTACATTAGCTGGTTGCCGTTACTTTCATACAGTCATGTGCACAATGACACTCCCCATTATTACATGTACACGGGTGGTGTTGCAGTATGAAACAGTAAGAAAAACAAGGTGAAGGCCAAAGTTTGCTAATAAGCACCTAGGAAAAGGCATATTCCTTTTTTTTTGTATATATTCCTAGCTGAATATGTTTTTTAACCAGAAAAATATAAAGTTGAAACTTGTCCATGCATGTGCTTAGCTTTGTTTTGCTTACAATATGTATTTATTTATAATGCAGCAGATAATGTAGATTGTATGTGTTTTACTATACAACACAGACCATTAAGAGCTTAAAATCCCAAAATTACATTACATTTTATAATTCTTGTTACAAAGTAATGGCCATATTCCTGTTTTCAGGTTAAAGTTTTAGTAATGTCTACAAAAGATTCATCCAGATCTCCTTCAAGAGCTTCCAAAGGATCATCCATGAGACCAAGAAGTAAAGAGAAGAAACCAGGAAGTGGAAAAAGAAATCGAAAGCCCTTGGGTAAATCTAGAATTTTTGTTTTAAATGTCCTGAATGTATAGCTATAATATGCTTAATGAAATAAAGGAGAAGCAAATTGTCCCCATACTTTGGGGCCCTACTAGATTTTGAATTTTTGTAGCCCATCACCAAATGCCATCTTCCCACTTGTTGTGATCTGAAAATGATGTTTAGACGCTGCTAACTACTTTTATTAAGAGCATCCTACAAACTGCAGGGGATCTGGAAACCCTATATCACAGATATAGCTAACCTCACAGTCTCTATCCTCTCTGGCTTGCTCCTATGTCTGTTTCATGACAAATTCAAGGTGGAAGATGAATTATTTCCAAATAGCAGCAGAGAGCTGAAAATGAAATAGTGAAATCTCAGTTACTCTAGGCTATACAAAGATACATCTTTCTAATTGCTAAAATTGCTAATTGATATTTTTTTATCAGATACAACTGTTTCAATTGTATACAATGTTATTAAAGCACTGAGATATGAATTTACCAAGAATAATGGCACCGCGGGTGTGTCTTCCAAAGGTAATCCAATATCTGACACACCCTCAGTCCACCCTACAAGTTAAGTTTAATTGGATTTGGAAGCAGCAGCTTTAAAAAACCTGTTGATAGATTGTAGGTTTCCAGACTTTACTTAGACCTACATAAAGGATGTTTGGGTTGCACCGAATGGTCTTACCCACCTGGAACCATATTTCATATCAGCTTGTTATATTTGATTACATAGGCTGAGTCACAAATATGTGATACATAAATAACCAGGTTTGTTTGACCTCCTGGTTTAGTAAAACTGAAGTCTACTGTATCCTTTAGAAGTAAGGACCAAGGAATAACAATCTTTGGATTCTTATTCGGTTTATGGTACCTACAAAATGAAGGAGAGAAAACAAATGTACAAATATAATAAAATTAACTTTTAAAAATTAACTTTTACAAATAGTGTATAATTAAAGGGCATGTCCACCCTTTCATATAAGGTAGGTATCATAACAACTTAGGGTAACCTAAATAGTTACCAAGAACCCACTATACTCTGGGAAACCCCAGAGGCACTCTAACAGCCATATTTAGGGAAATACACATCCCCTTTACATATAGATAAGGGGGTCAAAAATAGATCAAAAGGTATTTGTGAATGAACCTTCCAACATAAAACGAGTAAAATTCTGCTTTTATTTAACATTTAAAAACATATAATAGATAGTAGTTTAAACATAGTACACATTGAGAATTACATATATGTGTGTGCATCTGGGCGTCCCCAGTATAATAATTATCAATAAATTATGGCGTCCTGGAGCAAGAAAGTATAGTGGGTTCATGTGGGTAAAACGATCGGACCATTTAAAAAGAGATTTCAACGCCACAGGAGTGATATACGCATTGCATTATCCAGACACCCTGATCAATCAAATAGAGAGGTTCCCCCTGTAGCAGCTCATTTCTGCAAGATGAACCATCAGATCTCCGAGTTACGAGCGATGGTCATAGATCACATACCCGTAGATAGCAGGGGAGGAGATAGAAACAATAGATTACTCTGTAAGGAAGCTTCATGGATTTACAGATTAGACACGGTGCAACCCAAGGGATTAATACTAATTTGGGATTAACATGTTTTTTACCTAAAAGGTGACCGCATCAAGTACTAGTATTGGGCTTTTTTAGGATTCATACCCTATATCTCCTACATATTTATACTTATATTTATGTTTTATACATATATTTTTACTTTATATTTATTATAAATATTTATAACTGGTTGACCGACAATATTTTTAACTTGGTACACTCACATATGTATATTGCTGTATACATATATATTTATAGCACTAGCACTTTGTTTTTCCTTCGATATACTCTAGCACTTTTTAGCTTGATGAATTATTCACATGATTGACCACTAGATGGCCATCTTAACCTATATTGATTGTACTATAAATAGAGCGTTGTTGCACTGTGTATTCACTTAGTTTGTTTGTCTGAGGAAGGTGCCACTACTGCACCGAAACGTTACTATAATAAATAGCTTGTTATTAAGACTGGTGTGCCCAGTATCTTTCGATATTCCTTGTTTAACTGTTGGCTTCAGCACTGGTTGCACCCAGCACTTATCCAGTACTCGATTTATGGTAAAGGTGTGCAGGATCTTGTCTTTGATCTTTTTTATAGTGGGTTCTTGGTAACTATTTAGGTTACCCTAAGTTGTTATGATATATTGTTTTATACACCCACAGCACCAGCATTATCTGATGTAATAGCCCATAGGGTACTTATATTTGATACAGTTTAGATAAATTAGCATATAAGGTAGGTACCAGCTTCCCACCCCCAACTGCCGTAATATTTCTTTTAAAATATGTCTATCTCCCGCGGTGTCTCCGATCCGGCTCCCTGCTTGCGGAATCTTTCCTCTCTGTAAAAAGCCAGTGGGCAGGGGGGAAGTGAGAATGCCTGCTATATTAATTTAGTGCGCTAGTATTATAAATGCAAAAGTTTGGTAAAGGTAATAAAAGTAAAAAAGATTAAAAGTTAGGACCTTCCAGACTGGGGTTACCTTAACGTGGTTGAAAGGCTTTTCATTCATGTGATCACAGTAATGTATACTAAAACCTCTTTGATTATAATATGTGGAAGTTTGCAGATAGTATGGGGCTTAGGAGCGTGCATTGATTATCGTTTCTATGGTTTTCATCATCAATTCAGGGATTTGAAGGGAAAGTATACATAGTCTCACAGTTTTAAAGGTAAAGTATAAATAGTTATAAAAAAACAGGATTGATCACTAATGCAGTAAATTAAACAAGTGAAGTCAGAAGATTTCCAGTTACCAGATCAGGTCATGCTGATTGTAAATAGCTAACATATTCTAGTTTTAAAAAGTTAAAAAGCACAGAACACTTTCTTTATTATCAGGGGCACTTCTAGAGTTTTTGGCACCCAAGTCAAACCTTGTAAAAAGGCGCTTCCCATCTATGTTAGGCGGTAAGCTTGCCGCGGTGACATTAGTGTGGCTTCTGGTTGTGGCCATGGTACTTGGTAAATTCAAACTTTACAAGGGGGTGGGGTCACAGGTAGGTGAATAGATAGATAGATACAGAGAGATAAATAGAGAGAGATAAATAGAATAAAATAAAATTCTATTCGGGCGAAACCAATGTGGAGGGGGGGGGGGGGATGGCACTTGAATGCACTAAGCACTCCCAGCACACACAAATTTCTTTCTTTTTTAAAGGGGTAATGGTAATACTCCATGGTGCTGTTTAAGTAATATTCATGTAAATTCGATCTTTCATGTACAAAGAGTACCTACTGTATTACTATTACCAAAAAATTGACAGTTCAGAAGGGGAGCATATTAATGCAGGCAGAGGATGGTCACATGACTACAAGCTGATAACATGGATGAATAATGTTCAAGTAATATTACCGAACCTTTCCAGCAATAACTTTTTTTTTACCTACAGATGTGATTTAGGGCTAGGCCACACTGCTGAGTTTTTTTTTGCGCTTGTGTTTTTTCATATAATTAAAAACGCGGCAACGCACCGAAAACACGAGTTTCGGGTGCGTTGCGATTGCGATTTGCGTTCCGCATTTTAAATCGCAATCGCATGCATTTTTCAATACTTAATAAAAAACATATGCGCAAACAGAACGAAATCGCACATGAAATCGCATGCGATTCCGTTTGCGTTGCAGTGTGGCCGTGCCCTAAGTGTTCATTTTGAAGGTTCGACAGAAGACTTTTTATATAGCCCTAACTAAAAATTAGAGACCTCATTTACCCTTTAAATATTCCTTCTATCAATACATCACACTGCTAATTGTATTCTCTACAGTCTTTACAATGTGTTTCATGGTTAACAAAAGCTGTATAAAAAACAGTTGGCCCGGTGGGCAAAAAAGGGGGTAAACCTTAACTCAAACAGAACACAGCATTTAATGCAAATATCTTAAGCTAGGTACACACACACTGCCAATAAAGCCCTGGTACCATCTGATCTGACGGTATCGGGGCTTTATCGGCATTGTGTGTAGAGTCTTTCCCAAATGCGTGCGGCCGCCAAACATTCCCTTCGGCCTCACGGTCATTCAGGATAGGCCTAAAATTTACCTCGGCTGTGGTAGTCTCCCTATAGGGGAGTCGGCCATGATTGTGGGAAAAACACAGTCCCCAACGTTCTCTCCATGCTATGCATAGGGAGAACTCTCGGGACTGTTATCCCTGATCTTTAAAAAATGACAGACAGGATCTTGCAGATCCTGTCTGTCTTTTTGCAAAGATCTTTTACTGTGTGTACCCAGCATTAGGAAACATTGCTCACAGAAACATGATAAACATCTCTATTTAATTAACTTTCCATGGTCTATAAATACAATTAATTGCATTTAATTGTTATATTCAGAATTGTTTTTTCATTTTCTTTCTTTTTATCTAATAAAATCTTTTAAAATACAAATAATTTGCCCTAATGTGTAATCAATGTATTATATATCAGTTTATTAATAATTTTATAAGCAGTTTTACACTATTTCAACCATTTCGTTTCTTTGTTTTAAAATTTATTAGCAAAAAAGCAAGAAGATTTTGATGCAGCATCCAGTCCAGGTAAGATTATTTATAAATTATTATGCTAAACTAAACAACCAAACAGTATAGTATTGTATCTGCAGTTAAGTAAAGACCTCCATCTAGTCCTTCTTACTCAGCAATATCCACATTTCCTGCCTAACAGTTGATCCAGAAGAAGGCAAAAAAGAAAAAAAAAAGGCATGGGGGGGGGTGTCGGAAATATCCATGGATCAACTCCAACTTTATGTATCAATACCAGTAACTTGTAACATTCTTTATTTTTAGACACTCATCCAGCTTTTTTTTTTTTATTATTTAAACTTTCCAAATAACCTGCCATCACCATGTCCAATGAAAAACCCTTTCTGAAATTAAAGACTAAACTTCTTTTCTTTGAGTCTTAAGAATTGTCTGTGTGTCCTGTGACATGTTTTATTGGTGGATAGTGCACCAGATAGTTTATTGTATGGCCCATTAATGTATTTATACACTGAGATCATATCCCCCCATGCAAGCACCTTTTTTCTTGTGTACATAAATGTAACTTCTGTCTTCATAATCAAGCTCCCCCAGTCCCCTTATTAATTTATCTGCCCTTCTCTGTACTCCTTTTCAAAGATGACTATTTTGTATGCAGAATTACAAAAACTGCACTGCATATTCCAAATGATGCCTATATCTTGCTGTCTCTAGCTGTTGCCATCTGGCACTGCTTGCTACATTTGTTTGTTTGTTATCCACCAAAACTCCAAGATCCTTTTCCAACAGAGATTCATTTAACACAGAGCCATTTATAGTATAAGCAGCACAAGGATTTTTAAACCCATAAGGCATCTCCATACATTTATCAACATTTTCTAACCATATTAACTATGTTGCACAGTATATAATTGTTTTATTTGCACTGCATATGTCTCACTCCAGCACATATACCCATTCCATTATTTCTGTGTTACCTACCTAACTAGATTGTAAGCTCTACGGGGCAGGGAGCTCATTTCTTCAAAACTCTAGCACTTTTATTTATTTATGTACTGAACTATCTATGTATTTATCCCCCTTGTATGACTTTATTGTATTTTGTTACTGTACAGCGCTGCGTCTCCAAGTGGCGCTTTATAAATAAATTATATATACATACATACATACATTGAATCTCATTTGTCACTTAGTATCCCAGTGTGACAAGCTATGGCAATCTGCCTGCAACAATTACACATTGTAGCTTTTAATGGTCAACAAAGTTTTGTCATCGGCAAACACAAAGACCCTGCTGACATTACCTACTTCTAAAACATTATTAAACAGATTAAATAGAAATGGCCCCAACACGGGACCATGTGGCACCCCACTTTAAGTCTGCATTGATGAAGCACCATTAAAAACTGCTAATTGCATCTGATTCATAAATCAATTCACTAAACACAGAGCCATTTATAGTATAAGCAGCAGCACAAGGCTTTTGAGTCCAAATTGCATAACCTTACATTTATCACCATTGATTTCACTGGGATTTTTTGGCCTGAGGGGCAAATACAACCAAGTGGCCCTTTTACGGTAGATCACAAAATATTTGACCACGCCCACTTTACTAAGGTCACACACACTTT
The DNA here is from genome assembly GCA_019447015.1 of Hymenochirus boettgeri. Taxonomy (NCBI): domain Eukaryota; kingdom Metazoa; phylum Chordata; class Amphibia; order Anura; family Pipidae; genus Hymenochirus; species Hymenochirus boettgeri. The sequence continues at coordinate 133,534,997 of CM033472.1, read as the reverse complement.
GTTTCAATTTCGCCCATTTGTAAGACTACTATTCTCATTTTACATGGTTGCCTGCAGAATTTTAAAGTGTATGATATGGTTTAGATAACTAATTGACTAATAAATTGGAGTTCTGCCTTAACACTGGTTAATGAACTGGAGGGCTAATAACACTGGTTAATGAACTGGAGGGCTAGTAACACTGGCTAATGATCTGGAGGGCTAATAACACTGGCAAATGATCTGGCGGGCTTACAACACTGACTAAGAATCTGGAGGGCTGATTTTACACTGGCTAATGAACTGGAGGGCTGACTAACTCTGGCTAATAATCTGGAGAGCTGACAACACTAAGGATCTGGATGGCTGATTAACAATAGCTAATGATCTGGAGGGCTTATGTAACACTGGCAAATGAACTGGAGGGCTGACTAACACTGGCTAATGAACTGGAAGGCTGACTAACACTGGCTAATGAACTGGAAGGCTGACTAACACTGGCTAATGAAATGGAGGGCTGACTAACACTGGCTAATGAACTGGAGGGATGACTAACACTGGCTAATCATCTGGAGGGCTAATAACACTGACTAATGAGCTGTCAGACGTACAACACTAACTAAGGATCTGGAGTGCTGACTAATACTGGCTAATGAACTGGGGGGCTGACTAACACTGAGATATTCTGTTTCTTGCTTATGTTAGGGGTAGAGGCAGACACAGTGCCATTTAAGCATGTAAAGTAAATAGCTTCTGTGGCAGCCCAAACTTTTCATTGGTGACCAGCCCCGGGGGCATTTGCCCCTCAGCCAACTGGGCCAGTCCTCCCCTGGCTTACATGTTTATTCCCTGTATGAAGCCTGCCATTCTCTCTGGATTGTATATTAAGATGGGATAGTATACATCCATTATAAAGTGCAACTATTGACCAATTTAATATAGTATACATACAAAATAGAAGCCTAGTGCACACCCCATTCAATTGCTTACATGTTTATTCCCTCTATGATGCTGCTTTAAAAGCCTGCCATTTTCTCTGGATAAATAAAAGCAATTAGTTCAATAACTTGGCCAAATTATTTTAAGCCCAGTCACCACCTCAAGGTTTGCTTTTTCAGCTGGGTCCTACGCAATATATAGCATGTTGGATGCTCGCAGGCATTCCAGTTGAATATGTTAATAAACTTTTTTTTTTGTTATGTTATCTGATAGTTCGATGGTATACATATCGGTTATGGCATCTTGTGATATAAAGATTGTAAGCATTCCAGTACATTAGAACATTTAAGCTTTTCATCAAATAATCATTTAAACATTAAAACAATTAAACATTTAAAAATTGCATTTCTAGTGTTTTATTATTTATACCTTGTATGACAATTTTTAGTATTTTTTAAGTTCGGTTGTTGCTATCATCATTTGCTATCAACAACACAACCAGTGCGTTGTGTTGTTGCCTGATGGAGTACCAGTATCAGGTCGTTTATATTCTGTTTGGAATCTGTATGGATAATAAAGTTTTCCCATGTGTCAACATTTTTTGACATGTTGTTCCATTTGTATTTCGGTTTCGAATTTTTCTAGCATCATTATTTTTTTTAGGTCTTTTGAAATATCATTCGCTCTTGGTGGTTTTGTGGATAGCCAACTGCGCATAATCGCCCTTTTGCCCGTGATGAGGGCCAAATGTATCCAGCGAAGGAGGGTTTTATTTGAGTCTTGATGGAACAACATGATAATTGGGAGTAGTGGGATGTCCACTCCTTGGATTGTTCGAATATAATTTTGATCTTTTTTCCAAAAATGTTGTAGGGATGGGCACTCCCAGATTACATGGTAGAGTGATGCCTTAGGGTTCACTTCTTGTGCCAGAGGTATGGTTGAGGTTTGGAATAATAAACACTATGTAAGCTCTATGGAATAGTTTAAAATAGTTCTCCCTCCAACATTAATTTGTTACTGCTTTTCGTGTATCAATCCATCCTTTCAGGATGATTGGGACTATGTCATTCACTCCCAAATCTCTGGCCCATTTGGTCACATTTGTTGAGGCGAGTGGTTCGAGTAGACTTGTGTTTAGTACTTGATATAGTCTCGCGTGTAGTGGATTGGCTTGGAAAACATCTGTTATTGATGTGATTTTACTCATGGTATGATTTCTTATTTGTGCATATAAGAGAAAATGGGTGCAGGGAAGCTGGTAGCATTGCCTCAGTTCAGGAAATGTATATAGTCTTTATATAGATCTGGGTGTTTCAGATCTGCTAAATTTAACTATATTTTTATCTGCCCACACATCATAACCTTTGTGTATATCACCTTGAGGGAAACTAGGATTGCCTCTCAAGGGCATTGATTCGGAAATGTTCATAGGTAGTTTTTGTCTTTTTCTTCTCGCCATGCCACCAGTGTGTCTTTCAGTAAGACATTGTTTTTTATATTCGGTGGTAGATGTTCGGGGTGAGTATGCAATATCCCAGTTAATTTATATGGGAGTGCTAGTTGCTCCTCTATTTTTGGGTCTGAGAAGCAAGAGGTTTCTCCAGTCCCCCACATGTCGTAAAAGGCATGCCAGATTATATACTCTTATATTTGGTGCATATTCCCCTTCTGATTTCGGAAGTTGCAATTTGGTGATTGCTATTCTAGATTTTCTACCATTCCACAGGAATTTGCTGATTGCTGAATTGATAACTTTTAGGTTTTTATGGGGTAATAATATTCTGTAGAAGGTATAATAAGCAGGAAAAGCTAATCATTTTAACTAAGTGACATCTGCCTGCCAGAGACAGAGGGAGGTTAGACCAGGTTGTGAGTTCTTTGCAGATTTTTACCAGTAATGGTGGGTAATTGAGTGTGCATATGGTGTTCGTGGATTTTACTATGTTCACTCCTAAGTATTTAATGTGTGTGTTGGTTATTGTCAGAGGGGGGGTTCCTTGTTTGAGATCGTTCTGAGTATAGTTGAAGTTTAGTGGGAGCCGTTCGCATTTGTTAAAGTTCACTTTAAAGCCAGAAAAAGTTCCAGAGATTTCAAACAGGGTAAATAGATACGTTAGTTGTTGTTGGGGGTGTGATAAAAATAAATCGTCTGCAAACAGTGTGGCCTTTATCTCTTTGTTCCCTACAAGTATACCCTTGATTTTGTTGGAAGATGCTATGTATCTAGTCAAAGGTTCTAGGGCTAGATTGAACAATAAAGGGGAGAGAGGGCAGCCCTGATGGGTACCTTTTTATAGGGTGAAAATTTTGGATAGATGTCCTGTAATTGCTATGCTAGCTTAGGGGGTATGGTAGATGGCTTTTAATAAGTTTGAGAAAGCTCCTGTGAATTTCATTTTACTTAATATCTGGAATAGCCATGTCCATTGGACGTTGTCAAATGCCTTTTTGGCGTCAATCATAAGTAGGGCTGCTTGGGGGGGTATTTTTGTTGGTGGCTACTGAGTGTAGCATAGCCAGCACTTTTCAAATGTTTGTGACTGCAGAGCGGTGGCATATAAAGCCTACTTGTTGTTCCTGAATTAAATCTGGCATGTATTTAGCTAATCTATCACCATTATTTTTTAATCGGATTTTGGCATCCACATTTATTATAGAGATTGGGTGGTATGAGCCAGGGTCTTTTAAATTTCTTCCTTTTTTGGAATTAGTTTGATGTGGGTTTCTTGCCATGTGGGTGGGTATATGACCATTTCTAGTACTGTGTTGTATAATTCTAGTAGTAATGTGGTTGCATGAATTAAAAAATTCTGATGGGGACCTGTCTGGGCCAGGAGCTTTTCTATTGTAGAGATTCTTAATAGTGTTTATATTTCAATTTCATTTATGGGGGTGTTCAGTATTTCCGTTTGTTCCAGGTTAAAGTTTAGGAGAGGAATTTTTTGCAACCAGGTGTCAGGGTTGTTTATGTGTTTTTTTTTGTTTGTATAGAGGTCTTTGTAATAATCTGCAAAGTAGTCCGATACTTCCTTGGGAGTATGGATTAGTTGATTTTTGCAAAGTTTGCTAACACCTTTCCTGCCTTGTCACCATATTTGTGTAACCTTAATAAATAGTGTTGACCTTTTTGTACATTGTATCGGTTCAGCCAGAGCTCATATATTTGTTTGGCGTTAAACCAATTTGATTTTGTGGTGGGGTTAGGGGAGGATTTGAATTTGGAGGAGATATATAGGACTGCTTTTCCCATAACAGCGTTGGGTTGTTTGAATGTTGTTGTTTTTTTTTTGTTGTAATTTGACCACCAACTGTGCATTTTTTTATCATTTAATAAGTAGGGAGGTAATCTCAACGTATTGATATCAGGGCGTCTTTGTATAGATTTGAGTGTTATCGAGATGGGCGTGGTCTGAAATTAATATGTCGGGTAGATTGAATGGATTTTAGTAGTAGGGGAGATGCAAAAATATGATTGATTCTGATTAGAGTGAGGTGTACATGTAAGAAGAAGTTCTCCAAGTATCTAGTAACCCCGTAGAGGTTGTAGTGTTATTTAGGTCTGAGGATTGGGTTGATGTTGTGTGTGTGTGTTTCTAGAGCTCTGGCTAGAACGATCTTCAGATGCATTCATAATTTGATTACAGTCACCAGCAAGTATGACATTTGGACAGTTGTCCATCAAAATCTTGCAAGTGAATTTAATTTAATTTGATATATCTGCCTTCCACATCTTGCTCAGTTGCCACTATTTGTGCTTGTAGGTTTTTATGTAGGAGAATCACTACTCCTGCTTTTTTGCCTATGGCTGGGGAGCCTATTACCTGCCCTACCCAAAATCGATGCATACGGAACATATCTTCCTTGGGTAGATGGGTTTCTTGGAGTAGGGCTATATCGGTATGTAACCTTTTTAGGTGGCGTAGTACTTTTGTACGTTTCATAGGAGATCATAGTCCCATAACTTGCTCGCAGCGATCACTCGCAGATCCATATCTGTTGCATATTATAATATTCATAGACAGTTATAGAAACCAGTTTAGAGTTTTTCGATGGCATACATTTAAAAACCTTATTTTTGACGTATAGATCAACCTTGGTATTAAGAGTAGCAATAAAAATTAGTATCTAGACATGCATTACAATAAACTTAACTTTTAGTTTAACATTCGTATCCCATATTTGGGGTATAGGTCAAACATATTTGTAGCCTACGCTTTAGGCTATGTGTATGGTTTAGTTTGTATTTAGTTACTGTCCTTTGGGGGAAATTTATGATGAAATGTATTCCCCGGGGACTTTCCTTTTTTCCTGATGCCGCAGGACCAACGAGTAATCTGCAAATAACAGTAATTTGTGACATTGACAGATAAGTTTTTTTTTTGAGATCTTTAGTTTCTTAGAATTGACATTTTATGTTCATAGTTTAAATAGCATGCTATGGCTGGTCTTGGTTTGTGGAATTTTGTTGTGTTGACCCAGCCTGTGTGCTCTTTCAACTTGAGTTCTATAGTTGGGCCCAACGCTTGGGGATTGTTCAAACACCACATTTGTAGTTCCAGGCCTTTTTTTTCAGGAATACCGATTATGCGTAAGTTATTGCGGCTGCTTCTTTTTTCTAGAACCTCTAGTTTGGCGTGAAGTCCTAGGTGTTCCTGTTGTAATTCTCCAAGGTCTGAGTTATATTGTCGGACTCTGTCCCCGCCATCCACTGTGCCACCTCATCCTGTCTGGCAGCGTGTCATTTGAGTTCATGTGTAATTGGTAGTAATGCTTTAGATACCGCTTTGTCTATGCAGTCAGTAAAATCAGGTAATAAAGACATTTGTACCTCTTTTGCGATCTCTAGGCAGTCCTTTGGAGATAAGTTTGTGTTGGAGGTTGTGGGTAAGCATGTTCCTGGCGCCATCTTGGATTCCTCCCCTTTCGCGGTCTGTTCTTTTGGGTTTTTGTTTTGCGTTGGCCATCTGTTGGGTTAGGAATTGTTCCATGTGTTGCACAGACCCGTCCTCCGTTTATGGTTGGTATCAGTGGTGTAATGTGGGTCGTGGGTATTGGGGCCGGTCAGTATTTGGGAAGGGCACGTGGAGCTCTCTGCTTGTGCGGTTACTCCATCAGGCGCCAGAACCGGTAGTCGACTTACCTGCAGTTTTAATCATGCATGTCTATCATATTCTTCAAATTCACATTAGCTAAGAGAAAAGAAGTTTCTTCTTCAGGTTAGGAAAGGTTTCTAACATGGTCTTTATTTCCCAGCATTCCACTATCACAGGGTTTTGGCACTGACCATTATGCTTTTTGCTAATGACCATATCAAAGCTTCTGCACTTGTGACAGCAGGTCCACACCATTAGTAGCCTCTAGTCCAAAATAATGTAAATTACTGGCATGGTATTTTACATCTTATTACATTATATTGGTTTCTTGTGGGGCCTGTTTTTAGAATATGGAATATAGAAACTGGGGTTTAGTTCTCCTTTAAGCATATGCCTTAGTTCTCCGTATAAATTAGTAAGATCTGCCTATAAACATTCTATAGACATAATGTTGTATTCTTCTTGAAAAGGCCCTCTAGTGTAGTTAGACTATTTAAAGAGGAACTGTGGTCCAAAAATGACTTTAGGTAAATTGATAGGAATTGCTCTCCTGAGAGTTTTTGTAATTTATTTCCATTGTTTATTTTACATAGTTTTGAAGATATTTAAATTTTTGTGTGTGATATGGCAGCAGCATCACCAGGTCCCCTGCACTTCCTGCTCTGAAACCTGTAAGACAATCTGCCCTGTCTCCTCCCCTTTGCAGCCCCCCTGGTCCCACACACTCATGGACTCCATGGTCCCTCCAGTTGCAGGCCTCCCTTGGCCCATTCCTTTACAGCCCCATGTGGCCCTGCCCACTCGTGGGTGCCTAGGCCCCGCACACTCGCAGGTGCCTAAGCCCCGCACACTTGCGAGTGCCTAAGTCCCACCCGCTCACAGGTGCTGTGGGACACCCCCCATACCCCCCCTACCCCCCGAAAACTCTGTGGAAACAGCCTTTTCAGGCAGAGTGAGAACTCTGCCTAAAAGGCTGTTTTCACATAGTAAGTGAGAAGGGCTGTAGATTCCCTTACCTTCTCTGCAGCTGCAGGTCCTTCACACAGCAGAGAGGAGGAGGGACTGAGGGAGTCTGAGGCTAAACTCGCCGGCGGCACTGTGCAGGAGAAGCCTCCCACCCATTAACTTTCTGGTCAGTCATTTCTTTATATCTTGGCTGTGGACACGTAGAAGGTGGTGGATGGTCGTTTTTAAAGTAAGAAACTGGAACTTGTTTGGAGACCACAGTTCCCCTTTAATGGGGTATGTGGGTTAAGATGGCCAAAGGTGTGCCTGAAATTTTGGTAGTCCATATATTTTTGCCAGCCTAATTTTGTTTTGGTTTGCTTTACTTTAAAATATTATTATATATATATATATATATATAAATATATAGCGATAACTAGAAAGGAACGGAGCACTCCGGGGATCTGTAAGTTTCAAACAAACTTTATTCCATACGCGTAGGTCGACGCGTTTCGGCCCGTACACTGCCGTTCTCAAGCACACAGTGTGGTGCAAATTATGCTCTATAAATACAAACAGAAAGTGTCCACTCCCTCCTACCACCCCGCCCCCCGTGACACAGTCCAAACTGCCTTCCAAGATTGGTTCGAGTGAAAGTGTCCAGTGATGTGGATGTCGTCATCGTCACTCCCCCAGCACGTAAATGTATGAAGAAAGGATAATATTTCATTATCCTTGGCATGTTTTATTTAATTTATAACACCTGTTTCCCCAGTAACTCCTGTTTCCCCAGTGTTCCATGTATTGATCCAGCTATTCAGATCCTGTATTTTAGATTTCTAATGTTTTTAAAAGTCTGTTTATATCACACTGATTTTATATTTATCTCACTGTTATATTTATTTATTAGGTATTTATACTGTTGGACTAAGCACAGGCACTTTATGAACATAACTGATTTGCACAGATCTATCTTGTTACCCCCAGTCATCACAGCGGACTAGGAGGAGTCTTGGAACCATGATCTTACACTGAGGTCTCGAGCAGCTGCTAAAATTTCCCCATACATTTACGTGCTGGGGGAGTGACGATGACGACATCCACATCACTGGAACACCTCTCACTCGAACCAATCTTGGAAGTCAGTCTGGACTGTGTCACGGGGGGCGGGTAGGAGGGAGTGGACACTTTCTGTTTGTATTTATAGAGCATAATTTGCACCACACGTGTGTCTTGAGAACGGCCAGTGTACGGGCCGAAACGCGTCGACCTACGCGTATGGAATAAAGCTTGTTTGAAACTTACAAGATCCCCAGGAGTGCTCCGTTCCTTTCTAGTTATCGTTACGTTCCACTTCGATAGCGGAAGCACCCGGGGGAAGCCAGATTGGATAAGTTACAATTATGTACTAGGGAAAGGCGCTTGCATAGGGATTTGATTACTGTGTAAATATATTAACGGGCCATACAAAAACTATCTGCGGCATTGTTCACCAATCAGAGGACACGTGGACATCCCTTAAGACTTGAAGAAAAGATGTAGTTTTCAAGTTGGGAAGGGATGGTTTTTCACTGTGAGAACAGTAAACTATGGACGTAAGGTGTGTAACAGCCACAAATATTCCATCTCCTCAAGTAGGAGTTAAAATATAAAAGATGATACCTTTATTTCTTTAAAGTAAATACTAAGTACATGTAGTTCAAAACATCATATTGTGTTACAGTGAACAGTGTACATGTACTGCGCTGCACTGTATTCAAGCCAAATAAATTTATTTGACCACACTGAATTTGCTTATAATCCTTGGTGATCACATTTGCAGCAACTCTCCATAAACCAAAAATGAACTTTACACACTTTATCATCAATTTACAGATTTAGAGCATAAATATTAAGGTTAAAGGGTATGTCCACCCCTAAAATAGATTTTTAATATTCTGCTCCCCCATGTCCCCCAGCCAACCGCATGTTTTTTTTTCAAAAACTCCCCAAACTCTTACTTACCTCCCCTCGATCCTCCGCCCCACTGCCGGCCCTCTGCTTGCGAGAATGCAAGCAGAGGGGAGGGACCGGCAGTCGCGTCTGTGATTGGCTGAGCGGCAGCCAATCACGGAGCGGCTGCCGGTCATTCAGTGCAGTGGAGGAAAGCGGAGAGGTAAGTAGGAGTTGGGGAGCTTTTTGAAAAAAAAAACATGCGGTTGGGGCTGGGGGACATGGGGGAGCAGCATATTAAGGGGGATTAATGCTAGGGGAGGGATAGTACAAGGGAGGGAGAGGAGGGGGAGGGGGGGGAGAAGGGCTGCAGTGCGCACGGCAAATATCTACCGGAGGCAAGATAGAGGCAGAGCCCTGCTATCCTCCTGGTGGTTAGTTTTGGGACTTTGGGGGGGGGTTTACAGGAGAACCCTATGGAGCTGGGATGTGAGGTAAGGATTAAACTACACTACATGGTGGGGCCAGTAGTTGGGGGGATTATAGTTTGGGGGTGGACATGCCCTTTAACATTGTCAAGGATGAAAGAAGACACGACTCCATCAAGTTTATGATGTCTGCTTTATCAAAAGTATATTCTTTTAAAAAAATCAAAATACAAACTGGTTTAAAACCAGATTAACACAAAACTTTAAACGAATATTGATAGTGCTGCAAAGAGACCTTAAGGACAACTTCACCCTCATAAGTAGGAGTATGAGATTGTAAGCTCTTCCGGGCAGGGATCTCATTCCTAATGTGTCGAGCTTGTTGCACTTAATCCATTTATACGTAATTATATATATGTTTTCTAACCGATATATAAATTGCATTTAACTTAATTTAATTTTTATCTATCTGTATAAAGACTTGCACTTATCCCCTTGTTTGTATACTCTGTATTTATAATGTACAGCAATGCATACCCAAGGGGCGCTTTATAATAAAATTATACATACATAAATAAGAACATCTTTTAGAAAGAATGGCCTCTTCTTACATGTTGATATATCATAGTTTGTCCAATAATTCATTACTGTATGCGCTATGCTTCTGGATGCCTCATGGAAACTGAACAATTTAGAAACCTGTACTGAGCCTGTCATGAGCCTGGGCATGCTCAGAAGAGGCAGCAGGGGATTACATTCAGTCATTGGCTGTGATGTCAACTGACTCAAATCCATAACTGACAGATGCTAACTGGAAGAACCAGGAAGCAGAAACAGGGGGGAAACAGGATATGTGCAGGATTTCAGGTTAGACTTATATATTTCACATTTCAAACTTTACCGATTTGGGGGTGATTTGCCTGTAGTAAGTTTTCATTTAGGGCTGGACTTGCCCTTTAAAAGGCATCCAGTCCTTGGCCAAACATTTAATCAGTCTGGAATTAAAACATTATACAGTGAGGCTGATACTTTTTCTATTTTCCACAACTGAACTGATAAAACGTCGCAATATAAAAATAAGGTCTACAGCCAAAAGCAGTAAGTGTGTTGATAAATGTTTGTTTGTTTGACCTCTAAGAGGTGTTAATGCATTACATTTTATGCTGAAAGTGAAAGCAGCAAGGCAACATACTAACATCATGAATAAGCAGTTCATTTTTTGGACTAAAGATTTATGTCTGTGGACCTATGTAAGAAATAAAATAGAATAGAATAGGATTATATTCTAACCAGATTTATTTGCTCTTTATGAATAGAAGAATGAATCCAATAGAGATCAACTAAGTCCGTGAAAAAAAAAAAAGTTTTTAGGTTTCATACAGTATCCTATGATTCTTTGTAAGAAAATTACTAATGTACTTTTCTATAGTCAGTGGGAATTTGGTTTTATGTGGATAATGGATTTAGTCACTCAAAAAACTCAATCTATGAACATATTTTCTTACAGAGCACTGAATATTACACAGCAATTTACAAATATTTAATCCATTCACAGTAGGCTTCCCAGAAGAACTTACAATCTAAACACTTATACCTAGATTGAAATACCTAGAAAGCTATTTAATGTTACAATACAAAAATAGTATCCTCAACACAAAGTGAGATTAACTTGGTTTAAATCTTTAATTTTTTTTATATCAGAGTCATTTACAATCCCTTACATAAAAAACAAAAACTACAGTACACACAAAGCAAATATATTTGGTATATTATTTAAATGCTTTGTATAAAGGGGAAGTTCAGTGCAAATACATATGCTTTTCAGATAAAAGAACAGTATTTTTCATCCCAATGACTTTAATCTGCCAGTTCAGCATTTTGACTGTGTATAAAAACTGCAACCGAAATAATGACTCCTGTTTGCTGGACCCTTATTAGAGACGTTATGGTCTTGCCTTGACCAGCGCCTGGGTTGATTCAGTTGCTCAGTAGAGATCTGAGATCTTAGCCTCTTTGACCCATCCAAAAGCCAATCAGTAGAAATTATGTTAGGAACATTTCAAGGAAGTGGTGCATCCTGGAAAGAAGGACCGTTAGAGCCTAAATGTCAGCTCACTAATGTCAACAGCAGGGAACAGCAAAGGGTAGAAATCAACTGATTTTTCAAAATGGGAGAAAATATGTAGAATAACTAGAAGGCATTACACAAACTAACAATTGACAAATATTGATAATTTCCACTGAACTGTCCCTTTAAAGGAGACCTTTACTTATTCCCTGCCCCCCTCTGACCTTTGAAAATCCCCTTCTTCCCGAACAAGATCTGAACAATGGGAAGACCATGCTTCTTGCAGAACATGTATTCCCATAGGTCTTGCCACAAACGGATCAAAGGCAGCTCTTTTTAACTTCCCTGCATATTGTATTTAGATATGCTTTTAGAGATGTTGAAATAAAATTTGTTATCAGTACTACAATCATAAAAAAGCCAAATCTCTCATCTCTACACATAAGGATGATGACCTTAATTGCTAAGGCCTTATCCCTGATCTTACCCCTTATCTCCTGATACACTTACAGAAACATTCCCTTACTGCTCCGGTCAAGTCTCATCTGAGGGCTGTACTCAATCTAGCAAATGGAAGACTAGCTTCTCTCAGAGTGCTTTTTCCCATTGGACTGACAGTCCGTGGGGCAGAGTTAGACCAGAACAACGAGGAAAAGTATTGGTAAGTAAATCAGAAGATAAAGACGGTACAAAGTTAATTATACTTTAAAGGGCAAGTCCAGACAAATTATTTGATTACTGTGTATAAATATATTAACGGGCCATACAATAAACTATCTGCGGCATTGTTCACCAATCAGAGGACACGTGGACATCCCTTAAGACTTGAAGAAAAGATGTTTAGTTTTCAAGTTGGGAAAGGGTTTTTCACTGTGAGAACAGTAAAACTATGGACGTAAGTGTGTAACAGCCACAAATATTCCATTCTCCTCAAGTAGGAGTCTAAAATATAAAAGATGATACCTTTATTTCTTCTTTAAAGTAAATACTAAGTACATGTAGTTCAAAACATCATATTGTGTTACAGTGAACAGTGTACATGTACTGCGCTGCACTGTATTCAAGCCAAATAAATTTATTTGACCACACTGAATTTGCTTATAATCCTTGGTGATCACATTTGCAGCACTACTCTCCATAAACCAAAAATGAACTTTAAACACTTTATCATCAATTTACAGATTTAGAGCATAAATATTAAGGTTAAAGGGTATGTCCACCCCTAAAATAGATTTTTAATATTCTGCTCCCCCATGTCCCCCAGCCAACCGCATGTTTTTTTTTCAAAAACTCCCCAAACTCTTACTTACCTCCCCTCGATCCTCCGCCCCACTGCCGGCCCTCTGCTTGCGAGAATGCAAGCAGAGGGGAGGGACCGGCAGTCGCGTCTGTGATTGGCTGAGCGGCAGCCAATCACGGAGCGGCTGCCGGTCATTCAGTGCAGTGGAGGAAAGCGGAGAGGTAAGTAGGAGTTGGGGAGCTTTTTGAAAAAAAAACATGCGGTTGGGGCTGGGGGACATGGGGGAGCAGCATATTAAGGGGGATTAATGCTAGGGGAGGGATAGTACAAGGGAGGGAGAGGAGGGGGAGGGGGGGGAGAAGGGCTGCAGTGCGCACGGCAAATATCTACCGGAGGCAAGATAGAGGCAGAGCCCTGCTATCCTCCTGGTGGTTAGTTTTGGGACTTTGGGGGGGGGTTTACAGGAGAACCCTATGGAGCTGGGATGTGAGGTAAGGATTAAACTACACTACATGGTGGGGCCAGTAGTTGGGGGGATTATAGTTTTGGGGGTGGACATGCCCTTTAACATTGTCAAGGATGAAAGAAGACACGACTCCATCAAGTTTATGATGTCTGCTTTATCAAAAGTATATTCTTTTAAAAAAAATCAAAATACAAACTGGTTTAAAACCAGATTAACACAAAACTTTAAACGTAATATTGATAGTGCTGCAAAGAGACCTTAAGGACAACTTCACCCTCATAAGTAGGAGTATGAGATTGTAAGCTCTTCCGGGCAGGGATCTCATTCCTAATGTGTCGAGGCTTGTTGCACTTATATCCATTTATACGTAATTTATATATATGTTTTCTTAACCGATATATAAAATTGCATTTAACTTAATTTAATTTTTATCTATCTGTATAAAGACTTGCACTTATCCCCTTGTTTGTATACTCTGTATTTTATAATGTACAGCAATGCATACCCAAGGGGCGCTTTATAAATAAAATTATACATACATACATAAGAACATCTTTTAGAAAGAATGGCCTCTTCTTACATGTTGATATATCATAGTTTGTCCAATTAATTCATTACTGTAGCCGCTATGCTTCTGGATGCCTCATTGGAAACTGAACAATTTGAGAAACCTGTACTGAGCCTGGGCATGCTCAGAAGAGGCAGACAGGGGATTAACATTCAGTCATTGGCTGTGATGTCAACTGCACTCAAATCCATAACTGACAGATGCTAACTGGAAGAACCAGGAAGCAGAAACAGGGGGGAAACAGGATATTGTGCAGGATTTCAGGTTAGACTTATATATTTCACATTTCAAACTATTACCGATTTGGGGGGTGATTTGCCTGTATGTAAGTTTTCATTTTAGGGCTGGACTTGCCCTTTAAAAGGCATCCAGTCCTTGGCCAAACATTTAATCAGTCTGGAATTAAAACATTATACAGTGAGCTGTTATACTTTTTCTATTTTCCACAACTGAACTGATAAAACGTCTGCAATATAAAAATAAGGTCTACAGCCAAAAGCAGTAAGTGTGTTGATAAAATGTTTGTTTGTTTGACCTCTAAGAGGTGTTAATGCATTACATTTTATGCTGAAAGTGAAAGCAGCAAGGCAACATACTAACATCACTGAAATAAGCAGTTCATTTTTTGGACTAAAGATTTATGTCTGTGGACCCTATGTAAGAAATAAAATAAGAATAGAATAGGATTATATTCTAACCAGATTTATTTGCTCTTTTATGAATAGAAGAATGAATCCAATAGAGATCAACTAAGTCCGTGAAAAAAAAAAAAGTTTTTAGGTTTCATACAGTATCCTATGATTCTTTGTAAGAAAAGTTACTAATGTTACTTTTCTATTAGTCAGTGGGAATTTGGTTTTATGTGGATAATGGATTTAGTCACTCAAAAAACTCAATCTATGAACATATTTTCTTACAGAGCACTGAATATTACACAGCAATTTACAAATATTTAATCCATTCACAGTAGGCTTCCCAGAAGAACTTACAATCTAAACACTTATACCTAGATTGATAATACCTAGAAAGCTATTTAATGTTACAATACAAAAATAGTATCCTCAACACAAAGTGAAGATTAACTTGGTTTTAAATCTTTAATTTTTTTTATATCAGAGTCATTTACAATCCATTACATAAAAAATACAAAAACTACAGTACACACAAAGCAAAATATATTTGGTATATATTATTTAAATGCTTTGTATTAAAGGGGAAGTTCAGTGCAAATACATATGCTTTTCAGATAAAAGAACAGTATTTTTTCATCCCAATGACTTTAATCTGCCAGTTCAGCATTTTGACTGTGTATAAATAACTGCAACCGAAATACTGACTTCCTGTTTGCTGGACCCTTATTAGAGACCGTTATGGTCTTGCCCTTGACCCAGCGCCTGGGTTGATTCAGTTGCTCAGTAGAGATCTGAGATCTTAGCCTCTTTGACCCATCCAAAAGCCAATCAGTAGAAATTACTGTTAGGAACATTTCAAGGAAGTGGTGCATCCTGGAAAGAAGGACCGTTAGAGCCTAAAATGTCAGCTCACTAATGTCAACAGCAGGGAACAGCAAAGGGTATGAAATCAACTGATTTTTCAAAATGGGAGAAAATATGTAGAATAACTAAGAAGGCATTACACAAACTAACAATTGAACAAATATTGATAATTTCCACTGAACTGTCCCTTTAAAGGAGACCTTTACTTATTCCCTGCCCCCCTCTGACCTTTGAAAATCCCCTTCTTCCCGAACAAGATCTGAACAATGGGAAGACATGCTTCTTGCAGAACATGTATTCCCATAGGTCTTGCCACAAACGGATCAAAGGCAGCTCTTTTTAACTTCCCTGCATATTTGTATTTAGATATGCTTTTAGAGATGTTGAAATAAAATTTGTTATCAGTACTACAATCATAAAAAAGCCAAATCTCTCATCTCTACACATAAGGATGATGACCTTAATTGCTAAGGCCTTATCCCTGATCTTACCCCTTATCTCCTGATACACTTACAGAAACATTCCCTTACTGCTCCGGTCAAGTTCCTCATCTGAGGGCTGTACTCAATCTAGCAAATGGGAAGACTAGCTTCTCTCAGAGTGCTTTTTCCCATTGGACTGACAGTCCGTGGGGCAGAGTTAGACCAGAACAACGAGGAAAAGTATTGGTAAGTAAATCAGAAGATAAAGACGGTACAAAGTTTAATTATACTTTAAAGGGCAAGTCCAGACAAATTTATATACAGGTAAATTACCCCCAAAACCCTAAATTGCAATAGTTTGAAATCTGTAATATAGAAGTCTAACCTGAAATCCTGCACAATATCCAGTTGCGAATGTTTCTGCTTCCTGGTTCTTCCAGGAAGCAACTGTCAGTTATGGATTTTACAGTTGACATCACTGCCAATGGCTGAATGCTAATACCCTAGCTGCCGCTTCAGAGCATGCTCAGGTTCAGTACCAGGTCACTAAATTGCTTGCTTTCCACGAGGCATCCAGAAGCATAGCACACATACAGTAATGAATTCAGAGGACAAAGTAGGATACATCAACATATTTTAAAAAGGCCATTGTTTTTAAAATATGTTATTATGAGGGTGGAGTTGTCCTTTAATTCTCAATATTGCACTCTGCCCATTAATTCTGACATTCCTATGATGTTTCCGGGCAAGGTTATGGCTTGCAATCGACGGCTGTAATTTCAGATACAAAACAACCGGGCCAGACGTTTTTCTGAATATCATGGGATCTTCAAAATGGAAGGATGGCAAAATTGTATGGTTAACTTAACTTTAAAGCTGTATGTGGTTGGCCCTGTCTTAAGATTTCCTTGTGAGCTCTAGGACATTGTTCCCATGTGTGTTAGTCTATGTAAAACTTCGGATTTTCAAATGTTTACACTTTGTTTTGGTTTGGGGGCGTTTCAGCTGGCAGTGAACAACCTGGGGAGACTTGCTTAGGGCCAGAAAAGGCTTTACAAAAAATCCAGGTGGATTTGAAACGTTGCAATGTCTGTTCTGTGAAAAAGTGAGCCATGTGAAGTGGCAGAGAATGTAACAGATTCTTTTAAAAGAAACGATAAAAGTATATGTTTTAAGAGTGCTGTTCCCTTGTGAACTGCATATGGTAAGAGGGTGAATGTACAAGCCTGTATCTACCAACCCAGGAAAGACAAGTGCTGGTAATACGATTTATGTAGGGCCAGAAATAGGCCTGGCACATTGCTGAGCAAAAGAAATGTCAGAACTAATACAAAAAAAAGAGTAAAAGAAGAACATAGATGCCCTCCCTTATAACATTGGCGCCTGAACTTATCCAGTCCCACCACTGCCTTTCACACATTGGATATAAGTTAGTGTCTTTATTGCTCCTAGGAAAGATTGCAGTGGTTTTATAATATGGTTATTTACATACACGCATCCCACATCAATTGTATTTTGTCTCTAGAACTACAGTGGGAAGATTTCTAAATAAAAAGGCCTGTATACATAGGGGTTCATCAAGGGTCATTGTTGAAATAAATCCTACTTAAACAATTCTTTATATATAGTTTGGTATATGTGGTTTATGCCTAATTGATGTTTGGTTCTTGAAAAAAATATAATTAAAAATAAGGAAAAAAAATCCCAAAGAATTATTTTGACTAGTGCAAAGTGCCTTAAAATCACTTTATACAAATATAGGACAATAAGGTCAAAGGACAACAGGTTTCATTTTCAAAGGCGGAAAATGTTTTTAACAGTAAATCGTTAAAACTGCATTTCAAAAGATGTGGTAATAGTTGGTTCATTGGATAGTAAGAGGGAGATGGATGTTACTGGTATCCATATAAAAAGTTCTTGTTGGTCCAGGGAATCTTCTGATTGACATTTAGAAAGGACCCACACACACCTTTTGTGGAATTTGATTTACAGTTGGTCAGGCATTATGGGTAGGATAGAGGTGTTAAATTAAAGAATTATATCTATATATGACCTCTATTCTTTGCTTTGTTATATATTAGTTTGTTCACCATAATTCAATGCAACCAAAGGGGCTGCAGTAAAGTGCAGTTCTGTTACTCATAATCATTACAATGGAAATGTCATATCAAAAGTCCTAATGTTCCAACCTGCTGATGTTAATTTGCAGTTTTCCCCTTTGTCCATGTGGGAGCTGCAGGGCCCACTATACACAATATTACTTGAAACCTAGTCCCATGATTACTGTAGGGTTTACCTGGCAATGTCACCACAACACAAACAATATCTATAACACATTTTGCACCTGTCTAATAGACAGATCCCCATTTCCCAGCACCCACCTCTTTCACAGATTCGCAGATCCTACTCCATACTGAGCGTTATGGGAAATAGACTTTATGCTCTTCACCCTTTCCACTTTCTACCCAAGCTCTGCAGAGGATATATGGACACAGCACATCAAATCCAACGGGACAATATTCACGTGACCAGACAAACTGGTCCTGCTGACAGAACATGCGAACATCACCCCTAGAGCTGCACAGCATCTGTTCTACCATTGGTCTCTTGAACTGTCAATCAAACATTGGTCAGACGCATCACAATCCGGACTAAAATCCCTATTGGCTGCTTTCTGGCTCCGTCCTTCAGGCAGGTGTTTGTGGTTTCCTTAGCGACCGTTCGCTCAAAGGGACGCTGCGCGGGTGGCTGGCCTGGACTGTCCCAGATTAACGATTCATAACCGAACACAGACCGAGCTGCCAGACTGGTAAGTATATACCATGTACCTTCCACACCCCGCATGGCCTCTGATTAACTGTGAAACCCGACGGTGTGCTGACTCTCCTGCAAATACACCTTCCAGTCAGTAAAATGTTCCTGGTTCACAAGCTGTGAATCGTGCCGGAGCCGGTATAAAACGAAATACTGCCCGGGCTCCTATCCGCACAGCAGCCTGGTAACAAGCCCCATCCGTCCGTAACTGGTCTCCCCGGTCAGTACTTTCTAGTTTGTTTGGGAATTATGTATTGTCTGTGCTATAAACTATGACACAACCAATCAAATGTTCCCATACTGCACTAGTCCATACAGTAAAAAGTTCAGCTCTAATTGGATGCTGTAGATTAAAGGGACACTATACTGAAAAAAATGACTTTGCCTCAACTTTATCTATAGTAAAATACATGCAAGTAGCACTTAATCTGATTTATGTGTGTTGCTGCATGCCTTCAAGCCAGCACACATTTTGTTTAGGAGCAGTATCCCCCCTCCCTCTTTTAACCACTCCCACTTCCATCCGACCTGAATTTTTTCCCACAAACTAACTGTCAAGCCTGCACACAGCATTCCAACTGTCAAAACTCTGTCACCATTCCAGCTACAGCAAAACAGTTTTTGAGAGCAAGGAACTTGATTAACAGCTGAAATATAAGAAGTTTTAGATTGGATATCTAAAGAAATAAGGGGCAAATCAACAAAAAAAACGATACAGTGGTGGTTGGGAAAAATTATAGTTTCCAGTTATGGTCAATTTAAAATAACCTATTTTTCGGTATAGATGGGGCAACGCTTAGGGCTAGGTCCCACTACTGTGTGTTGGATTGAGTTTTGGGCTCCGTTCACACTTCCGATTCGATTGTCAATGCAGTGCTACAAGGTAGTTCCCACTATGT
The DNA here is from genome assembly GCA_019447015.1 of Hymenochirus boettgeri. NCBI lineage: Eukaryota > Metazoa > Chordata > Amphibia > Anura > Pipidae > Hymenochirus > Hymenochirus boettgeri. The sequence continues at coordinate 133,515,705 of CM033472.1, read as the reverse complement.
GCGCTGCGGTCTGGTCCATTATTGGTTCGCACATGTGCTCAACTTTTCCATGTCAATAACATTTAAATGGCCAGGAACGCAGCACACACGGAGTATCACAAACAGCAGCACATTGCAAAATTCCTGCATGCGCTGCTGTGTGTGATAGTGGGACCTTATACTTTAGGTTTGTACACTTCCTGTAAGGTTGTACACTTCCTGTAATCAACGAGCTTTAATTGTAAAAGTATAGCTCGGCTCCACTACCTGGCAGCTATTAAGCATGTATGGCCAGCTTATGATGTGAACTACATTATCCTGATAATGTAGTTCACATTCATAAGCTGGCCATACATGCTTAATAGCTGCCAGGTAGTGGAGCCGAGCTATACTTTTACAATTAAAGCTCGTTGATTAAGGAAGTGTACATTCTTTTTTTCACTTGCCTTATGTCTTCTACTAACTTGAAAGTTTTTATTTGCCTTATTCATTTTTTTCATCACATAGTAAGGAGTCTGCTCCCACTGGAATTCAGTGAGATCTCATGCTATCTCTCGTGCTATCTATCCATCAGTGGGGCTCATTTTCAGGGAGGCGCACAGAATTTTTTGAGTGAAACTTATGCTAATCGATCCAATATCCAATCCAATAAAAGACATCTACGCCGCAGGCAAACCTATTTTAAATAGCATTTGCGACTTTCTTTGTGTGAATTCTATTTCTTTAGTGAACAATTGCAGCTCTCGGTAAATCCCTCCCAGTTGTCAGTACAATTGAGTAATGTGGGTGAAAAGTTGTACTGATAGGCTTGTTTCTTTATTCAACCTCAATTACTATATTATTATGTAAGATGCTAATACCAATTTGCTGTACCAGTATCAAAAACATCAGTTTGCTGTATCTATATCAATAATTCCAGTTTTCAGTACCTGTATCAAAACCCCAGTTTTCAGTACCTGTATCAAAACCCCCAGGTTTGCCTTACTAGTATCAAAACCCCCAGTTTGCTGTACCAGTATCAAAATACCCAGTTTGCTGTACCAATATCAAAACCCTGGTTTGTTGTACTAGTATCAAAACCTAAGTTTGCTGTACCAGTATCAAAACCCCCAGTTTGCTGTTCCAGTATCAAAACCCCCAGTTTGTTGTACCAGTGTCAAAACCCCCAGTTTGCTGTACCAGTATCAGAAACCCCAGTTTGCTGTACCAGTATCAAAACCCCCAGTTTGCTGTTCCAGTATCAAAACCCCCAGTTTGTTGTACCAGTGTCAAAACCCCCAGTTTGCTGTACCAGTATCAGAAACCCAGTTTGCTGTACCAGTATCAAAACCCCCAGTTTGCTGTACGTGTATCAAAACCTCCAGTTTGCTTTATCTTTATCAACCACCTCAGTTTGCTGTACTTGTAACAAACCCCCAATTTGTTGTGCATGTATCAGCCCACCCCCAGTTTGCTTTATCTGTATCAAACCCCACAGTTTGCTGTACTTGTATCAAACCCCTCAGTTTGCTGTACCTGTAGCAAAACCCACAGTTTGCTGTACCTGTAGCAAAACCCACAGTTTGCTTTACCAGTATCAAAACCCACATTTTGCTGTACCAGTATCAAAACCCACAGTTTGCTGTACCAGTATCAAAACCCACAGTTTGCTGTACCAGTATCAAAACCCACAGTTTGCTGTACCAGTATCAATTCCCTTAGTTTGCTTTCCTAGTATCAAATCCCCCAGTTTGCTGTGCCAGTATCAAATCCCCCAGTTTGCTGTGCCAGTACAAACACCCCAGGTTGCTGTACTAGTATCAAAACCCCAGTTTACTATACCAGTATCAAATCCCCCAGTTTGCTTTACTAGTATCAAAACCTAAGTTTGCTGTACCAGTATCAAAACCTAAGTTTGCTGTACCAGTATCAAAACCCCCAGTTTGCTGTACCAGTGTCAAAACCCCCAGTTTGCTTATCGCAAATGCATGAAATTGCACAATGAACTGCATGATGTAGAAAGAATGTCTTATTACATAGCTGTGGATTCCAAAAATACAATATAGTTTGTAAGGGGTATTTTGGAATTTCATTGGTATTGTTTCAAAATGCGAGGCTGATTGAAATTGTTTGCTGCAATCGTCCTTTTGCATTTGGCCCTTTAGGGGTTATTTGTAGTCCATCTATGCAGCTACAATTTTTCTGTGAAATTTGAAAGAAAATATCCAATTTCATAAACAGCTGATATCTTTATATCTGCATTTTGATTAAAAAACTTACCACATCATAAAATAGATCACGTGCTCAGATAGTTTTGTTAATTGGTAGATATTCTGCGTTAAGTAACCAGTTCACTGCACATGTTCAGCAGGAGCTTCAACCCGATAAAGCCGACCTTTGCGTTAAACCCTCACAACAGCTTCTAGAAATAGCTATTTTAGTTTCCAAAGAGCCTGGTATACATAGTGTTTTATCATACTCAGAAGAATCAGAGCATTTAAAATTTTGTACATAAACTAAGTTGTCTGAATCCACCGGTAAATTTACAAGAGTCTGTTATTTTGCCAAAGTGCACTTTTTGTGCAAATCCTTAAAATTATTCTGTCAAAAAAAGCAAACAAATTGGAAAAATGTCTGGCACTGAAAGGAAAACTATGACAAAAATGTAAGAATATGAATATGCTTAGTACAATGAACAAAAATAATTGGCACTAACAGATTTTATACATTTGTTAGTAAAAAATAGGTATACTTTATTATTACACACCAGTATCCTACTGGCAAGGCATGATAAATTAGTGTAGCAAACTTGCCTTTTCAGTTCTAGTTTCTCTTTTTTTCCCCATTACACCAATGCCTAAGGAGACCGATATGTTAAAAAAAAAAGCAACGCATGCCAGGGAATGTTCTGAACAGTATCATCTCTCATCTTCAAGGGGAATATGGCAGATGTTAGATAAACTTAATTGGGGGACCAGTTATGTATTAGCTGTCGGTAGGCTTTCGTTCCCTATAAATAAGTAGATACTGAAGTGTTATTAAATTGTCAATTGTGCAGTCATGTCTGCAGAGCTTATACATCGTTTCCAATAGCTAAAACTTGCAACAGTTCCAATTCCAAATCTAAAATTAGAATAGCATAACAATATCTTACCAGTCTCAATTTCTGGGTCAATATCAAATGTTTCATTACCAGGAAAGATGCTCCTTGTTTGTAGAAGTGTTGACACAGTGTCATGCCAGTTTGTTCCTGCCTCATTTCTCTCATAAGCATGATTCCCAATAGATATGTTTTGAAGTTCCAAATACTATATAGATATGCAGAACTTGATTATTTAACAGAGGTAAAAATGCAAACGGTAGATATACAAGTAATTATGGTTCTCCATTCAGCATCTTCTTTAATAAGCACATACTGACCACACAATGTTTGCCTCACTTCCTATGTGAATAATCTGTGCAGTTTATGATAACAATAATGTTGCGTCCTTTCTTACATCAACAGTATCATTCTACCACTGTTGGGCATACCACACAAATATTCACAAGCACTAAATTTGTACTAATCTAGTGCACAGCATTTTTTACCAACATCTCCATATACAAGATTAAAAATGTAAGGGTCTATTTGTCTAGAATTGCTCTAGCCTCTTCTAATCAATTTTTCCTTTCTTTTCCTCTCTGCCATCGGGAGCCATTTTCACATTCCTGAAAATCTCAGTTTTGTCTTGATATTATGTCTGCACTCATTAATCAAATCAGCCTCATCTTACTTCAATCACTTACTAAACCATCACTCTCTCATTATGCAGGAAAAACCTATTTAAAGGGCAGCGCCAGCAAAAACATACTAACAAAACCCTCTCCTATTAAATGTATCCATGGTGAAGACCTAAACTGCTAGTTTTTTACCACTTGATTTTCCACTGATCACGGATCCTAAAGGCTGGTACACACCATACAACTTTCCTCCTGACCGTCCGTTCAAGACTTTCGACCAGTCAGCCAGGAGAAGGACTGCTTGCAACCCTGAAGTTATTTTCTAGTCAGCATGCATTTTGGACAGCCTACCAGCAACAAAACAAAATAGTCAGCTAATTTATGGCTTTTTTTTTGGCTTCCATTATGTTCCTAGCAAAAATACACTTTTTTACTGTACCTGTTTTTTTTAACAGTAGTTCTAGAGGCTCGGCAGACTAAAGGTTTAGTTTTTGAAACACACAGCACTGAGGTTAGAGGTTCAAATCCCCAGACACAATTTGTTTTCTTTTTTGTTCAAAGCTTGACAGGAAATAAACTGCAAATTAACTTTTGCGTTTTTTTTTGTATAAAAAGCAAAGCACTGTGTGGGGGGACAGAAGTTTGCATTTAACACTGTTAAATCTCTGTTTGTTAGTGTCTTAGAGCCGGAATGCTGTAGCATAATCGTGTAATAAGTGACTAACAGAGGCAGTTATCTGTGCTGTAATATGATTGGCAGTAAGCTTCTAGAGGAAAGGCTGCAGCTTCCTTGTTTTGATCGTTGTGCACTAGAGAGCATATAAAGTGTACTGTGACCACTTAGACTCCACCAAAACAAAGAGGTGGATTTGGGAGCTGGCATCTAGTACCCACAGGTTTATTTCATAAATCAACCAACAGCCATAGCAAAAGGGAGTTGTTAAACACATCTTGTTGTAGTAAATGTGCTCTATCTATTGGGACATGTCTGGAGGCTTTAGTTCTTGCATTGTCTTCCCATAGTACCCTACTGGTCAAAAGAAATGGATTGTAGAATACTGTATGTGTGGTTTTGAGTTTAGTTTCCCTAGCATTACACTTGCCGATAATAAAGTCAATGTAGAAATACTTTTTTTTTTTTAGAAACACAGCATAAAGAAAAACAATCTAAATATTTTATATTTACAAAAGCAGAGTTATAGTTTTATTCTAATTCCTTACCCTTTTAATTGTAAAATTATAGAAGTGTGACTTCTTCTTGATTGTAGATGAGATGTATCACATGCCCATCTTTATATCCCTTAAGAAACAGATGTTTAAACGCCATGGTTTTCTTCTTAAAGGTAACTACCATCTCATTACTGAGTCCAAATAAAACTAACTGAAAACGAATTGAAAAAAATACAAAAGCATAATCTATTTAAAAAATCTCATTGTTTACTATGAAAGTGAATCCAACATAGAAAGTATTAATTTTTCCTAAAATAGAACAGTTACCTGATTTAAAGAAGAACACATTGACGCAAATTTTTGTTTGACCTAAGTGTCAGAAACTGTGAAAAAAATGATGTATCACTTGTAACTCCCAACTGATGATATATCTGAATCAATGACATCTTTAAAACAGGAAGCCTGTAAAGTGCACTTAACTCCATATTCGGGTGCCCATACAAATGGCAATGATCAAACAAATATCGGGAACTAACAAATTAAAATATTCTTATCTTTACGTAAGTTGTATTTGTGCTTCTGTAATTAATACCTTATATACTCGAGTATAAAACCGAGATTTTCAGGCTAAAAAAATAGCCTGAAAATCGAGTCTCGGTTTATACTCGAGTCAAAGACTTACCTGCTCCGGCTGGCCGCATGCTCCGCATCCTCTGCTGACTGACGTCACTGCTCGCGGCAGGAAGTGAGGCCGGTGCGGTCGAGTAGTGATGTCAGCCAGCAAGAAAATGGAGCATGCGGGCCGACGGAGCTTAGAAGAGTATCCAGAGCAGCCTGCAGGGGAACATGTGGAGCAGGTAGGAGAAGGCAAATGTGGGGATTGAAGGGGGGAAGGCACAGTAATTCCTGCAGTGGCTATTCCTTGCCACTACAGATGTTTGGAAACTACAACTCCCAGCAACTAAAGCATGCTGGGAGTTGTAGTTTCACAACATCTGGAGTGCCAAGGAATGAGGCTTTACTTGTCTTTTAAATGGACATAAGAATTCCCATACAGTAATAGCCAATACACTATTACTGTAAGGGACTTCTGATGTTCATTTAAAGGGCAACTAAAGCCTAACCAAAACAGAATCAGAAGGAGAATGATATCTATCGCTGCCTTCTGATTCTGTATTGTTTTGAGGCTTTAGTTGCCCTTTAAATGGACAGCAGAATTCCCATACAGTAGTACCATAGGTTATTACTGCATGGGACTACTGTTTGGAATTCTGCTATTCATAAAGGACAACTAAAGCCTCAAAACAATACAGAATCAGAAGGCAGTAGTGGTCATAATTTCTACCCTCGGTTTATACTCGAGTCAATCACTTTTACTCCTTTTTAGAAGTAAAAGTGTGTGTCTCGGTTTATACTGGGGTCGGTTTACTCGGGCCGGTTTTAACTCCCGTATATATGTATGTAGTTTCCAGATTTTGTAAACACAGTATTTGTTTTAGGAAAAGTACAGCAAAGACATACTGTATGCTGAGGAAAAAAATAAAATTTCTCATTTCAAAACCTTAAGGGTTTATTGAAATTCAAAAATATATACTTACATTTTCCTCCACACAAACAAAGACTATAATACTAACTCACCTAACAGATGTTTTTGAACCTAATCTTCAGTCCATTTCCTGCTCCTCTCTAATCCTAAGTCTGCTCCTGGTACAGCAGTAAATTGTGGTTATGGAAGATAACATCACAGCCAATGACTGACTGCTGCTGACCGAACTGCCCCCTCTGAGCATCTGAGATCTTGTACAGCTTTAAGAGGAGATGTAAACCTTTGGAAGAAGGGACGGCAACATTGGACTGAGAAAGGTCTTTGATGTATGCTTGTAAAGGTTCTCATTTATCCAGGTCACAGTAAATCTGTAGTATTCAGTTAGATCAACTGGACTTCAAGTTATTGAAGATGTATTGCAATTATCAGAATGGCTTATTCAATTCAGAATGACCCTGGAATAGTTTAAATGAGGTATCAAGGAGCACATTTATGTCGAAATAAAAAAAAAGAATAGAGGTGGTTGGGGTGTGGGTGTTGACACCTTGTCTGCCATGTACAATGCTGTTTTGATGCCTTACCTATTAGACACAGTGCAACACTTTGCATTCATGAGGTCCCTAACACCTTGCTGTTATATACTGACTGGGAAACATTGCAGGGTTAGACTACATATTTTCCCAGGTGCCCCCACAGACTTACCGGCTCTGGCTGTCATAAACTATTCTAGGACCAAATCAAAATAACTCTTATGGTAATTCCACAAGACTACCATCGAATTTTCTAAACCATATACTAGGTAAATCTGTCGGCCATCAGGGCCCGAAGTGGAATACTTCCTGGACCCCTGATGGTGTGAACTTGCTTTGGATTGTGATAGAGAAAACCACAATAAATAAAAAATAAAGCTTTAAACTTACTTGGATCGTTACCACGGCAATTTTTAAGATCTGAATGCACAGTTTCCAAGGCTTTCGTCCACGGGCACGGAATTTCTCACATGGATTCATAAAAAAAAACTTGAGCTTTCTTCTTAGCTTGATCTTCCATAAGCAGCTCATCGGTCATGGGACACGGCTTGCAGCTGTAGGGACTGTCATGTTCATTCAAAGAGCTGTGGTTTTTACTACTAACTCTGGATTCTCCATGTTTCCTGGAGAAAACGGATTACAACCTTTAACTACTCTTTCTAAAAGATTATTACTTTCTAAAGAATAACATAGCAAGTACCACTATTGTGTGTAACCATGTTAGCAGTGCCAGGCTGCCAAACAGTGTCAGTGTCTGTGTGCCAAGCAGGTTGCCAGTGCCAGGTTGTCAACCATAGTACCAGTATCTGTATGATAACTGTGTGTACTAATGCCAGATTGCCAAGCATAGTACCGGTGTTCGTTGTGCCATGCATGTTACCAGTGCCAGGATGTGTGTCTCTCTTTTCTCTGCGTGTTTCTCACTGTGTTGTTCTCTCTGTGTCTGTCACTCTTGGTTATATAGGTCTCTCTGCATCTGTCAGTATGTGTGTCAAGTGTATATATATGTTTAAATGGCATCTGTAGTCGAAAATGTACTTAAAAATCAATTAAGATTTAAAGTTCATCTCCGCCGCCCAAAATTAAAATTATATTTAAACATATTACACTACAAAACCCATAGATTGTACTATTTACAATAATCTTCTAGCTGATCTTCCATAAGCAGCTCATTGGTCAGGAACACGGTTGCAGCTGTAGGGACTGTCATGTTCATTCAAAGAGCTGTGGATTTTTACTATTAACTTCGGATTCTCCATGTTTGGAGAAAACAGGATTACAACCTTTAACTACTCTTTCTAATAAGATTATTTACTTTCTAAAGAATAACATAGCATAGTACACTATTGTGTGTGCAACCAGTAGCAGTGCCAGGCTGCCAAACAGTGTCAGTGTGTGTGTGCCAAGCAGGTTGCCAGTGCCGGTTGTCAACCATAGTTCCAGTATCTGTGGACAACTGTGTTACATAATGCCAGATTCCAAGCATAGTACCGGTGTCTGTGTGCCATGCATGTTACCAGTGCCAGTGATGTGGTCTTCTTTTTCTCTGCGTGTTTCTCACTGTGTTTGTTTCTCTCTGTGTCTGTCACTCTTGGTTTATAGGTCTCTCTGCATCTGTCAGTATGTGTGTCAAGTGGTATATATATGTTAAATGGCATCTGTAGTCCGAAAATGTACTTTAAAAATCAATTAAGATTTAAAGTTCCTCTCACCACCCAAAATTAAAATTTATATTTAAACATATTACACTTACAAAACCCATAGATGTCACTATTTACAATAATCCCAGGTGCTCCTATTCTGCACCTGATCCCTCACCGCATCTATCTTCACTTCCGGTAGTGGTCGTCAGTGAGAGCTTCAACTCTTATGTCACAGCCAATCACTGACTGCCGTACCCATTGAGCATCCTCTGCTGAATGTGTGGCAAGGGGTTTTGAGCTGTGTTTAGGAGTGTTATATTAAATAGAATAGAAATCTCTGGGTTGGTGGGAAAAAAGTTTAAATATTAATGTAGAGTTAATGATGGGGTGATGGTTTTTTAATAACACCCCATCTAATTGAAGACAGTTCCATAATTTTTACCGTTCTCACAGTAAAAATAAACCTTTAGAACTTGAAGACAAAATTTCCTTTCTTCCAGCCTTAAAGGGTTCCCAAACTAAAATTTGCCCCACTGCTGGCCCCACACTGTAGGGACTACCCCCCTAACCCTAAACACTATATTCACATCTTTAAAATCAGGCTGGAACTTTACTTAAGCACCTTCGTTCCTATGGCTACTTCTGAAGACCGGCAGCTGCATCATTATTGACTCACATTCAGCCAATCACAGGCGCAGCTGCCAGTCACACCTCTTCTGATCTCCGTTCCCAAAAGAACAGAGAGGCTTAGGCGGGGAGCGAAGGTGGGTAAATAGAGTTCTGGTTTAAAGACATGAATATGGCATTTAGGCTTAAGGGGTGGTCCTATAGTTTGGGTAATTTTGGATTTGGGGGGTGGACATATCCCCATGCAAGCACCTTTTCTTTAATTGAATTGTAACTTATTCAATCGGTCTTAATATTCAAGCTCCCCCTGTCCCCTATTATTTTAGTTGCCTTCACTGAACTCTTTTTATTTCCAATATGTCATTTTTGTACACCGGGTTTAATGGAATAATTCACTCAGAAAGTGTAAAATTCCTTTAGTGCTTTAAGTGAGGAACGGGAGCTAAAGGAAATATGCATTACCTTGTATTCTTCAATAAATTTAGAATGAGCCAGGACGAAGGAGTGAAATTTACCTTGTGCACAATCTACTGCAGCTCCATGAGTGCCACCAACCACTTCCGCAATTAGTTTAACTATAGGGCGCATTATCATGCATGCACGCTATGCTATAAACTGAATGCAGAAATGGTCTGGAACTGTCAGTGGAGCCGGAGGTGGATTGTGTGTTAGGTAAGTTTCACTCCTTCGTTCCTGGCTCATTCTAAATTAATTGAAGTACAGGAGGTAAAGCATAGCTCCTTTACCTCCCATTCTTCAATTAAAGCAGTAAAGGAATTAATTTTCTAAGTAAATTATTCCTTTAAAAAACTGTACACAATTCTAAAGTGAGGCCTTACAAGTGTGTTAAGAGCTAGAATAATATTTTACTGCCTTGAATTCATACTCCCCCCATATTTGCTGGCTGTAAATGTTCCCTCACGCTTGCTGCTACATTTTCGTTTGTTATCCACCAAAACTCCAAGACCTTTTCCAAAAGACATTCACTTAATACAGAGCATTTATAATATAAGTAGCACAAGGATTTTCAGCCCAAAATGCAACACCTTAAATTTATCAATATTGAATCTCATCTGCCATTAGCAGCCCAATGTGACAACATCATCTGTAGCTTTTAATGGTCAACAAAGTTTCACACGCCGACGCAAGTGCCATGTCATCAACCCTCCCCCACTGTGGAGTGGGTGTGCGCACAACTAGGGGTTGGCTTCTTTCTTTCGCTTTCTTCGCCTTTTTCTACCTATTATCTTTATCTGTTCTATCTATTATCTCCTTTCTATCTATCGACCCATCACTATGTTGATCTGTAGAAGCAATTAAGAAAGACAATTGCTTGAAATCATGAAAGGTTCTTTACGCCGTGGTTAGAATAGGTTACATGGGCCATGCATATCAACACCTCTCTTTTAGTATATAGGATTGCTACTATACACTATATGTACTGTAGTGTATACAAAAGAAGAAAAAAACTTGTTAAGACGTTTGCTTTATTGCCAACTATTTATCCCCATTATTAAGTGGCACCACCAGTGGTTTGGGCTATATGTCCGGATAAAACCTTAACGCTAGCCAATTATAATAATACTAATACATTAGGCTCTTATGCTGGCCATAAACATAGCGATATTATGTCAATAGCATTATCGGTTGTCAATCATTGGATTCAGTGGCGAAATAAGTCTGACACAATCAGGCCATTTTATTATTGGATATTTTCATCTTTTTTTTTTTTTTAACAATATAGTCCCCTATTGCTTGATAGTGTATGGCCAACACTACCTTCCAAAGTTTCGCCTTGTCAAAAGAACTGCCTATCATTGTCTTTTTGCGATCTGTGCCAGGAACTTTTGGAAAAGGTAAAACCATTTCTGGGAATCAAATGTAACGATCGATCTATAATCTGAAATGTCCAATATGCGTATGCCCAGCATTAGACTGTGGTTCTCTGTTTAATCTGAGTACAAACATTAATATAAGTTCTGTCCTAATTCATTTGTATAGGAAACTATTTTATCCAGGATTTCAACATTCTAGACTGATTCCAAGTTTGAAATTTCACTTTGTAGTAATAATAATACTAGTTTATCAACAATAAGAGTTACTAGTATCAATTATCCATGGAATGAGCACGCGCTCCACTTGTTTGGATGGTTATCCTATAATTAACATAGCAGCCAAAATAACAGTAAAGGCATTGTGAACTTTAAGCAATGCAGACTAATGACCCCTGGTTAGAGCATTAACCCATTATATAAATAGCCTTTCAAAAACTAAATATTGTCCTTGAGTCAAACTGATGAAAGAAAACGCTTTCATTATTAGAAATCTATTACAAAAACTACAAGCAAATAGATAACAACGCAAATTATGCAAAGGGTAACACAAAAGAAGTGTTTATTTAGACATTTTGCAATACCTATGGTGTATAAAAGGAAATCGGTAGAGTGGTATACAAAAGTAAAAACAACAAAGCTATGCAATACAAAATAAAAATGAATTTAAGGCCGGATTTGACTAGAAAAGAAAGTTTAAGTATAACAGTGATTTTTGCTTGAAAGGCTGCACTAAGTGCTATTAATGTGAGTGTCTGCGTGTGGCTGTGAGTTTGAAACCTTCACCTGTGATGCAGATGAATTCATTCAAGGAAATCAGAGCTGATTAGGTCAGACAGCTGAATGAAATCAAGACTTGAATTAGCACTGATTCAAGAAACAGCTATGAGCACTGATTAGGTCTGCGCCACAGATGAATGCTATCAAGAGGCAGGTATTTAGTGTTGATTAAATAGGAAGACAGATTGGATAAGTTACAATTATGTACACTAGGGAAAAGGCGCTTGCATAGGGATTTGATTACTGTGTATAAATATATTAACGGGCCATACAATAAACTATCTGCGGCATTGTTCACCAATAGAGGACACGTGGACATCCTCAAGACTTGAAGAAAAGATGTTTAGTTTTCAAGTTGGGAAGGGTTTTTCACTGTGAGAACAGTAAAACTATGGACGTAGTGTGTAACAGCCACAATATTCCATTCTCCTCAAGTAGGAGTCTAAAATAAAAGATGATACCTTTATTTCTTCTTTAAAGTAATACTAAGTAAATGTAGTTCAAACATCATATTGTGTTACAGTGAACAGTGTACATGTACTGCGTGCACTGTATTCAAGCCAAATAAATTTATTTGACCACACTGAATTTGCTTATAATCCTTGGTGATCACATTTGCAGCACTACTTCCATAAACCAAAATGAACTTTACACACTTTATCATCATATTTACAGATTTAGAGCATAAATATTAGGTTAAAGGGTATGTCCACCCCTAAATAGATTTAATATTCGCTCCCCATGTCCCCCAGCCCCAACCGCATGTTTTTTTTTCAAAAAGCTCCCCAAACTCTTACTTACCTCCCCTCGATCCTCCGCCGCACTGCCGGCCCTCTGCTTGCGAGAAGCAAGCAGAGGGGAGGGACCGGCAGTCGCGTCTGTGATTGGCTGAGCGGCAGCCAATCACGGACGCGGCTGCCGGTCATTCAGTGCAGTGGAGGAAAGCGGAGAGGTAAGTAGGAGTTTGGGGAGCTTTTTGAAAAAAAAACATGCGTGTGGGGCTGGGGACATGGGGGAGCAGCATATTAAGGGGGATTAATGCTAGGGGGAGGGATAGTACAACGGGAGGGAGAGGGAGGGGGAGGAGGGGGGAGAAGGGCTGCAGTGCGCACGGCAAATATCTACCGGAGGCAAGATAGCAGGCAGAGCCTGCTATCCTCCTGGTGGTTAGTTTTGGGACTTTGGGGGGGGTTTACAGGAGAACCCTATGGAGCTGGGATGTGAGGTAAGGATTAAACTACACTACATGGTGGGGCCAGTAGTTGGGGGATTATAGTTTGGGGGTGGACAGCCCTTTAACATTGTCAAGGATGAAAGAAGACACGACTCCATCAAGTTTATGATGTCGCTTTATCAAAAGTATATTCTTTTAAAAAAATAAAATACAAACTGGTTTAAAACCAGATTAACACAAAACTTTAAACGTAATATTGATAGTGCTGCAAAGAGACCTTAAGGAAACTTCACCCTCATAAGTAGGAGTATGAGATTGTAAGCTCTTCCGGGCAGGGATCTCATTCCTAATGTGTCGAGGCTTGTTGCACTTATATCCATTTATACGTATTATATATATGTTTTCTAACCGTATATAAAATTGCATTTAAATTAATTAATTTTTATCTATCTGTATAAAGACTTGCACTTATCCCCTTGTTGTATACTCTGTATTTTATAATGTAAGCAATGCATACCCAAGGGGCGCTTTATAATAAAATTATAAATACATACATAAGAAATCTTTTAGAAAGAATGGCTCTTCTTACATGTTGATATATCATAGTTTGTCCAATTAATTCATACTGTATGCCTGCTATGCTTCTGGATGCCTCATGAAACTGAACAATTTAGAAACCTGTACTGAGCCTGTACTGAGGCCTGGGATGTCAGAAGAGGAGACAGGGGATTAACATTCAGTCATTGGCGTGATGTAACTGCACTCAAATCCATAACTGACAGATGCTAACTGGAAGAACCAGGAAGCGAAACAGGGGGGAAACAGGATATTGTGAGGATTTCAGGTTAGACTTATATATTTCACATTTCAAACTATACCGATTTGGGGGGTGATTTGCCTGTATGTAAGTTTTCATTTAGGGTGGACTTGCCCTTTAAAAGGCATCCAGTCTTGGCCAAACATTTAATCAGTCTGGAATTAAAACATTATACAGTGAGCTGGTAACTTTTTCTATTTTCCACAACTGAACTGATATAACAACGTCTGCAAATAAAAAATAGGTCTACAGCCAAAAGCAGTAAGTGTGTTGATAAAATGTTTGTTTGTTTGACCTCTAAGAGGTGTTAATGCATTACATTTTATGCTGAAAGTGAAAGCAGCAAGGCAACATACAACATCACTGAAATAAGCAGTTCATTTTTTTGACTAAAGATTTATGTCTGTGGACCCTATGTAAGAAATAAATATAGAATAGAATAGGATTATATCTAACCAGATTATTTGCTTTTATGAATGAAGAATGAATCCAATAGAGATCAACTAAGTCCGTGAAAAAAAAAAGTTTTTAGGTTTCATACAGTATCTATGATTCTTGTAAGAAAAGTTACTAATGTTACTTTTCATTGTCAGTGGGAATTTGGTTTATGTGGATAAGGATTTAGTCACTCAAAAAACTCAATCTAGAACATATTTTCTTACAGAGCACTGAATATTACACAGCAATTTACAAATATTTATCCATTCACAGTAGGCTTCCCAGAAGAAACTTACAATCTAAACACTTATACCTAGATTGATAATAACCTAGAAAGCTATTTAATGTTACAATACAAAAAAGTATCCCAACACAAAGTGAAGATTAACTTGGTTTAAATCTTTAATTTTTTTATATCAGAGTCATTTACAATCCATTACATAAAAATACAAAAACTACAGTACACACAAAGCAAAATATATTTGGTATATATTATTAAATGCTTTGTATAAAGGGGAAGTTCAGTGCAAATACATATGCTTTCAGATAAAAGAACAGTATTTTTATCCCAATGACTTTAATCTGCCAGTTCAGCATTTTGACTGTGTATAAATAACGCAACCGAAATACTGACTTCCTGTTTGCTGGACCCTTATTAGAGACCGTTATGGTCTTGCCCTTGACCCAGCGCCTGGGTTGATTCAGTTGTCTCAGTAGAGATCTGAGATCTTAGCCTCTTTGACCCATCCAAAAGCCAATCAGTAGAAATTACTGTTAGGAACATTTCAAGGAAGTGGTGCATCTGGAAAGAAGGACCGTTAGAGCCTAAAATGTCAGCTCACTAATGTCAACAGCAGGGAACAGCAAAGGGTATGAAATCAACTGATTTTTCAAAATGGGAGAAAATATGTAGAATAACTAAGAAGGCATTACACAAACTAACAATTGAACAAATATGATAATTTCCACTGAACTGTCCCTTAAGGAGACCTTTACTTATTCCCCTGCCCCTCTGACCTTTGAAAATCCCCTTCTTCCCGAACAAGATCTGAACAATGGGAAGACAGCTTCTTGCAGAAACATGTATCCATAGGTCTTGCCACAAAACGATCAAAGGCAGCTCTTTTTAACTTCCCTGCATATTTGTATTTAGATATGCTTTTAGAGATGTTGAAATAAAATTTGTTATCAGTACTACAATCATAAAAAAGCCAATCTCTCATCTCTACACATAAGGATGATGACCTTAATTGCTAAGGCCTTATCCCTGATCTTACCCCTTATCTCCTGATACACTTACAGAAACATTCCCTTACTGCTCCGGTCAAGTTCCTCATCTGAGGGCTGTACTCATCTAGCAAATGGAAGACTAGCTTCTCTCAGAGTGCTTTTTCCCATTGGACTGACAGTCCGTGGGCAGATGAGACCAGAACAACGAGGAAAAGTATTGGTAAGTAAATCAGAAGATAAAGACGGTACAAAGTTTAATTATACTTTAAAGGGCAAGTCAGACAAATTTATATACAGGTAAATTACCCCCAAAACCCTAAATTGCAATAGTTTGAAATCGTATATAGAAGTCTAACCGAAATCCTGCACAATATCCAGTTGCGAATGTTTCTGTTCCTGGTTTTCCAGGAAGCAACTGTCAGTTATGGATTTTACAGTTGACATCACTGCCAATGCTGAATGCTAATACCCTAGCTGCCGCTTCAGAGCATGCTCAGGTTCAGTACCGGTCACTAAATTGCTTGCTTTCCACGAGGCATCCAGAAGCAAGCACACATACAGTAATGAACAGAGGACAAAGTAGGATACATCAACATTTTAAAAAGGCCATTGTTTTTAAAATATGTTATTATGAGGGTGGAGTTGTCCTTTAATTCTCAATATTGCACTCTGCCATTAATTCTGACATCCTATGATGTTTCCGGGCAAGGTTATGGCTTGCAATCGACGGCTGTAATTTCAGATACAAAACAACGGGCCAGACGTTTTTCTGAATATCATGGGATCTTCAAAATGGAAGGATGGCAAAATTGTATGGTTAACTTAACTTAAAGCTGTATGTGTTGGCCTGTCTTAAGATTTCCTTGTGAGCTCTAGGACATTGTTCCCATGTGTGTTAGTCTATGTAAAACTTCGGATTTTCAAATGTTTACACTTGTTTTGGTTTGGGGGCGTTTCAGCTGGCAGTGAACAACCTGGGGAGACTTGCTTAGGGCCAGAAAAGGCTTTACAAAAAATCCAGGTGGATTTGAAACGTTGTGCAATGTCTGTTCTGTGAAAAAGTGAGCCATGTGAAGTGGCAGAGAATGTAACAGATTCTTTTAAAAGAAACGATAAAAGTATATGTTTTAAGAGTGCTGTCCCTTGTGAACTGCATATGGTAAGAGGGTGAATGTACAAGCCTGTATCTACCAACCCAGGAAAGACAAGTGCTGGTAATACGATTTATGTAGGGCCAGAATAGGCCTGGCACATGCTGAGCAAAAGAAATGTCGAACTATAAAAAAAAAGAGTAAAAGAAGAACAAAGATGCCCTCCCCTTATAACATTGGCGCCTGAACTTATCCAGTCCCACCACTGCCTTTCACACATTGGATATAAGTTAGTGTCTTTATTGCTCCTAGGAAAGATTGCAGTGGTTTTATAATATGGTTATTTAATAACACGCATCCACATCAATTGTATTTTGTCTCTAGAACTACAGTGGGAAGATTTCTAAATAAAAAGGCCTGTATACATAGGGGTTCATCAAGGGTCATTGTTGAAATAAATCCTACTTAAACAATTTCTATATATAGTTTGGTATATGTGGTTTATGCCTAATTGATGTTGGTTCTTGAAAAAAATATAATTAAAAATAAGGAAAAAAAATCCCAAAGAATTATTTTGACTAGTGCAAAGTGCCTTAAAATCACTTTATACAAATATAGGACAATAAGGTCAAAGGACAACAGGTTTCATTTTCAAAGGCGGAAAATGTTTTAACAGTAAATCGTTAAAACTGCATTAAAAGATGTGGTAATAGTTGGTTCATTGGATAGTAAGAGGGAGATGGATGTTACTGGTATCCATATAAAAAGTTGTTGGTCAGGGAATCTTCTGATTGACATTTAGAAAGGACCCACACACACCTTTTGTGGAATTTGATTTACAGTTGGTCAGCATTATGGGTAGGATAGAGGTGTTAAATTAAAGAATTATATCTATATATGACCTCTATCTTTCTTTGCTTTGTTATATATTAGTTGTTCACCATAATCTATGCAACCAAAGGGGCTGCAGTAAAGTGCAGTTCTGTTATCATAATCATTACAATGGAAATGTCATATCAAAGTCCTAATGTTCCAACCTGCTGATGTTAATTTGCAGTTTTTCCCCTTTGTCCAGTGGGAGCTGCAGGGCCCACTATACACAATATTACTTGAACATAGTCCCATGATTACTGTAGGGTTACCTGGCAATGTCACCACAACACAAACAATATCTATAACACATTTTGCACCTGTCTAATAGACAGATCCCCATTTCCAGCACCCACCTCTTTCACAGATTCGCAGATCCTACTCCATACTGAGCGTTATGGAAATAGACTTTATGCTCTTCACCCTTTCCACTTCTACCCAAGCTTCTGCAGAGGAATATGGACACAGCAACATCAAATCCAACGGGACAATTCACGTGACCAGACAAACTGGTCCTGGTGACAGAACATGCGAACATCACCCCTAGAGCTGCACAGCATCGTTCTACCATTGGTCTCTTGAACTGTCAATCAAACATTGGTCAGACGCATCACAATCGGACTAAAATCCCTATTGGCTGTTTCTGGCTCCGTCTTCAGGCAGTGTTTGTGGTTTCCTTAGCGACCGTTCGCTCAAAGGGACGCTGCGCGGGTGGCTGGCCTGGACTGTCCCAGATTAACGATTCATAACCGAACACAGACCGAGCTGCCAGACTGGTAGTATAATACCATGTACCTTCCACACCCGCATGGCCTTGATAACTGTGAAACCCGACGGGTGTGCTGACTCTCCTGCAAATACACCTTCCAGTCAGTAAAATGTTCCTGGTTCACAAGCTGTGAATCGTGCCGGAGCCGGTATAAAACGAAATACTGCCGGGCTCCTATCCGCACAGCAGCTGGTAACAAGCCCCATCCGTCCGTAACTGGTCTCCCCGGTCAGTACTTTCTAGTTGTTTGGGAATTATGTATTGTCTGTGCTATAAACTATGACACAACACTCAAATGTTCCCATACTGCACTAGTCCATACAGTAAAAAGTTCAGCTCTAATTGGATGCTGGTAGATTAAAGGGACACTATACTGAAAAAAATGACTTTGCCTCAACTTTATCTATAGTAAAATACATGCAAGTAGCACTTAATCTGATTTATGTGTGTTGCTGCATGCCTTCAAGCCAGCACACATTTTGTTTAGGAGCAGTATCCCCCTCCCTCTTTTAACCACTCCACATTCCATCCGACCTGAATTTTTTCCCACAAACTAACTGGTCAAGCCTGCACACAGCATTCCAACTGTCAAAACTCTGTCACCATTCCAGCTACAGCAAAACAGTTTTTGAGAGCAGGAACTTGATTAACAGCTGAAAATAAGAAGTTTTAGATTGGATATCTAAAGAAATAAGGGGCAAATCAAAAAAAAAAACGATACAGTGGTGGTTGGGAAAAATTATAGTTTCCCAGTTATGGTCAATTTAAAATAACCTATTTTTCGGTATAGATGGGGCAACGCTTAGGGCTAGGTCCCACTACTGTGTGTTGGATTGAGTTTTGGGCTCCGTTCCACTTCCGATTCGATTGTCAATGCAGTGCTACAAGGTAGTCCCACTATGTGCGCTGCGGTCTGGTCCATTATTGGTTCGCACATGTGCTCAACTTTTCCATGTCAATAACATTTAAATGAGGAACGCAGCACACACGGAGTATCACAAACAGCAGCACATTGCAAAATTCCTGCATGCGCTGCTGTGTGTGATAGTGGGACCTTATACTTTAGGTTTGTACACTTCCTGTAAGGTTGTACACTTCCTGTAATCAACGAGCTTTAATTGTAAAAGTATAGCTCGGCTCCACTACTGGCAGCTATTAAGCATGTATGGCAGCTTATGATGTGAACTACATTATCAGGATAATGTAGTTCACATCATAAGCTGGCCATACATGCTTAATAGCTGCCAGGTAGTGGAGCCGAGCTATACTTTTACAATTAAAGCTCGTTGATTAAGGAAGTGTACATCTTTTTTTCACTTGCCTTATGTCTTCTACTAACTTGAAAGTTTTTATTTGCCTTATTCATTTTTTTCATCACATAGTAAGGAGTCTGCTCCCACTGGAATTCAGTGAGATCTCATGCTATCTCTCGTGCTATCTATCCATCAGTGGGGCTCATTTTCAGGGAGGCGCACAGAATTTTTTGAGTGAAACTTATGCTAATCGATCCAATATCCAATCCATAAAAAGACATCTACGCCGCAGGCAACACTATTTTAAATAGCATTTGCGACTTTCTTTGTGTGAATTCTATTTCTTTAGTGAACAATTGCAGCTCTCGGTAAATCCGCTCCCAGTTGTCAGTACAATTGAGTAATGTGGGTGAAAAGGTTGTACTGATAGGCTTGTTTCTTTATTCAACCTCAATTACTATATTATTGTAAGATGCTAAACCAATTTGCTGTACCAGTATCAAAAACATCAGTTTGCTGTATCTATATCAAAATTCAGGTTCAGTACCTGTATAAAACCCCAGTTTTCAGTACCTGTATCAAAACCCCCAGGTTTGCCTTACTAGTATCAAAACCCCCAGTTTGCTGTACCAGTATCAAAATACCCAGTTTGCTGTACCAATATCAAAACCCTGGTTTGTTGTACTAGTATCAAAACCTAAGTTTGCTGTACCAGTATCAAAACCCCCAGTTTGCGTTCCAGTATCAAAACCCCCAGTTTGTTTGTACGCATGTCAAAACCCCCAGTTTGCTGTACCAGTATCAGAAACCCCAGTTTGCTGTACCAGTATCAAAACCCCCAGTTTGCGTTTCCAGTATCAAAACCCCCAGTTTGTTGTACCAGTGTCAAAACCCCCAGTTTGCTGTACCAGTATCAGAAACCCAGTTTGCTGTACCAGTATCAAAACCCCCAGTTTGCTGTACGTGTATCAAAACCTCCAGTTTGCTTTATCTTATCAACCACCTCAGTTTGCTGTACTTGTAACAAACCCCCAATTTGTTGTGCATGTATCAGCCCACCCCCAGTTTGTTTATCTGTATCAAACCCCACAGTTTGCTGTACTTGTATCAAACCCCTCAGTTTGCTGTACCTGTAGCAAAACCCACAGTTTGTTGTCCTGTAGCAAAACCCACAGTTTGCTTTACCAGTATCAAAACCCACATTTTGCTGTACCAGTATCAAAACCCACAGTTGCTTGTGTACCAGTATCAAAACCCACAGTTTGTCTGTACCAGTATCAAACCCACAGTTTGCTGTACCAGTATCAATTCCCTAGTTTGCTTTCCTAGTATCAAATCCCCCCGTTTGCTGTGCCAGTATCAAATCCCCCAGTTTGCTGTGCCAGTACAAACACCCAGGTTGCTGTACTAGTATCAAAACCCCAGTTTACTATACCAGTATCAAATCCCCCAGTTTGCTTTACTAATCAAAACCTAAGTTTGCTGTACCAGTATCAAAACAAGTTTTGTGTACCAGTATCAAAACCCCCAGTTTTTTGCTTGTACCAGTGTCAAAACCCCAGTTTGCTGTACCAGTGTCAAAACCCCAGTTGGCGGTCCCAGGGTCATGTCAAAACCCCCAGTTTGCTGTACCAGTGTCAAAACCCCCAGTTTGTTGTACCAGTGTCAAAAACCCCAGTTTGTTTTACCAGTGTCAAAACCCCCAGTTTCCTGTACCAGTATCAGAAACCCCAGTTTGCTGTGCCAGTATCAAATCCCCAAATTTGCTTCACCGGTACAAACACCCCAGGTTGCTGTACTAGTATCAAAACCCCAGTTTACTATACCAGTATTACCGGGTGGCAGCCAAGGATCCTCATCAATCAGCACTATACTGGGGGAAAGGGCCTGGTTAATATGAGTGAGAAAGCCGACAATCGCGATGCTTTTTTTCGATTACTACGGCTTAAAAGAGGGAGGTCGACTTACACCTACACTACCTTCCTATCTGATTACCATCGGAGCCGAAAATTACCTAGAGGCTTTAGAATTCGAAATATACCCACTATGAGGGCGAACCGACAGTGAGTAGTGGATTCTACTAGCTCCAGTTGTTGGTTGCAGCTGAGGAGTGCCGCTCCACCTTTGTTACTATTGATGTTTTCTTTTGAGCGATGCACCCACGCTAATCCTGGACAACTACACCCTTTACTCTAGTCGAGTCTCTGTCAACCAGGACCTGAATTGCTTTTCTGATACAATATGGAACCCACGCCACAGGAACACTTTGTAACCACGGTGAACACCGAGATGATTTTTATTTCTCCCAAGAGGACGTCCAGAGGATCCTCTTCACAGATACTGCCGTTAGATTGAGTGAGAAAGCCGACAATCGCGATGCTTTTTTTCGATTACTACGGCTTAAAAGAAGGGAGGTCGACTTACACCTACACGGTACCTTCCTATCTGATTACCATCGGAGCCGAAAATTACCTAGAGGCTTTAGAATTCGAAATATACCCACTATAGGGTGAACCGATAGTGAGTTCTGCTCCCGCTGGTGTGGCATACTTAATAAATGTTCATTTGACTTACTATTACTAGTGATCGAACAAGTGGGCAAAGAATTACAAACAATAAGAACCGAGATCCGTACCTTAGAGGCAGAGAAACTTGGCCATCTCAAAACTGACGATTCCTGCGACTGGCTCCAAAAACTTAGTGCAGATGTTAAAAAATACCAAGAGGAACTTGTTGCCTTTAAAAAGAAAAAATTGAATACAGTGGAGGCAGACTATCGCAACAAAAATGTATACGGATGGCTCTATGGAAAGAACCTGACTCAGGCATATCAGAGGAGGAGAATGCGCCCCAGGTCCCTTAAAACAGTTGAAAGCTCTGACGAGTCACAACACTCTGATAATGAAAGTTCCCATACTAAGAACACCCCTGAAACCCCGTTGACCGGGGAATCTAATAGATCGGTATCTTTTTTAGGGGTGGACCACAGCCCCTGGGACACAAAAGGAGGCGCAGAAGGAGACCGACGAGGAGGAGCCAGTTTGAGAAGAAGAGCCGGACGGCCCCCCAGACCGAGGAAGCGAGTGTAATTTACAATTTGAGCAAACACGACTTGACCAATGAGTAACAAATAGTCCTGAGTAAGGGTTTAACCTTTGTTCCTACCACAAGAGCAGACCCATTTAAATCTGAAATAGATCTTTATAGATTACAGAGGAAACTCAAATTGATGGATTTATTCAGGGGTAGCCCCCAGAGTTGCCTTCCATTTGCTCCCAGTAGCCACTTTGACCCCCCCACCACCGCTCCGTCTATAAAAGTATTCGCAAACATACTTAAAACAGAAACTGCTAAGATTCAGGTGGGTGACCATCCTAGGAATAACCTAAAGCCTAGAGAAATACAGGCCATTAGGTCCCTTCAAGCAGACAGTGAACTTATAATAAGACCCGCTGATAAGGGGGGTGGGATAGTCCTCTTGGATAGGGACTACTATTGTAATGAGGCCCTAGCCCAACTTAATGATATGACAGTATATCGCCCCTTGGAAAAAGATCCAACAGACACTCTCAAAAGATTACTTGATGACAAGGTACAGATGGGAGTACAACAGGGTTGGATAGATAAAAGAACAGCTAAGTTTCTGACTACAAAATATCCCAAAGTACCCAAGTTCTACACTGTCCCCAAGGTACATAAGTCTCTGACGGATCCCCCGGGGCGCCCCATAGTGTCCTCCTTTGGATCCCTACTAAAACCAGTTTCAAAATATGTAGACTACTATCTGCAACCCACAGTCCAGAACATGAAATCATATCTTAAGGACAGTGGGGCTCTAAGGGAGATACTTAAGACTATGGATAGTATACAAGGTGAATATACCATGATGACATGTGATGTCCAAAGCTTATATACTGTCATACCCCAGAATGACGGTATATCAGCATGCCGGGAAGCTTTAATTAAAAATCGACACATACATCCACCTGTGGAGTTCCTTATGGATCTTCTTGATATGGTCCTTGGTAAAAATTATTTCCGCTTTGGAAGAAGGCTCTTTCAACAGATCTCGGGGACAGCCATGGACTAATGTTTGGGCCAATCTTTTTTTGCCACTTGACTAATGTTTGGGCCAATCTTTTTTTGCCACTTATACATGGAATCATTTGAGGAATCTCAAATCTATCCCAAATTTGCCAACAAATTAATCTTGTACAAACGATACATAGATGATCTCTTTATCATCTGGGCTGGGCCAAAGGAACAGTGTACTAGTTTTGTTGAATATCTCAACCAACTCAATACTCCCATCAAGTTCACTATGAACTGTGACACACACATGATAGATTTCCTTGATCTCCGAATCATGGCCACCCCACAGGGCTTCCAGACCACCTTGTTCTCCAAACCCACGGATCGGAACACTATATTACATGCTAGAAGTTTCCATCCCATACCCCTCAAGAGGGGAATATTATTTTCCCAATTCCTGAGAGTATTCCGGAATAACTCTAATGAAACTCTAGCTGAAGAACAAGTGGTGGCTATGACAAATAAATTCGCCCAACGTGGATATAAACAGGATATGATTGGCCATGAACTAGAGAGGGCACGATCTGTTTACAAGACCCCAAAAGCTAGTAAGAAGAGAACGGAGACTACCCAGCCGATCAATTACAGCTTGGAATTCACATTGGGCAATGAACAAATCAAAACTTGTATTGAGAACAATTGGCACATAATCCGTAGTGATGAATCCCTCCCATTCGCAAACACTCGACCACGTTTGGCCTACCGTAGAGGCAAAAACCTAAAGAACCTGTTGGTCAAACTTGACATTAATGAGAACCCTACCAACACACAAGATAGTTGGCTTGGGATTACCAAAAAGGGATGTTATAGTTGCACAGGGTGCCAAACGTGCCGATATATAATGAAGGGCCCAGACTTCCCCCACCCACACAGTGGGAAACGCATAAAGATTCGACATAGATTATCCTGCCTTAGCCAATATATAGTGTATATAATAACCTGCCCATGTGGATTATACTACGTGGGCAAAACCAAGACCACAGTAAGGGAAAGAATGGCCAACCATAGGAGCTCAATTAGGATAGCCCTGACCACCAACCCCCCTACACTAGGGGAACATCCCCCAGCCAAATTTGGGGAACAATCAGTCCCAAGACACTATAAGGAGGCTAAACATACTTTGGCGAATTTTAAATGGATGGCCATAGACCAAGTGGCCAAGGCAGATGGACTAGATAGAGATCGAGCCCTCCTCCAATGTGAGGCATGGTGGATTCACCACCTAGATACAATATCACCCAAAGGCCTCAATGAAATATTATCCTTGGCATGTTTTATTTAATTTATAACTCCTGTTTCCCCAGTGTTCCATGTATTGATCCAGCTATTCAGATCCTGTATTTTAGATTTCTAATGTTTTTAAAAGTCTGTTTATATCACACTGATTTTATATTTATCTCACTGTTATATTTATTTATTAGGTATTTATACTGTTGGACTAAGCACAGGCACTTTATGAACATAACTGATTTGCACAGATCTATTTTGTTACCCCCAGTCATCACAGCGGACTAGGAGGAGTCTTGGAACCATGAACTGAGGTCTCGAGCAGCTGCTAAAATTTCCCCATACATTTACGTGCTGGGGGAGTGACGATGACGACATCCACATCACTGGAACACCTCTCACTCGAACCAATCTTGGAAGTCAGTCTGGACTGTGTCACGGGGGGCGGGGTAGGAGGGAGTGGACTCTTTCTGTTTGTATTTATAGAGCATAATTTGCACCACACGTGTGTCTTGAGAACGGCCAGTGTACGGGCCGAAACGTGTCGA
This sequence comes from Hymenochirus boettgeri, assembly GCA_019447015.1. Taxonomy (NCBI): domain Eukaryota; kingdom Metazoa; phylum Chordata; class Amphibia; order Anura; family Pipidae; genus Hymenochirus; species Hymenochirus boettgeri. Next base: position 133,490,390 of record CM033472.1, on the reverse strand, counting down.
CCTACGCGTATGGAATAAAGCTTGTTTGAAACTTACAAGATCCCCAGGAGTGCTCCGTTCCTTTCTAGTTATCGTTATGCTCTTTTTTTCTGAAAAGTACATGTATTTGCACTGAACCTACCTTCCCCTTTAAATTTTACATCCATAAAAGGAGAAAGGGCATGTCCCCAACCCCCAAAACCAAAAACGAAATTTAATTAACTAAAAAAACCAAACAAAAACCCAGTACCTACTTTGCTCATTTGTTTTGTTTAAAAAAAAAATAAAAAATCTTACCTAACACCCCTGCTACCTTTTTGTTCTCCTGCAATTGCTTTGTCCAAAATCCAGGAAACCGATGAGTAGGGATGTGTCTTCCTGTCAAAAGGTTCTGCCTCCCCTCCTTTGTCTCTCCCGGGAGGGATGTGACATGCCACAGGGGAGTCCTTTTTTCAATCCATCCCTCCTTTTGCACCAGCAATAAAAGCTTTTTCTGTAAGTTTGTTTGTAAAAGGGCACCACCTGCCCACCCCAACCGCCTTGTTAGATACTAAAAAAAGCTCTTAAAGCCCTTCTCTCTCCCAGCCCCATTGGCTTGCGCCTTGCAGCAAAAGGCTAATTTTTTTTTAGGGTGGAGATCCTTTTAAATATTTATGGAGTTAGGTTCATAAATAATTTTGGACATGTATCCTCTGTAAAATTACTTTCATACATGCAGGTTCTTCTTTTTTATGGAAGACTTTTGGTTATCGATATGCCTACCTCCCTGGCGATTGTTGTTCACTGGTTTGGCTGTGGTGAAGGGGTTTTCTTTTCACCATGGAAATGATTGCTGGCGATCATCCCCCCTGTTGTAATTCCCAGGTCTTTTGGGCATTGCTGAGTTCACCAGTGCTTTCTCCTTCTTTCTTTTCGTTTAAGACTCAGAACAAACTGGTAAGTGTTTTTGCCCTCGTAATATCGTAGCAATTTCTTCTTGGATGGCTTTTATCACTGGCAAGCTTAAGGTGGCTCTTTCAACATTCACAATTCACGCTGTAATGGACAAGCTCCTTGACCACAATGTTTTTCTGTTCACAGAAAAATCTTTCCACGTGTAAGCACCACACCTCAAATCAGCTCCTGGACTTTTATTTACTTTAGATGATAATGAACAGCGATGGACTGGCCTTCAACCTGCCCTACGAATGCCTTTGAGCCGAATTGTGCCAAATACTTTTGAGTCCCTGAAATGAAGAATGTGTGTTAAAAAATGCTTCATTGCCTACATTTTTATATATAATCATGTTGTGTTCACTCCTAAGGAATTAAAGGCATTAGGAGGTAAAATTTCAACATCCTGAAAAACACAACATAAAACCCACGCACTCGGGCCAAAGCTTTCACTGGAGACCGTGTCCTGCTGCAACACAATCTTTCCTCTCTTTGTGACCCATCCTCAATCATGAAAGCGTCAGAAAGAGGGTGTCAAGTGCGCCTTAAAAATACGCCATCAAAGCTACCTCTCCTCTCTCCCCCCTGCTATGTTGTATCTCTTTTTGTTTACAGAGCATGGGGAGGGAGGTACTTGAGAAGGGTCAGAGAGTCACATCAATCACAGGGATTCATTGACGTGCAAGATAGGATATAGAGGCATGTAATAAACATGTATTATTATGGGCTAATTTGTGTATCTCAGGACAGAGAGGAATCGAAGACAGTAAAGACTCTGGGGGTTTGGGGAATTATAGAACACATAGTAAAAAGAAAACACGTTTATTTTTTCACTATAGATGCCCTTATAATTAAAAGCACTAGAACTTTGTTCCCCGAACATAAATGTCAGAGCATTGGTTGTCATAATAATCCAGAAATCTGTGGTTGATTTTTTGACATTTTGGATAGGAAGGTGAATCCGGAGGAGCCCATATGTGCCATACTGAGTTTTTTAGTGTGTCCACACAGGAATCATATCACAGGAAATTGGGGAGGTAGAATTCAACACTCCTCTGATACTCTATCCTGTCTCATAATTTAACTAAATAATTTCCCAATTAAGTTGTAGGGTAGGGGATTTTTTCCCTTTCCCTTATTCAGTTCTTATTTTTTTAAACCGTTCAAGGCAGTTGGGGGCCCAATGACAGGTAATAAAGCCTGTGCAGTGTTTGTGTTATTATTATACTAGGTACTTAATTCCTGAACACAGTATACTAACTCTTTTTGGGCAACGAGGAATGTGTTGGTCAATAATAAAAATTACATGACCTCTCGACCAATTTATATAATTTAAGACTAGACAGGGGAACATATCATTGATCACCTCCATAAGTGGACCTAAGGGATTGTTCTGGTCTGGAAATATAGTATTAGTCATCAGCCAAAAAAGACCTGAGGAGTGCTCCAATTTTGTTCATGAATTGAAGTGATATTCTGCTTATGGGTTGAAGTTTAAAAGCTAGGGGATCAGGACAGAGAACAGGCTGTTTCCACAAAGAGGGGGCAGTCCCCAAAACTCATCGGATGACAATGTTTCAATTTCAATATGTGCAAAATAAGTGATGTTGTCTTTACCGGAACCGGAAGTGCCACCATGTTGCATTCCATAAGAGTCAAACAACTTTCGGGGCTCTAATGACCGCATAATCAGGAACTTGGGAATTATCATGGTCCACGATTGACCAATATTAAGGTCTTTGGATATTGATTGAGGGTGATTTTAGTCTAGTCATAGGTGTGTGCTTTTTGAGCATTACTTCTCAAAGTCTTCTACTACTGGATAAAGATTGTTTGCGTGTACTTTTATTTCTGCATTTATTGAGGGACTAATAGGACACATAAATTTACAAAGGTTCGTTTATAATTCAAATCTACTTTTAGTTCGGGCTTAACCGAGACACAAGTTACATTGTTACCAGCACATTACAGCACCACCCACTGTATGGTACTACCTCCTCCCACTCTACTAGTATCGCAGGGGTGAGGACCGTGTAGGGTCGCTCACCCTGGGCGTATTTGTAAAGTATGCCAGTATAACTTAGCGCTTCTCTTCACGTCTTCATTTTTCGTGATGAAGTCAATAGGCAAAGGCACTGGCGTAAGAGAGGGCCATCACTGAGACTTCACCAAATTAGTATCCATAATATAGACACTAGCGAGGTCTAATCAGTATATGGCCTGTAAACAAGGTAGCAATCTACTTTTTTGGGCGGAGGGGGCTAGTACAGTGATGGGAGTGGGGGAACTATTAATTAAATGAAAGTGAAAAAAAATGTGTAACAAAGGTGTTGCTACGGACATAATAGAAAGACCCCGAAAACGCAAAAGAAAATAAGTGTAGTCCAACTGTCCACTTTAATTACTAAGTTTAGGACGTCGGTGTCTCAGGGGCACATAGTAGTGACATTTGTTACTGCTAACTAAAATTACAACCATTACGACGATGACTATTGGGTGCTGAATAGAGGTAGTGAAACATGAGAAGCGTAGTCTTATCGACATCTAGAGAAGCAGCGGAAGAGGTTGTTATGATAACGTGTACAGTATATGGGCGTCTTCTCTCTGGTGTAGGTGATAAGTGTGTCCATGAAAGAAAAACAACAAATTGGTTGGGGGAATACATAAGGGTAATCACAAATATCTTCAGGCAACGAAATCATTGGATTTAGATTTAGAACAAACCTGTTATAGTATAAAAACAGCACATCAGATCAAGTTCGGTTTGTTGGGGGTTGGCTTTTTCTCACACAGTTTTTATTCTCAAAGCCAAGGGGAATTCGTAGAGATGAGAATCACACATGGCGTAACGTCGGTGCGTGAAGGCGACAGGACATGTGGTTGAAGAAATGAACCAACAACCGCACAATCCGTTGAAAATTTGGACACAGTGGGATTTGGCCGTTCATCCATTGTGACACCTGGCTCTAGTTGCTGCAATATGGGCCCAGGAACAGGTCAGGGCCTCCTGCAGCAAAATTATCCTAAATCTATACAAGGCGCCCGATACTCTAAATAACGGTGTGAACAAACTCCAATAGTGCCTGTTAATCGGGGCCGTATCACATGTTGATCAAAACATGGAAATCGGTGCGCGTCCCAACTGTTGTGTGATATAGTGTTGATAGTGGTTTGAGGTTTAGTCATCTGATCATTCTGGCTGTTTTTTCTCCCATCTCTTTTTTCTACTTGCGATTATATTCTAAACACAAATTATAACGGGGGACAAGGGATTTTTTTGCGGGGCGGGCAATGAAGGTAGAAGTCAAAGTCGATTTTTTATAAACCTGCTTTAAATGGAATCTAGTAAAGAATAACAGAAACAGGGGAGTGCAGAAAAAGGCAGAGAACCAGGGGCGGGGTAGAATAGTAAATGGGTGGAAGAACACGTCAAATAAGAGTGGTGAGCCTGGTGGTCACACTGAGCTCAGATGCCTTTATTAGTAGCCGTCTTTTGTCCTTTGTAGACGAAACCAAACAAAAGCCCACCATTCCGCTTTAAAAAGAAGTTGATGTTCAAGCCCCTAAAGGCCTGTTACACAATGTTAGAATAAATTTTTCCATATATGGCGATATGACGGACCCACTTTGATTGTTCTCACTCAAACCCAATTCGTTGGCTGGGTATTGCACAACTCCTCTGGGATCGCTTTGTCCACAAACGCTCCAGTGTCAAGACACTTCCCTCGCGAACTCTCGGCCCGGCCCACACCGGATTAACGCACGGTCACGGTCGTGGCCACGAAGTAGACCGCGGCTCACATGACCAAGCATCTGCGGTCCTCTATGGTCCTCGGTTTTCTGACCTGCGGATCTCCCATCTTGGCACACGGTCTCTCCCCTCGACCTCCGAGCACGCACCTTAACACATTGTTGGCAATGTTTTTGATGTTCCCGGCCCCGCCCCCACCCTGCAGAATCAATTTTGCCTTCTTGGAAACGATTGCTATATCTTACATGTTATCTAAGCTTAAAAGAGGAAGTTCAGCTTCAGTATGCCAAAAAAATATTTTAATTTTTTATCTATATATGCTCATACCTCTGTATTTTACACAATTGTCTTAATTTATGAAAAATAAACTCATTTCATACCTTACTATGTCAGTAGTAAGCTGTAGTAGACCAGTAAAAAGGAATATCATCTGATTGGATGAGGTAAATCTACAAATTAATGATCCCCTTATTGAACTATTTTTAGAGACTTAAAAGTTTTTAATTATTGCTCATGCTTTTTAGAGATACTATTAATAGATGAAATCATTGTGACCCTGTCCTTTGCTATTACAAGCCTCCCCCACCCACCCCCCATGAAGAAGCATGGATTGATCCCTTTAAAAGTATAAAAGTTTGCAGTAGAAACTTTTCCATGAATGGTGATAATTAATGCCGTGATATACAGTTATTTTCAATCCCTGAACTTGCCCAGCCCATAGGGTCAAAATTATAGGTGCAGAAGAAAGCGCAAAGTCGAGGGTCGCACTCCAAAGAAATTAGAACAACTTTCATTGATGACCACAAACACTCCCCTCACCACATCGTTTCGGCGAGGAATAACGGCCCCCTCCTGGGCAAGGGGGCCGGCAATTCCCCCCAGAAACGTTGTGAGATGGTTTTGGGATCACCAATAAAGTTGTTCAATTTTTTGGAATGCGGACCCGCGGTTTTGCCTTCTCTTCTGCACTTATAATCCACCAAGGGTTTATGATACTGAGGAGTAAGCACCCATACTTGGACAGAATACATACGATCAATTTTTGTTACTCAAAAATATAGCATGCCTGAAAGGACATTTTATAGAAATGTATTTTTTGTTATGAGACAGAGGCCACCATTTAAGGGCCACACACCACCAGTAGTTCAGTACAAGTAGTCCAGAGTGGTAGGCAACCCAGGAACAAAGATAAAAAAGTATTTCAACATATTAAAACCACGCCGAGCAAACACCACAATGGTGAACAAGGTCAGGGGACCCGAGTAGGCAAGGTCTTTAAAATCCTTTTTTTTTTTAAATCCTATATGGGACACATAAGAAATCTTACTGTCTGCTCAGCACTGTGTCCTAGTGCCAGATTTCTAAACCACAGACTACCCTACCCACATCGTCTTACCTTGGTTCAAAAAAAAAATACTTTAGCTGAAACTTTGCTGTGCACTAATAATTATTCTTTGAAGAATAGAAGACCCGTGAGTATGCCATAATCAACATCCTTTCCCTCCTATATATAATATATATATATATTTACAGAGATCCATTTATTGGGTTATTCATAAAAGTTATTTTCGTTTAAAATGGTGCTCATTTTGCCACAACCACACAATCAGATGTCCGACTTTCAAATGTTAAATAAGATCTGATTGGTTGTGGCAAAATGAGCACCATTTTAAACGATAAGAACTTTTATTGAATCTTCCTGTTAGTTTTTTGGAGCTATCTACAATGAGATGGTGGGGTGTATAATATTACATAGGAATGGTTATAAGTATATGTGGCATTTCGCACTATTACTATCTAAATTACCATAAAATATATGCATATTAAGTATAGCACCCCCTTAAATTAGGTACATTGACAAAATATATAAAGTTGTTCTAAATGTACTTACTGCTGAAACCCCTATTTTAATATGGAACGTTGCCATTGCATGTTTTAATAAAATCACTATTGCAGACCCAGGAGTGCACCTGAATATCTACCTTTCTATGTTAATAGAGTGGTAGCAAACCAGCGCATATAACCAGGCTTGAAGTGAGTGCGCTGACTCCATTACTTAGAGTTCTCTGTTAGTAGTAAGTTTCTTCTTTTATGCCAATGGCTAATGAATGTATACAGATGCATAACGTCTAATGATATAGAGCACAGGTGTTGAAATTTTCACATGTTTAAAAAACTACAACTCCCGCACTATTCTCTGGCAGCACAGGAGGGCTAGAAAATTTTGTTTTCATCCCTAGAATAAAGCCATTTTTTCGTTTGTGCTTTGATTCCTAACCCAAGGGGCTCGAATATGCAAAGTGATACATTCTGCCCTTCCCTTACATCCATAGCTATCTCACTACTAGGCCTAGGGACAGATTATTTAGGTCACTTCAAGCAGTAGGATTTGTGAACCTTACCAACACTTGGCTTCCTTTTCCTATTGCATATACCTGCCCAGCTCAGATCCAGGGGGTCCCAAGTGTAATAAAACTGGCAGGTCTGAGAATAGACCCAGGCAATCTTGCCACAATGCACAGTTCAAACTAAAACAGTGCCACTTTGTGTGACCTGTGACTCTAGACAGGATCCAGAATAAAATGCTATTAATTCCCAACAACAAGTTCCGTTTACAGCAGTTCTATGGGGTAGGACTTTGGCAGCAACAGGATCTGGCCAGGTAATAAGCTTTATAGTTTAAGGTGAGGTGGGTGTTAAAGGAGCTAAAAGCTCCCCATAGAGTTTAAAACTGAAATAGAGCCTACTTATAACAAGGTACCAACAGACTCATGTAATTATAATAGCATCCTGCCCTAATAATCTCCAATATAAAACAAATATTTACATTCCAGATTACCTAGAGAATTGGCGGGAAACATGCAAAGTTCTAGTGATTTATTCCTCTTTCATCACAGTGATTTAATTGAAAACTTGCCTTTACGGCACTTTTTTAATAACTGATAACTGCTTTTATATTCGTATTAAATCTTTGGTATCCTGCCTGGCTTTACCACTAAGCAAATGCTAAGGACTTGCAAGCGAGCACCTTACACCCTCAGGAGCCAGTAGGCCCAAGAGCCTGGCGCTCTTAGCCCCACCCCTAAACACCAGTCTGTAGGCCCAAACGATCCTGGTGATTTTAGCCCCACCCCTAACACAGACCACACACACCCCTAAACTAACATTTTCTCTCTTTTTGAGGAGAAAATAGACTAAAAGGGTTGATTGTAGGCAGGAGATTGAGCCACCCAGTGGCATGCTAGAATCGCGGCCCCATAAGCAAGATTTAGTGGGCCCCTCAAACAAAAAAAAAACAGTTTGGTGCAGTTCAACCCAAGCGGGCAGTTGTTTTTATAAAGGTCATATCCACCCTCCTAAGAAATTTTCAGAGTCCACACAACCCCCACAAAAACGCACGTTCCGGTTTTTTTCTTCGTTTTACTTTTTACCCTTCTCAAAGACCACTGCCAGGCTCAGATATTCTACTCCAGGAACCCCTGATCCCTCACTGCGTGGACAACAGCCTCTTTTGATACTGTTGCGAGTGGTGGTTTATGAGCATGCACATAGCAGAGAAGTCTCATTCTGTAACAAGCGTCAAACATTGGCCGTAATGACACTGTCATGATGGAAGGAGCTGCACGTTTTGCAAGTAGAATATCTGAGGCCTGGAGCCTACTTTTTAAAGGTTTAATAAACGAAAAGGGGGGTTGTGGTACTGAACTACGTGAGGTAAAAATTTTTCTTAGTAAGGTGGACATGTCTGCAGGGGACTGGTAGGGCCAATTTGGCTCTGGGCCCCATAGCAATCGCTATGCTGTGCTATGATTATCCCTACGCCCCGCAGCCACCACCCCTCCAACCTTCAAGTGCCCCTAGGCGCTTGCTATGGTAGAACCTCCGGCCCTGCCACCACATTAATAGCGGCTACCAATTCAAATGTTCTAGCCAATCAGTCCACTCCCTAGTTAACAAACCAAGTGGATCAAGTATATGCTATACTTATATACATTATTGTTCCTAAACCCCCCAATCTCATTGAAGATATAAATTTATTTAATAAATATAAAGGATATATATATATATTCCATTCCGAATCCGCTAGCACTCCAACGCTCTGTTCACACGTCCGGCGGGTGCTAAACTCTCAAATGGACGTAATGCATAGTTAACTAAACCGCAAAAGCAAAGAGGGGCAGTCCAGGATATTTACTTCACTCGTGCACGAACTGGTCAAGTGCATTTCTGGCTATTCTTTGACCGTCATCAGGATCCCAGCGAGTTATTTCTCACTACCTTTTAGCACACAATTACCATCTATTTGACCAATGTAGCACTTACTATTTACAGCAAGTTTTAAACTTTATTCCTTCAAATCAGCATTCGCACACATTGCTGAAAATTGCAACACCAAGTTATTTAAGTTTAACGATGCTTTAAAACATGTTGATATCTATAGTTGTCCTATGATTCACCTTTGGGGTTTTGGGGTGTTTTTTTTTTTTTACTGTTGCCTGCTATGCTTCTGGATGCCTCATGGAAAATGAGCAATTAGAACCTGTACTGAGCCTGTGCATGCTCAGAAAGGCAGACAGGGGATTAACATTCAGTCATTCGCCGTGTGATGTCAACTGTCTCAATCCATAACTGACAGTTGCTAACTGAAGGACCAGGAAGCCGAAACAGGAGGAGAAACAGGACATGTGCTGGATTTAGGTTAGACCTATATATTCTCAGATTTCAACACTATTACCGTTTAGGGTGTTTTGGGGGGTAATTCTTTCCGTATGTAAGTTTCATTTTGGGGCTAGGACTTTCCATTTTATCCTTCTCGCTCCTCTGGAACATATATTTTCACCATTCCCTAGAGTCCTGATAAAACCACTCGTAGCCCCACCCCCCTCCCCTCGGAAGGTACACGCACTCAGTAAGGCTAGGCCCACTAGCCGTTTCGCGCTCGCGTTTGCGCCCCCGCGATTTCGCTCAAAATGGAAATCGCGGGAACGCAAAAATCCCGCGATTTCCGATGCGCATCCGATGCGCGTCCGTTTCGCGTTATGGTAACGCATCGCGTTTCACCATTTTTGGGTGCGTTAACGCATGCGTTCCATAACGTGAAAGGCGAAAAACGCACGCGGCAAAACGAGAGCGCGAAACGCGCAAGAATCGTGCACACAATCGCGTGCGATAACGCTCGCCGATTTGTGCGCGATTCCTGTGCGTTGCAGTGTGGCCTCACCCTAAGACTGAACATATATGACTAGCAAATTCCATAGAATCTTAGTCTACAGCTATCACCTCTAGGAAACAAAGCAAGGGACCAACATTTCTTTTCAGACCCTCTAGGGGTCACAGTGTCCCAATCTCAGGATCCACTGGACCTCCACCTGAAGGAGTTTTTTATTTTATTTTAAAGGGCCAGTCACTGTTAAACCAACACATATTTCTTGCCCGTGTGTTGGTGCGGAAAAAACTCTTTGCCAACCATCACAAACCGGCAAGTTTGACAGCCCTAGACATTTAAAAACAACCTTTCAAATTATGACCCAACCAGTTGTCCGATTAGAACTCCGACTATCCCGTGTTCTGACAATAGTCAAGTCCTATCAGATTTAAACCACATCCCACATGTGTTAGGATTCATGCTAGTTAAAGTGTGAACTGACGCAACACCACATCTTTGGGGGTCTTGGTCTGTGAAGAATCCCTACTTTCAGACTTTCGCTCGCTTTGCCAACTAGATGTCATAGCCACCCCCCGGACTACAAAACCCTTTGTCGAATACTCCTCGAACATTTTTGGTATTGGACCAGAGGCACTTTCCATCATCCCCCGATTTGTTTCTGACGGACTTTAAAACCACGTGTTTCAGCCCTATTTCGGGCAACTGGTGGGTATCCTATTTAGAAAGAGGTTGTTTGTCAAATAAATGTCGTTTAAATGGTCAACCTTGCCGGCATCGTGGATCTTACTTGTCCAAAGATTTCCCTCCACACACCACCCCCACAGGCAAAAGATTGTGAGCATTCGGTTTAAGATAATGTACCACTTGTTTGTCATTACATCATCATTCTGCCCTTGTGGTTTGTATTTTGTTACGAAAAACAAGTATACACCAACGGTAACGCATTGATTACATCACAGACTGCAGCATCTACGGGTCACTCACACGAACAAAAGAACACTATATATCACACACAGATACTGTAGTACTTACCTCTTTGTGCCTAAAAAAGCTTCTTTATAAGCAAAACAATTATATGTCTTCTACTGAAGTTGATGGAAAGCTGGAAAGAGGTCCTCTAATCCTGCCAAAGCAAAAACTCTAATGAAGGGGGTTCTCTTAATAATAATAAAAATAATGAGATATCTGCACAATGGAGAATTACTAATAATATAACTTGAATTCATTATTTTTTTTAATTATTAACTACACCAGTATGATTCACATAGCTAGGATATCTACAATAGTCTTCAATTAAATAAAATGAGTTTAGAGCTTGTTATTTCTGCCTCTGCAGCAACCCTTTTTCTTTACCTATCAGTTTGTATGCTGGGGATATATCATATCTGTATGCAGGTACAGTGGGGGATATCACAGCCCAACCATAAATGCTGTTTGGGGCTTCACAGTGGGTAAATGCCAGACAGGGCACCCATTTCCCGCACCCCACTAGGCCCCCATGCAATAACAACTGATAAGACCCTTGTTGACACTGGTATTTCACAATATTACCCACTTTTGCCCTCATTAAAAAACTTGTAGATTATGATAGGATAAACAATAATAGTTAGTTAACTGCAGTCATCCCCACCGAAATCTGGCTTTAATCATCTATATGTTCAGAATTTTACATGCTGCATTTGCCTCATTATTGAAAATGTTTTTCCATTTGAAAAAATGAGAAACTATAATTTTAAATACATGTGATGGTGAGTCCACAACTTTGAAGTGTGTTCATTGTAGGTATGACTAAGTGGAAAGCAGCACTACTTCTCCTTTTTTCTCTTTCCAAGCTTTATTAATGATAAGGCATACATAAACATAACCTTAATTAGTTAAACAACATGGATGGGAAATAATATTAAAGGGCATGTCCACCCCCAAAACTATAATCCCTCCACTACGGCCCCCATTGTGTAGTGTAGTTAATCCTTACCTCACATCCCAGTCTCCATATGGTTCTCCTGTAGTCCCCCCCCAAATCCCAAAAAACTGCCCACCAGGGAGGATAGCACGAGTCCTATACTCTGCCTCCTATCTGGCTTCGGGAGAAGTTTGTCATGCGTACTGCAGCCCTTCTCCCTCCCTCTCCCCCGATTAGGATTCCCTCCCCCTAGTGTAAAAATCTTTTCCCGTTCCCTTCCCCTGTCCCCCAGCCCCAACCGCTATATTTGTATTATCAGAAAATGCCCAAAACATTACTTACTTCCCTCTTCCTCCGCCGCACTGAAACTCCTGGCAGCCCGTCCGTGATTGGCTGCCGCTCAGCCAATCACAGGCGTGACTGCTGGTCTCTGCCCCTATGCTTGCATTTCTCGCAAGCAGAGGGCCTTGGACAGCGCAGCAGAGGAAAGAGGGAACGTAAGTAATGTTTTGGCATTTTCTGATAATACAAATATGCGGTTGGGGCTGGGGGGACGGGGGAATGTTATGTAAAAGTTTTTTTTAGAAGGTGGACATACCTTTAAATATAGTATATGAATAGTATTTTTGAGGTTGAATAAAGACATATGTCCTCCGTCCAACCCATCTAGCAATATCATCATTTCCTGCCTAACTGTTGATCAAGGAAGGCAAAAAAAAAAACCCACCAAATTTATGAAGGGGAAAAAAATTCCTTCCTGACTTCAAGTGGCAACCGGAAATTTCCCTGGATCAAACTTACTTTATGATATCAATACCATAACTTGTAACATTCCTGTTTGCAGAACTATCCAGCTTTTTTTTAAAAATTGGACCAATGAACCTGCCATAACAACGTCCACTGGAAGACAGCTCCATTAACTTTACCGTTGTCACAGTGAAAACCCTTACCCTTCCGAACTTAAAGCCTTAACCTTTTTTTCTTAAGTCTTAAGGAATGTCAACATGTCCTATTACAATGCCCAGATAGTTATTGTTGGCCCGTTAATGTATTTATACACCGTTAATCATATCCCCACGCAAGCGCCTTTTCTCCACGCGCATATAGTTGTAACTTTTCCAAGCTCCCTCCCTCAATCCCTTATTAATTTAGTTGCCCTCTCTGAAACCCTTTCCATTCAAAGATGTCCTTTTGTACACAGCGATTCCAAAATTGCAACTGCATATCCAAATGAGGCTTTTCAATGCTTTGTAAAGAGGAGAGAATAACATTTTCCTCCCTTGAATCCATTCTCTCTTTATACAAGACAATACCATGCTGGCTCTGGCTGTTGCCACCTGGCACTGCTTGCTACCTTTAAGTTGTTATCCACCAAAACTCCAAGATCCCTTTCCAACAGGGATTCACTTAACACAGAGCCATTTAAGTATAAGTAGCACAAGGATTTTTTAAGTCCAAAATGCATCACTTACATTTATCAAATAAATCTCATCTGCCACTTAGCAGCCTAATGTGACAACTACATCTAGATCCCCCCTGCAACAATTGCACATCCTCTGAAGTTTTTAATGGTCGACAAGTTTTTGTGTCGTCAGCAAACAAGAAACCTTGCTGACAATACCCACTTCCATTATTATAAATAGTATTAAATAGAAGCAGCCCAACACAGAACCTGTTGGCACCCCACTTAGCACTTAAGTCCATAATGGAAGAAGACCCATTTACAACTACTCTCGCATCCTATTCATTACCAATTTCTATCCATGTACAAATGTGACCGCCGAAAGACCACAGACCTCAGCTTATACATTAGTCGCCTATGGGGGACTGTATCAAAAGCCTTTGCAAAATCCAACTGCTTGGCCAGAGTCTAAATTTTCTACTTACTTACTTCCTTAAAAAAGCCAAGCAAGTTAGTTTTGACAAGCTTTTCTCCTAAATCCATGCTGGTTACTACATATAAAACATAAATAAACTATAAAATATAAACAGGAAATACACAATCACATTTAAACAAACACATAATAGATATGAAATTCAAGGCATTAATAGGAAGTTTTTCTTATTTAAAAAGAAAATTTGTCTAGGAATGTAAAAGACTCCAGTCACACATTCAACAGTAGCAAAGTGAGTCTTTAAATATGCAAATGTCCAAGACGTGAGAGCTCAACCACTATTCAATTTAAAAGCTATTCAAAACTTCCACTAGAGGCACAGAAGGGATTTTCAAGGATGTCAGATCTCAATGATCTGATGAACATGTGTCATACATACATATACAAAGTAATCTCTTACATGGACTGATTTAAAGTGTACCTTGTCTTTTTAGGTGGGGGGTTGCAAAGTCATCTGTTTAATTAATTTATCTTATATATATAGCCATTTTTTGCACCTGAGGAAGGGGTGTGCCAACCCTGAAACGTTGTACGTTTTTACATGTGCTTATGTAAAATAAAGAAGCTGAAGATCAAAGCCGTGTGCGGTGTGAAACTGGTTCTCTCTCTCTCTCTCTCAAATCAACCCTAAAACAGGCTTTTATTTAAGCAAAATATAAGCTTTATGGAAATATAATTTTTGAATGTGTACTCATAGCAGCTGTAGGACAACTTACGTAATATGCAAGTAGAAGATAAAACCGTTTTTATTAAAAAATGTTTGTAACATGGATGTCAACAATATCTGCATGTCTAAATACCAGATTAGCAATGTTGGGGGTCCCAAAGTCTACTACCACTTAAGCTCTGTACACACGGTGCGATCATTGGTCCCAACACACGATATTCTTAAATGGACTCTGTCGACCATCTATGTTTATTGTAAAGGAGTTTGGTCGGTCATTGTAGATGATCTGTCGGATGAGATCTTCAAAAAGGCTGAACCGAGCGCCGAAACAAGTATTCGGTATTCGTGTACATGCATTGCGGGCATGATTTCAAGTGTTGTATGAATCTTTAGCCTTTGCAAGTGTTTTCCAACAAGAGCTGATTAACTGTATCCATGACTTCTTCATGAGGGGAGTTAATGACAGTTTTTGAAGGTGTTCTGTGTTGTCAGCATTTTTTTCTTAACATTCATTTCTTAAAACCTTACTGTATTGCTGCCTTATACTTCCCGAAGTTTTACGTTTTACAAGATATTCCAACGTTCCTATGGCGCCAGTGCAAAATAAGCACCAGAATTAATGTCCTGCACCTTCTCAGACATTTCTCCACAAATGTAAGGTGTTGGTTTTTTGCTTGCCCTGTGATGGAATGGACGCCAAAGAGAGACAAGGCTTTGTGACGTCACAAACCTGCAAAAACTAAGGTAATAAGCAAGGTACACCAGTGTGGTAGGTATTAACGTTGGGAAGTTAAAGGCAGCAATTTAGAAAGCTGAAAGATGTTCCATGAACGCAAACAATTAGGCCATGACTGCTGACATATAACGGTGATGGTTTTCTGCCTGTACCCACTTTTGAGCATCATCTTTTGTGAGTGCACAGGCTTGTATGAGCTTGTAGAGGACAGGGGAGGAGATGACTACCATTGCATAATCTGGAGCCGTAAATTGATTAAGCTGACTTTTACTATGGTATAAAATACTTTTGTTTCCAATTTGCTTGTCTGAATCTCGTGTGCTAAGGTGATAATTGAGAAATTGAAAAATGTAACTGCTACAGTTAAATATTTTACTAGATTGAAAAGTTATAACTTGGTTATGAATCTCTTAGAAAGGGAAGTGATATATTTTTAAAATCAGACTGGCCTATAAGGCAGGAAAAATGTGTTTTAGTTAATAGCTCTCTTTAAATTACATTAGCTGTTGCCGTTACTTTCATACATCAGGTGCACAATGACACTCCCCATTATTACATGTACACGGGTGGTGTTGCAGTATGAACAGTAAGAAAAAACAGGTGAAGGCCAAAGTTTGCTAATAAGCACCTAGGAAAAGGCATATTCCTTTTTTTTTGTATATTCCTAGCTGAATATGTTTTTTAACCAGAAAAAAATATAAAGTTGAAACTTGTCCATGCATGTGCTTAGCTTTGTTTTGCTTACAATAGTTTTATTTATAATGCAGCAGATATGTAGATTGTATGTGTTTTACTATACAACCCAGACCATTAAGAGCTTAAAATCCCAAAATTACATTACATTTTATAATTCTTGTTACAAGTAATGCCATATTCCTGTTTTCAGGTTAAAGTTTTAGTAATGTCTACAAAGATTCATCCAGATCTCCTTCAAGAGCTTCCAAAGGATCATCCATGAGACCAAGAAGTAAAGAGAAGAAACCAGGAGTGGAAAAAGAAATCGAAAGCCCTTGGGTAAATCTAGAATTTTTGTTTAAATGTCCTGAATGTATACTATAATATGCTTAATGAAATAAAGGAGACAATTGTCCCCATACTTGGGGCCCTACTAGATTTTGAATTTTTGTATCACCAAATGCCATCTTCCCACTTGTTGTGATCTGAAATGATGTTAGACGCTGCAACTACTTTTATTAAGAGCATCCTAACAACTGCAGGGGATCTGGAAACCCTATATCACAGATATAGCTAACCTCACAGTCTCTATCCTCTCTGGCTTGCTCCTATGTCTGTTTCATGACAAATTCAAGGTGGAAGATGAATTTTTTCCAAATAGCAGCAGAGAGCTGAAAATGAAATAGTGAAATCTCAGTTACTCTAGGCTATACAAAGATACATCTTTCTAATTGCTAAAATTGCTAATTGATTTTTTTTATCAGATACAACTGTTTCAATTGTATAAAGTTATTAAAGCACTGAGATATGAATTTACCAAGAATAATGGCACCGCGGGTGTGTCTTCCAAAGGTAATCCAATATCTGACACACCCTCAGTCCACCCTACAAGTTAAGTTTAATTGGATTTGGAAGCAGCAGCTTTAAAAAACCTGTTGAAGATTGTAGGTTTCCAGACTTTACTTAGACCTACATAAAGGATGTTTGGGTTGCACCGAATGGTCTTACCCACCTGGAACCATATTTCATATCAGCTTGTTATATTTGATTACATAGGCTGAGTCACAAATATGTGAATACAATAATAACCAGGTTTTTGTTGACCTCCTGGTTTAGTAAAACTGAAGTCACTGTATCCTTTAGAAGTAAGGACCAAGGACTAACAATCTTTGGATCTTATTCGGTTTATGGTACCTACAAAATGAAGGAGAGAAAACAAATGTACAATAAATAAAATTAACTTTTAAAAATTAACTTTTACAAATAGTGTATAATTAAAGGGCATGTCCACCCTTTCATATAAGGTAGGTATCATAACAACTTAGGGTAACCTAAATAGTTACCAAGAACCCACTATACTCTGGGAAACCCAGAGGCACTCTAACAGCCATATTTAGGGAAATACACATCCCCTTTACATATAGATAAGGGTTCAAAAATAGATCAAAAGGTATTTGTGAATGAACCTTCCAACATAAAACGAGTAAAATTCTGCTTTTATTTAACATTTAAAAACATATAAAGATAGTAGTTTAAACATAGTACACATTGAGAATTACATATATGTGTGTGCATCTGGGCGTCCCCAGTATAATAATTATCAATAAATTATGGCGTCCTGGCAAGAAAGTATAGTGGGTTCATGTGGTAAAACGATCGGACCATTTAAAAAGAGATTTCAACGCCACAGGAGTGATATACGCATTGCATTATCCACACCCTGATCAATCAAATAGAGAGGTTCCCCCTGTAGCAGCTCATTTCTGCAAGATGAACCATCAGATCTCCGAGTTACGAGCGATGGTCATAGATCACATACCCGTAGATAGCAGGGGAGGAGATAGAACAATAGATTACTCTGTAAGGAAGCTCATGGATTTACAGATTAGACACGGTGCAACCCAAGGGATTAATACTAATTTGGATTAACATGTTTTTTACCTAAAAGGTGACCGCATCAAGTACTAGTATTGGCTTTTTTAGGATTCATACCCTATATCTCCTACATATTTATACTTATATTTATGTTTTTATACATATATTTTTACTTTATATTTATTATAAATATTTATACTGGTTGACCGACAAATTTTTAACTTGGTACACTCACATATGTATATTGCTGTATACATATATATTTAAGCACTAGCACTTTGTTTTTCCTTCGATATACTCTAGCACTTTTTAGCTTGATGAATTATTCACATGATTGACCACTAGATGCATCTTAACCTATATTGATTGTACTATAAATAGAGCGTTGTTGCACTGTGTATTCACTTAGTTTGTTTGTCTGAGGAAGGTGCCACTACTGCACCGAAACGTTACTATAAAAATAGCTTGTTATTAAGACTGGTGTGCCCAGTATCTTTCGATATTCCTTGTTTAACTGTTGGCTTCAGCACTGGTTGCACCCAGCACTTATCCAGTACTCGATTTATGGTAAAGGTGTGCAGGATCTTGTCTTTGATCTTTTTTATAGTGGGTTCTTGGTAACTATTTAGGTTACCCTAAGTTGTTATGATATATTGTTTTATAACCCACAGCACCAGCATTATCTGATGTAATAGCCCTAGGGTACTTATATTTGATACAGTTTAGATAAATTAGCATATAGGTAGGTACCAGCTTCCCACCCCCAACTGCCGTAATATTTTTTTAAAATATGTCTATCTCCCGCGGTGTCTCCGATCCGGCTCCCTGCTTGCGGAATCTTTCCTCTCTGTAAAAAGCCAGTGGGCAGGGGGAAGTGAGAATGCCTGCTATATTAATTTAGTGCGCTAGTATTATAAATGCAAAAGTTTGGTAAAGGTAATAAAAGTAAAAAAGATTAAAAGTTAGGACCTTCCAGACTGGGGTTACCTTAACGTGGTTGAAAGGCTTTTCATTCATGTGATCACAGTAATGTATACTAAAACCTCTTTGATTATAATATGTGGAAGTTTGCAGATAGTATGGGGCTTAGGAGCGTGCATTGATTATCGTTTTCATGGTTTTCATCATCATTCAGGGATTTGAAGGGAAAGTATACATAGTCTCACAGTTTTAAAGGTAAAGTATAAATAGTTATAAAACAAGGATTGATCACTAATGCAGTAATAAAACAAGTGAAGTCAGAAGATTTCCAGTTACCAGATCAGGTCATGCTGATTGTAAATAGCTAACATATTCTAGTTTTAAAAAGTTAAAAAGCACAGAACACTTTCTTATTATCAGGGGCACTTCTAGAGTTTTTGGCACCCAAGTCAAACCTTGTAAAAAGGCGCTTCCCATCTATGTTAGGCGGTAAGCTTGCCGCGGTGACATTAGTGTGGCTTCTGGGTTGGCCATGGTACTTGGTAATTCAAACTTTACAGGGGGGTGGGGTCACAGGTAGGTGAATAGATAGATAGATACAGAGAGATAAATAGAGAGAGATAAATAGAATAAAAAAAATTCTATTCGGGCGAAACCAATGGAGGGGGGGGGGGGATGGCACTTGAATGCACTAAGCACTCCCAGCACCAAAATTTCTTTCTTTTTTAAAGGGGTAATGTAATACTCCATGGTGCTGTTTAAGTAATATCATGTAAATTCGATCTTTCATGTACAAGAGTACCTACTGTTATTACTATTACCAAAAATTGACATTCAGAAGGGGAGCATATTATGCAGGCAGAGGATGGTCACATGACTACAAGCTGATAACATGGATGAATAATGTTCAAGTAATATTACCGAACCTTTCCAGCAATACTTTTTTTTACCTCACAGATGTGATTTAGGGCTAGGCCACACTGCTGAGTTTTTTTTTGCCGTTGTGTTTTTTTCATATAATTAAAAACGCGGCAACGCACCCGAAAACCGACGATTCGGGTGCGTTGCGATTGCGATTTGCGTTCCGCATTTTAAATCGCAATCGCATGCATTTTTCAATACTATAAAAAACAATATCGCAAACAGAACGAAATCGCACATGAAATCGCATGCGATTCCGTTTGCGTGTGCAGTGTGGCCGTGCCCTAAGTGTTCATTTGAAGGTTCGACAGAAGACTTTTTATAGCCCTAACTAAAATTAGAGACCTCATTACCCTTTAAATTTCCTTCTATCAATACATCACACTGCTAATTGTTCTCTACAGTCTTTCTTTACAATGTGTTTCATGGTTAACAAAAGCTGTATAAAAAACAGTTGGCCCGGTGGGCAAAAAAGGGGGTAAACCTTAACTCAAACAGAACACAGCATTTTAATGCAAATATCTTAAGCTAGGTACACACACACTGCCAAAAAGCCCTGGTACCATCTGATCTGACGGTATCGGGGCTTTATCGGCATTGTGTGTAGAGTCTTTCCCAATGCGTGCGGCCGCCAAACTTTCCCTTCGCCTCACGGTCATTCGGATAGGCCTAAAATTTACCTCGGCTGTGGTAGTCTCCCTATAGGGGAGTCGGCCATGATTGTGGGAAAACACAGTCCCCAACGTTCTCTCCATGCTATGCATAGGGGAACTCTCGGGACTGTTATCCCTGATCTTTAAAAAATGACAGACAGGATCTTGCAGATCCTGTCGTCTTTTTGCAAAGATCTTTTATTCGGTGTGTACCCAGCATTAGGAAACATTGCTCACAAGAAACATGATAAACATCTCTATTTAATTAACTTTCCATGGTCTATAAATACAATTAATGCATTTAATTGTTATATTCAGAATTGTTTTTCATTTCTTTCTTTTTATCTAAAAAATCTTTTAAAATACAAATAATTTGCCCTAATGTGTAATCAATGTATTATATATCAGTTTATTAATAATTTATAAGCAGTTTTACACTATTTCAACCATTTCGTTTCTTTGTTTTAAATTTATTAGCAAAAAAGCAAGAAGATTTTGATGCAGCATCCAGTCCAGGTAAGATTATTTATAAATTATTATGCTAAACTAAACAACCAAACAGTATAGTATTGTATCTGCAGTTAAGTAAAGACCTCCATCTAGTCCTCTTACTCAGCAATATCCATTTCCTGCCTAACAGTTGATCCAGAAGAAGGCAAAAAAGAAAAAAAAAGGCATGGGGGGGGTGTCGGAAATATCCATGGATCAACCCAACTTTATGTATCAATACCAGTAACTTGTACATTCTTTATTTTTAGACACTCATCCAGCTTTTTTTTTTTTATTATTTAAACTTTCCAAATCCCTGCCATCACCATGTCCAATGAAAAACCCTTTCTGAAATTAAAGACTAAACTTCTTTCTTGAGTCTTAAGAATTGTCTGTGTGTCCTGTGACATGTTTTTGGTGGATAGTGCACCAGATAGTTATTGTATGGCCCATTAATGTATTTATACACTGAGATCATATCCCCCCATGCAAGCACCTTTTTTCTTGTGTACATAAATGTAACTTCTGTCTTCATATCAACTCCCCCAGTCCCCTTATTAATTTATCTGCCCTTCTCTGTACTCCTTTTCAAAGATGACTATTTTGTATGCAGAATTACAAAAACTGCACTGCATATCCAATGATGCCTATATCTTGCTGTCTCTAGCTGTTGCCATCTGGCACTGCTTGCTACATTTGTTTGTTTGTTATCCACCAAACTCCAAGATCCTTTTCCAACAGAGATTCATTTAACACAGAGCCATTTATGATAAGCAGCACAAGGATTTTTAAACCCATAAGGCATCTCCATACATTTATCAACATTTTCTAACCATATTAACTATGTTGCACAGTATATAATTGTTTTATTTGCACTGCATATCTCACTCCAGCACATATACCATTCCATTATTTCTGTGTTACCTACCTAACTAGATTGTAAGCTCTCGCGGGCAGGGAGCTCATTTCTTCAAAACTCTAGCACTTTTATTTATTTATGTACTGAACTATCTATGTATTTATCCCCCTTGTATGACTTTATTGTATTTGTTACTGTGGCGCTGCGTCTCCAAGTGGCGCTTTATAAATAAATTATATATACAATACATACATAACATTGAATCTCATTTGTCACTTAGTATCCCGTGTGACAAGCTATGGCAATCTGCCTGCAACAATTACACATTGTAGCTTTTATGTGTCAACAAAGTTT
This sequence comes from Hymenochirus boettgeri, assembly GCA_019447015.1. Classification (NCBI taxonomy): domain Eukaryota; kingdom Metazoa; phylum Chordata; class Amphibia; order Anura; family Pipidae; genus Hymenochirus; species Hymenochirus boettgeri. The sequence continues at coordinate 133,468,612 of CM033472.1, read as the reverse complement.
GTCATCGGCAAACACAAAGACCCTGCTGAGCACATTACCTACTTCTAAAACATTATTAAACAGATTAAATAGAAATGGCCCCAACACGGGACCATGTGGCACCCCACTTTAAGTCTGCATTGATGAAGCACCATTAAAAACTGCTAATTTGCATTCTGATTCATAAATCAATTCACTAAACCAGAGCCATTTAGTATAAGCAGCAGCACAAGGCTTTTGAGTCCAATTGCATAACCTTACATTATCACCATTGATTTCACTGGGATTTTTTGGCCTGAGGGGCAAATACAACCAAGTGGCCCTTTTACGGTAGATCACAAAATATTTGACCACGCCCACTTTACTAAGGTCACACACACTTTGTTTCAATTTCGCCCATTTGTAAGACTACTATTCTCATTTTACATGGTTGCCTGCAGAATTTTAAAGTGATGATATGGTTTAGATAACTAATTGACTAATAAATTGGAGTTCTGCCTTAACACTGGTTAATGAACTGGAGGGCTAATAACACTGGTTAATGAACTGGAGGGCTAGTAACACTGGCTATATGATCTGGAGGGCTAATAACACTGGCAAATGATCTGGCGGGCTTACAACACGACTAAGAATCTGGAGGGCTGATTTTAACTGGCTAATGAATGCTGGAGGGCTGACTAACTCTGGCTATAATCTGGAGAGCTGACAACACAGGATCTGGATGGCTGATTAACAATAGCTAATGATCTGGAGGGCTTATGTAACACTGGCAAATGAACTGGAGGGCTGACTAACACTGGCTAATGAACTGGAGGCTGACTAACACTGGCTATGAACTGGAAGGCTGACTAACACTGGCTAATGAAATGGAGGGCTGACTAACACTACCTGGCTAATAACTGGAGGGATGACTAACACTGGCTAATCATCTGGAGGGCTAATAACACTGACTAATGATGTCAGACGTACAACACTAACTAAGGATCTGGAGTGCTGACTAATACTGGCTAATGAACTGGGGGGGCTGACTAACACTGAGATATTCTGTTTCTTGCTTATGTTAGGGGTAGAGGCAGACACAGTGCCATTTAAGCATGTAAAGTAAATAGCTTCTGTGGCAGCCCAAACTTTTCATTGGTGACCAGCCCCGGGGGGCATTTGCCCCTCAGCCAACTGGGCCACGTCCTCCCCTGGCTTACATGTTTATTCCTGTATGAAGCCTGCCATTCTCTCTGGATTGTATATTAAGATGGGATAGTATACATCCATTATAAAGTGCAACTATTGACCCATTTAATATAGTATACATACAAAATAGAAGCCTAGTGCACCCCATTCATTGCTTACATTTTATTCCCTCTATGATGCTGCTTTAAAAGCCTGCCATTTTCTCTGGATAAATAAAAGCAATTAGTTCAATAACTTGGCCAAATTATTTTAAGCCCAGTCACCACCTCAAGGTTTGCTTTTTCAGCTGGGTCCTACGCAATATATAGCATGTTGATGCTCGCAGGCATTTCCAGTTGAATATGTTAATAAACATTTTTTTTTGTTATGTTATCTGATAGTTCGATGGTATACATATCGGTTATGGCATCTTGTGATATAAAGATTGTAAGCATTCCAGTACATTAGAACATTTAAGCTTTTCATCAATATCATTCTTAAAATTAAAACAATTAAACATTTAAAAATTGCATTTCTAGTGTTTTTATTTATATACCTTGTTAGACAATTTTTAGTATTTTTTAAGTTCGGTTGTTGCTATCATCATTTGCTATCAACAACACAACCAGTGCGTTGTGTTGTTGCCTGATGGAGTACCAGTATCAGGTCGTTTATATTCTGTTTGGAATCTGTATGGATAATAAAGTTTTCCCATGTGTCACATTTTTGACATGTTGTTCCATTTGTATTTCGGTTTCGAATTTTTCTAGCATCATTATTTTTTTAGGTCTTTTGAATATCATTCGCTCTTGGTGGTTTTGTGGATACCAACTGCGCATAATCGCCCTTTTGCCCGTGATGAGGGCCAAATGTATCCAGCGAAGGAGGGTTTTATTTGAGTCTGATGGAACAACATGATAATTGGGTAGTGGGATGTCCACTCCTTGGATTGTTCGAATTATTTTGATCTTTTTTCCAAAAATGTTGTAGGGATGGGCCTCCCAGATTACTGTAGAGTGATGCCTTAGGGTTCACTTCTGTGCCAGAGGTATGGTTGAGGTTTGGAAATAAACACTATGTAAGCTCTATGTGAGTTTAAAATAGTTCTCCCTCCCTAACATATTGTTACGCTTTTCGTGTATCAATCATCCTTTCGGATGATTGGACTATGTCATTCACTCCCAAATCTCTGGCCCATTTGGTCACATTTGTTGAGGGCGAGTGGTTCGAGTAGACTTTGTTTTAGTACTTGATATAGTCTCGCTTGTAGTGGATTGGCTTGGAAACATCTGTTATTGATGTGATTTTTACTCATGGTATGATTTCTTATTTGTGCATATAAGAAAAATGGGTGCAGGGAAGCTGGTAGCATTGCCTCAGTTCAGGAAATGTATATAGTCTTTATATAGATCTGGGTGTTTCAGATCTGCTAAATTTAACTATATTTTTATCTGCCCACACATCATAACCTTTGTGTATATCACCTTGAGGGAAACTAGGATTGCCTCTCAGGGCATTGATTCGGAAATGTTCATAGGTAGTTTTTGTCTTTTTCTTCCGCCATGCCACCAGTGTGTCTTTCAGTAAGACATTGTTTTTTATATTCGGTGGTAGATGTTTCGGGGTGAGTATGCAATATCCCAGTTAATTTATATGGGAGTGCTAGTTGCTCCTCTATTTTTGGGTCTGAGAAGCAAGAGGTTTCTCCAGTCCCCCACATGTGTAAAAGGCATGCCAGATTATATACTCTTATATTTGGTGCATTTCCCCTTCTGATTTCGGAAGTTGCAATTTGGTGATTGCTATTCTAGATTTTCTACCATTCCACAGGAATTGCTGATTGCTGAATTGATACTTTTTAGGTTTTATGGGGTAATATATTCTGTAGAAGGTATATATAAGCAGGAAAAGCAATCATTTTAACTAAGTGACATCTGCCTGCCAGCAACAGAGGAGGTTAGACCAGGTTGTGAGTTCTTTGCAGATTTTTCCAGTAATGGTGGGTAATTGAGTGTGCATATGGTGTTCGTGGTTTTACATGTTCACTCCTAAGTATTTAATGTGTGTGTTGGTTATGTCAGAGGGGGGGTTTCCTTGTTTGAGATCGTTCTGAGTATAGTTAAGTTTATGGTGGGAGCCGTTCGCATTTGTTAAAGTTCACTTTAAAGCCAGAAAAAGTTCCAGAGATTTCAAACAGGGTAAATAGATACGTTAGTTGTTGTTGGGGGTGTGATAAAAATACGTCTGCAAACAGTGTGGCCTTTATCCTCTTGTTCCCTACAAGTATACCCTTGATTTGTTGGAAGATGCTATGTATCTAGTCAAAGGTTCTAGGGCTAGATTGAACAATAAAGGGGAGAGAGGGCAGCCCTGATGGGTACCTTTTTATAGGGTGAAAATTTTGATAGATGTCCTGTAATTGCTATGCTAGCTTAGGGGGTATGGTAGATGGCTTTTATAAGTTTGAGAAAGCTCCTGTGAATTTCATTTTACTTAATATCTGGAATAGCCATGTCCATTGGACGTTGTCAAATGCCTTTTTGGCGCACATCAAGTAGGGCTGCTTGGGGGGGTATTTTTGTTGGTGGCTACTGAGTGTAGCATAGCCAGCACTTTTCAAATGTTTGTGACTGCAGAGCGGTGGCATATAAAGCCTACTTGTTGTTCCTGAATTAAATCTGGCATGTATTTAGCTAATCTATACACATTATTTTTTAATCGGATTTTGGCATCCACATTTAATAGAGATTGGGTGGTATGAGCCAGGGTCTTTTATTCTCTTTTCTCTTTTTTGGAATTAGTTTGATGTGGGTTTCTTGCCATGTGGGTGGGTATAGACCATTTCTAGTACTGTGTTGTATAATTCTAGTAGTATGTGGTTGCATGAATTAAAAAATTCTGATGGGGACCTGTCTGGGCCAGGAGCTTTTCTATTGTAGAGATTCTAATAGTGTTTATATTTCAATTTCATTTATGGGGTGTTCAGTATTTCCGTTTGTTCCAGGTTAAAGTTTAGGAGAGGAATTTTTTGCAACCAGGTGTCAGGGTTGTTTATGTGTTTTTTTTGTTTGTATAGAGGTCTTTGTAATAATCTGCAAAGTAGTCCGATACTTCCTTGGGAGTATGGATTAGTTGATTTTTGCAAAGTTTGCTAACACCTTTCCTGCCTTGTCACCCATATTTGTGTAACCTTAATAAATAGTGTTGACCTTTTTGTACATTGTACGGTTCAGCCAGAGCTCATTATTTTGTTTGGCGTTAAACCAATTTGATTTTGTGGTGGGGTTAGGGGAGGATTTGAATTTGGAGGAGATATATAGGACTGCTTTTCCCAAACAGCGTTTGGTTGTTTGAATGTTGTTTGTTTTTTTTTGTTGTAATTTACCCACCAACTGTGCATTTTTTTATCATTTAATAAGTAGGGAGTAATCTCAACGTATTGATATCAGGGCGTCTTTGTATAGATTTGAGTGTTATCGAGATGGCGTGGTCTGAAATTAATATGTCGGGTAGATTGAATGGATTTTAGTAGTAGGGGAGATGCAAAAATATGATTGATTCTGATTAGAGTGAGGTGTACATGTAAGAAGAAGTTCTCCAAGTATCTAGTAACCCCGTAGAGGTTGTAGTGTTTTTAGGTCTGAGGATTGGGTTGATGTTTGTGTGTGTGTTTCTAGAGCTCTGGCTAGAACGATCTTCAGGCATTCATAATTTGATTACAGTCACCAGCAAGTATGACATTTGGACAGTTTCGCCATCAAAATCTTGCAAGTGAATTTAATTTATTTGATATATCTGCCTTCCACATCTTGCTCAGTTGCCACTATTGTTGCTTGTAGGTTTTTTATGTAGGAGAATCACTACTCCTGCTTTTTTGCCTATGGCTGGGAGGCCTATTACCTGCCCTACCCAAAATCGATGCATACGGAACATACTTCCTTGGTAGATGGGTTTCTTGGAGTAGGGGCTATATCGGTATGTAACCTTTTTAGGTGGCGTAGTACTTTTGTACGTTTCATAGGAGATCATAGTCCCATAACTTGCTCGCACGATCACTCGCAGATCCATATCTGTTGCATATTATATATTCATAGACAGTTATAGAAACCAGTTTAGAGTTTTTCGATGCGATACATTTAAAAACCTTATTTTTGACGTATAGATCAACCTTGGTATTAAGAGTAGCAATAAAGAAATTAGTATCTAGACATGCATTACAATAAACATTAACTTTTAGTTTTAACATTCTGTAATCCCATATTGGGGTATAGGTACAACATATTTGTAGCCTACGCTTTAGGCTATGTGTATGGTTAGTTTGTATTTAGTTACTGTCCTTTGGGGAAATTTATGATGAAATGTATTCCCCGGGGACTTTCCTTTTTTCCTGATGCCGCAGGACCAACGAGTAATCGCAAATAACAGTAATTTGTGACTTGACAGATAAGTTTTTTTTTTGAGATCTTTAGGTTCGTAGAATTGACATTTTATGTTCATAGTTTAAATAGCATGCTATGGCTGGTCTTGGTTTGGTGGAATTTTGTTGTGTTGACCCAGCCTGTGTGCTCTTTCAACTTGAGGTTCTATAGTTGGGCCCAACGCTTGTGGGATATGTTCAGAACACCACATTTGTAGTTCCAGGCCTTTTTTTTTCAGGAATACCGATTATGCGTAAGTTATTGCGGCTGCTTCTTTTTTCTAGACCTCTAGTTTGGCGTGAAGTCCTAGGTGTTCCTGTTGTAATTCTCCAGGTCTGAGTTATATTGTCGGACTCTGTCCCCGCCATCCACTGTGCCACCTCATCCTGTCTGGCAGCGTGTCATTTGAGTTCATGTGTAATTGGTAGTAATGCTTTAGATACCGCTTTGTCTATGAGTCAGTAAAATCAGGTAATAAGACATTTGTACCTCTTTTGCGATCTCTAGGCAGTCCTTTGGAGATAAGTTGTGTGTGAGGTTGTGGGTAAGCATTCCTGTTCTGCGCCATCTTGGATCCTCCCCTTCGCGGTCTGTTCTTTTGGTTTTTTTTGTTTTGCGTTGGCCATCTGTTGGGTTAGGAATTTTCCATGTGTTCACAGACCGTCCTCCGTTTATGGTTGGTATCAGTGGTGTAATGTGGGTCGTGGGTATTGGGGTGGCCGGTCAGTATTTGGGAAGGGCACGTGGAGCTCTCTGCTTGTGCGTTACTCCATCAGGCGCCAGAACCGGTAGTCGACTTACCTGCAGTTTTAATCATGCATGTCTATCATATTCTTCAAATTCACATTAGCTAAGAGAAAGAAGTTTCTTCTTCTTCGTTGGAAAGGTTTCTAACATGGTCTTTATTTCCCAGCATTCCACTATACAGGGTTTTGGCACTGACCATTATGCTTTTTGCTAATGACCATATCAAAGCTTCTGCAGGAACTTGTGACAGCAGGTCCACAACCATTAGTAGCCTCTAGTCCAAAATAATGTAAATTCTGGCATGGTATTTTACATCTTATTACATTTATTGGTTTCTTGTGGGGCCTGTTTTTAGAATATGGAATATAGAAACTGGGGTTTAGTTCTCCTTTAAGCATATGCCTTAGTTCTCCAGTATAAATTAGAGAATCTGCCTATAGAACTTCTATAGACATAAATGTTGTATCTTCTTGAAAAGGCCCTCTAGTGTAGTTAGACTATTTAAAGAGGAACTGTGGTCCAAAAATGACTTTAGGTAATTGATAGGAATTGCTCTCCTGAGAGTTTTGTAATTATTTCCATTGTTTATTTTACATAGTTTTGAAGATATTTAAATTTTGTGGTGTGATATGGCAGCAGCACACCAGGTCCCCTGCACTTCCTGCTCTGAAACCTGTAAGACAATCTGCCCTGTCTCCTCCCCTTTGCAGCCCCCCTGGTCCCCACCCACTCATGGACTCCATGGTCCCTCAGTTGCAGGCCTCCCTTGGCCCATTCCTTTACAGCCCCATGTGGCCCTGCCCACTCGTGGGTGCCTAGGCCCCGCACACTCGCAGGTGCCTAAGCCCCGCACACTTCGAGTGCCTAAGTCCCACCCGCTCACAGGTGCGTGGGACACCCCCCATACCCCCCCTACCCCCCGAAAACTCTGTGGAAACAGCCTTTTCAGGCAAGTGAGAACTCTGCCTAAAGGCTGTTTTCACATATAAGTGAGAAGGGCTGTAGATTCCCTTACCTTCTCTGCAGCTGCAGGTCCTTCACACGCAGAGAGGAGGAGGGACTGAGGGAGCTTAGGCTAAACTCGCCGCGGCACTGTGCAGGGAAGCCTCCCACCCATTAACTTTCTGGTCAGTCATTTCTTTATATCTTGGGCTGTGGAGCACGTAGAGAGGTGGTGGATGGCTCGTTTTAAAGGTAAGAAACTGGAGACTTGTTTGGAGACCACAGTTCCCCTTTAATGGGGTATGTGGGTTAAGATGGCCAAAGGTGTGCCTGTAATTTGGTAGTCCATATATTTTTGCCAGCCTAATTTTGTTTTGGTTTGCTTTACTTTAAAATATATATATATATTATATATATATAATTATATATATATAGCGATAACTAGAAAGGAACGGAGCACTCCTGGGGATCTTGTAAGTTTCAAACAAACTTTATTCCATACGCGTAGGTCGACGCGTTTCGGCCCGTACACTGCCGTTCTCAAACACACGTGTGGTGCAAATTATGCTCTATAAATACAAACAGAAAGTGTCCACTCCCTCCTACCCCGCCCCCCGTGACACAGTCCAGACTGCCTTCCAAGATTGGTTCGAGTGAAAGGTGTTCCAGTGATGTGGATGTCGTCATCGTCACTCCCCCAGCACGTAAATGTATGAAGAAAGGATAATATTTCATTATCCTTGGCATGTTTTATTTAATTTATAACACCTGTTTCCCCAGTGTTCCATGTATTGATCCAGCTATTCAGACCTGTATTTTAGATTTCTAATGTTTTTAAAAGTCTGTTTATATCACACTGATTTTATATTTATCTCACTGTTATATTATTATTAGGTATTTAACTGTTGGACTAAGCACAGGCCTTTATGAACATAACTGATTTGCACAGATCTATCTTTACCCACGTCTCACAGCGGACTAGGAGGAGTCTTGAAATGATCTTACACTGAGGTCTGAGGAGCAGCTGCTAAAATTTCCCCATACTTTACGTGCTGGGGAGTGACGATGACGACATCCAATCACTGGAACACCTTCACTCGAACCAACTTGGAAGGCAGTCTGGACTGTGTCACGGGGGCGGGGTAGGAGGGAGTGGACACTTTCTGTTTGTATTTATAGAGCATAATTTGCACCACACTGTGTCTTGAGAACGGCCAGTTACGGGCCGAAACGCGTCGACCTACGCGTATGGAATAAAGTTTGTTTGAAACTTCAAGATCCCCAGGAGTGCTCCGTTCCTTTCTAGTTACGTACGTTCTACTTCACTTCGAGCGGAAGCACCCGGGCAGTTGTTGGTTGCAGCTGAGGATCCGCTCCACCTTTGTTACTATTGATGTTTTCTTTTGAGCGATGCACCCACGCTATCCTGGACGACTACACCCTTTACTCTAGTGAGTCTCTGTCAACCAGGACCTGAATTGCTTTTCTGATACAATATGAACCCACCCACAGGAACACTTTGTAACACGGTGAACACCGAGAATGATTTTTATTTCTCCCAAGAGGACGTCCAGAGGATCCTCTTCACGATACTGCCGTTAATTGAGTGAGAAAGCCGACAATCGCGATGCTTTTTCGATTACTACGGCTTAAAAGAAGGGAGGTCGACTTACACCTACACGGTACCTTCCTATCTGATTACCATCGGAGCCGAAAATTACCTAGAGGCTTTAGAATTCGAAATATACCCACTATAGGGCGAACCGAAGTGAGTTCTGCTCCCGCTGGTGTGGCATACTTAATAAATGTTCATTTGACTTACATTACTAGTGATTGAACAATGGGCAAAAATTACAAACAATAAGAACCGAGATCCGTACCTTGGAGGCAGAGAAACTTGGCCATCTCAAAACTGACGATTCCTGCGACTGGCTCCAAAACTTGGCAGACTATCGCAACAAAAATGTATACGGATGGCTCTATGAAAGAACCTGACTCAGGCATATCAGAGAGGAGAATGCGCCCCAGGTCCCTTAAAACAGTTGAAACCTCTGACGAGTCACAACACTCTGATATGAAAGTTCCCATACAAGAACACCCCTGAAACCCCGTTGACTGGGGAATCTAATAGATCGGTATCTTTTTTAGGTGGGCCACAGCCCCTGGGACACAAAAGGAGGCGCAGAAGGAGACCGACGAGGAGGAGCCAGTTCGAGAAAAAGAGCCGGACGGCCCCCCAGACCGAGGAAGCGAGTGTAATTTACAATTTGAGCAAACACACTTGACCAATGAGGAACAAATAGTCCTGAGTAAGGGTTTACCTTTGTTCCTACCACAAGACAGACCCATTTAAATCTGAAATAGATCTTTATAGATTACAGAGGAAACTCAAATTGATGGATTTATTCAGGGGTAGCCCCCAGAGTTGCCTTCCATTTGCTCCCAGTAGCCACTTTGACCCCCCCACCACCGCTCCGTCTATAAAAGTATTCGCAAACATACTAAAAAACAGAAACTGCTAAGATTCGTGGTGACCATCCTAGAAAACCAGCCTAGAGAAATACAGGCCATTAGGTCCCTTCAAGCAACAGTGAACTTATAATAAGACCCCTGATAAGGGGGGTGGATAGTCCTCTTGGATAGGGACTACTATTGTAATGAGGCCAGCCCAACTTAATGATATGACAGTATATCGCCCCTTGGAAAAAGATCCAACAGACACTTTCAAAAGATTACTTGATGACAAGGTACAGATGGAGTACAACAGGGTTGGATAGATAAAAGAACAGCTAAGTTTCTGTCCAAAATATCCCAAAGTACCCAAGTTCTACACTGTCCCCAAGGTACATAAGTCTCTGACGGATCCCCGGGGCGCCCCATAGTGTCCTCCTTTGGATCCCTACTTAAACCAGTTTCAAAATTGTAGACTACTATCTGCAACCCACAGTCCAGAACATGAAATCATATCTTAAGGACAGTGGGGCTCTAAGGAAGATACTTAAGACTATGGATATACAAGGTGAATATACCAATGACATGTGATGTCCAAAGCTTATATACTGTCACTACCCAGAATGACGGTATATCAGCATGCCGGGAAGCTTTAATTAAAATCGACACATACATCCACCTGTGGATTTTCCTTATGGATCTTCTTGATATGGTCCTTGGTAAAAATTATTTCCGCTTTGGAAGAAGGCTCTTTCAACAGATCTCGGGGACAGCCATGGGCACTAATGTTGGCCCTCTTTTGCCATTATACATGGAATCATTTGAGGAATCTCAAATCTATCCCAATATTGCCACAAATTAATCTTGTACAAACGATACATAGATGATCTCTTTATCATCTGGGCTGGGCCAAAGGAACAGTGTACTAGTTTTGTTGAATATCTCAACGAACTCAATACTCCCATCAAGTTCACTATGAACTGTGACACACACATGATAGATTTCCTTGATCTCCGAATCATGGCCACCCCACAGGGCTTCCAACCACCTTGTTCTCCAAACCCACGGATCGGAACACTATATTACATGCTAGAAGTTTCCATCCCATACCCCTCAAGAGGGAATATTATTTTCCCAATTCCTGAGAGATTCCGGAATAACTCTAATGAAGCTCTAGCTGAAGAACAAGGTGGCTATGACAAATAATTCGCCCAACGTGTATAAACAGGATATGATTGGCCATGAACTAGAGAGGGCACGATCTGTTTACAAGACCCAAAAGCTAGAAGAAGAACGGAGACTACCACAGCCATCAATTACAGCTTGGAATTCCATTGGGCAATGAACAAATCAAAACTTGTATTGAGAACAATTGGCACATAATCCGTAGTGATGAATCCCTCCCATTCGCAAACACTCGACCACGTTTGGCCTACCGTAGAGGCAAAAACCAAAGAACCTGTTGGTCAACTGACATTAATGAGAACCCTACCAACACACAAGATAGTTGGCTTGGGATTACCAAAAAGGGATGTTATAGTTGCACAGGGTGCCAAACGTGCCGATATATAATGAAGGGCCCAGACTTCCCCCACCCACACAGTGGGAAACGCATAAAGATTCGACATAGATTATCCTGCCTTAGCCAATATAGAGTGTATATAATAACCTGCCCATGTGGATTATACACGGGGAAAAACCAGACCACAGTAAGGGAAAGAATGGCCAACCATAGGAGCTCAATTAGGATAGCCCTGACCACCAACCCCCCTACACTAGGGGAACATCCCCCAGCAAATTTGGGGAACATCACTCCCAAGACACTATAGGAGGGCTAAACATACCTTGGCGAATTTTAAATGGATGGCCATAGACCAAGTGGCCAAGGCAATGGATAGATAGAGACGAGCCCTCCTCCAATGTGAGGCATGGTGGATCCACCACCTAGATACAATATCACCCAAAGGCCTCAATGAAATATTATCCCTGGCATGTTTTATTTAATTTATAACGCCCCAGTGTTCCATGTATTGATCCAGCTATTCAGATCCTGTATTTTAGATTTCTAATGTTTTTAAAAGGCTGTTTATATCACACTGATTTTATATTTTATATCTTATATTTATCTCACTGCTATATTTATTTATTAGGTATTTATACTGTTGGACTAAGCACAGGCACTTTTGGAACATAACTGATTTGCACAGATCTATCTTGTTACCCCCAGTCATCACAGCGGACTAGGAGGAGTCTTGGAACAATGATCTTACACTGAGGTCTCGAGCAGCTGCTAAAATTTCCCCATACTTTACGTGCAGGGGGAGTGACGATGACGACACCCACATCACTGGAACACCTCTCACTCTAACCAATCTCGGAAGGCAGTCTGGACTGTGTCACGGGGGGCGGGGTAGGAGGGAGTGGACACTTTCTGTTTGTATTTATAGAGCATAATTTTCACCCAAA